>CM053329.1:43832848-44211518 GCA_028583605.1 Dastarcus helophoroides
AAAATCGTATTTTCAGCGCGCTTCAACGCCAGGGGGGCGCTCACTAGGTCATTTAACTCGATCCTACACAACCAGAGACCATAATACACAACCGGAGACTATACACAACGAACCTTTAAAAAACAAATTTATGTAAGAACGTTTGTTGACAAAGGTGGGACGTAATGCATTCGTATACAATCTGATGTAATGTTGTAACAATTAAAGCAGTTATCACAATACACTCCCAGGAATTTAATTGCTTTCGAAGTTGTTAAAACGTTGGAAGACTGACAGTCGCGGTTTCGTTCTATTGTTGCGGCTTTAATTTGTGAAAATTGAGCCCATTAGAGAAATTTTTGTGTCGCTCTGTGAGATCATTCGACTGAATTGGCGGTTGAAGGTTCAATGCCCAAATTAGGTCGGGCGTAAGCATCCTCTTAAAATTATCCGTTTTTTATTTTTTTGAAGACGCGTTGGGTGATTTTGAACAGGGGGTAAATTTGTGGTTTGGCGTCATCTTGACGTGTACCCAACATACCCTAATGTTAAAAGTATATTGGCTACTGTTACCATTAGAGCATATTAAAACGTCTCTGGATTCTGAATTCGTTGTGGGTTGCCTAAAGTTTAGGCCAGCACTTAGGCCACCCTTTCCGGGCCCATTGTGCTATCCCCGTGATTGAGGTGTCCTTGGTCATTCATTCAGTCACCCAACCTTGTTGAGAAACTGAAGAACGTCCCTTGGATGCGCCTCTCTCAGACTGGCCACACTAGGCGCCAGAAGTCCCCCAGCGTGGATCCTCTGATTGATGCTAGTGCCGGGCAGTGACACATCACGTGCTCAACACTCTCATCTTCTTCTAAACACCCTCTGCAGCTCGGTCGTTTATAATTCCCTTTCTGTGGAGGTGTTTGTTTAATCGACAGTGACCTGTCCATATCCCTACAAGTTTCCTGAGATTATTCCTTGAGGGTTGTAGGCATAGTTTTGCCCTTTCCCTGCACGGCATTCTAAGTTATTAAAAGGTATTTCAATATCAATAAATATTAGATTCGTTTCCACACGACAACCACAAATATACAAAAGCAGGTCAGTTTGACGGCTTTTATTTTAAAATATTTCCAATATTGACTGACTTGTTTACTAGTGTGGGTTCGAACTGCAACACTAGTTTTTAGTTTTAGTCTAATTTCTTTTTACCTATCCACAAAATATCCACGTATAAAGTTATGAATATTTTTCATTGAAAAAAAGGAAATGTTTGAAGTAGCGAATTACGAACATCTCTTATAAAGTGAACTAGAAACGTTCTCGTACGATATTAATAAGTTAAAGTAGTTACAATATTGCTCTTTCCCCTGGTGCCCCCAAGTTCTAGATACGGTGGAATTTGATAATAAAACGCGTAACTCGATAAATATTCCGGCCAAACTGGTTGTAAGCGAATATACTGGATGGCTAACTTGCTTGCTGGTGGTCGGTATCAGCGTTAGAAACTGAAGAGCTTGCGATCGTTGGGCCTCGAGCAGGAGAAGATCGTGTGACCTACTGAACACTTGCAATGGATAAATACCGCAAACGAAAGGTGTGGTGTCATTCACTTCATTCCATCGTTGGTGAATGTACCGATGCAAGCGCAGAAGGAAAAAACCTGCGACCTTGACAGGTGCAAACGTATAATATAGAAAAAATTCGATCGATGTAAAAATGACTAAAGGGAAATCTATTTGGCAGCTCGATTTCAACCTGAATTGAAAATGAAACGAAGAAAACGTGATCGATTTCATTATCTTGCGTTTTGGGTCAATTATAATATCCAGAACTGAGTCTGCTTGATCTAAATTGTTGAATGGTTACAACTCAAGACTTATATCTGCCTATTTGTCATCTGACTGTGTCATCTGACTGTGTCGTCTGACTGTGTCATCTGACTGTCATCTGACTGTGTCATCTGACTGTGTCATCTGACTGTGCCATCTGACTGTGTCATCTGACTGTGTCATCTGACTGTGTCATCTGACTGTGTCATCTGAGTGTGTCATCTGACTGTGTCATTTGACTGTATCATCTGACTGTGTCATCTGACTGTGTCATCTGAGTGTGTCATCTGACTGTGTCATTTGACTGTATCATCTGACAGTGTCATCTGACTGTGTCATCGGACAGTGTCATCTGACTGTGCCATCTGACAACACTTAGCTGATTCAAACGATGGTTCTTTACATGTTGACTTTCAAACAACCAATTTAACTTGTTGTTTTGATAGATTTATATGTCAATTTCAAAAAATATATTCAGTAAATTTTAAAATATTTAAAATGCTCCAGATTGCTTAGACAGTGCCAGTCATAATATTGGTGGAACAGACTGGTCCTTGGCAGCAAAATAAACTGAAAATCAGAAAGGCCACTTTTGCAAATAAACCGGAACGAAATTAGTATGACATTTTGATGTGGCAAATATTTTAACGTTTACAAAGCTCGATTATCATTTCGAACCTCGTCGACCATTTTTATTATTAAACATCAGTTTGTCAGTCAATATTTTTGTTTAAATCGCGGAATTTCGACGAATTTACGACATCTAGCCGTGTTTTAAGCGAAAATTTTCCCCCATGTTATCTAACAGTCACAAGTTATTTGAATTTCTTATCAGCGTGTTTTATGGTTACGTTACAATGAAACATTCCATCATATGTGATCTCACTTGTTGCCGTTTATTAGCATTGTTACATATTTTTAGCGATTCGTTCATAAATCTGGTTTTATGCAAACAAAATTTAATTGCGAAGTGATTCAAGCTCGATTCATCATTAAATATGCGATATTTGTTGAAGAATTCTAACTGGTAATCCGTCGGTGTTAAAACTACTCACGCGAATTGCAAAAGGGGGGCCCACTTAATATAAATTTATTTACATTCACAATCGTCTATGGAACGTTTTCTCTTGCCGATCGTACTCGGATGGTGAGTCATAATAGCAGCAGATTGCAAAAGAAGTTTTCGGAATCATCACTCTATCAAGGTCGTCGCGAAATCGCCAGTCGCCAATGTGAATCAGATTCTGTTTATTTCTAAGCGGCTACTTGTTACGTAAAGCTGCAACTACATTTTATAATTTCTTTGACGAATTATGGTACCCCTTTGTTTTATTCTGGGTCGTTTTATTCCGAGTCCTTTTATTCCGAGTCGTTTTATTCCGAGTCGTTTTATTTCGAGTCGTTTTATTCAGAGTTGTATCTATTGAAGCATAGAATTTAGAATTACCGCTTCACACGATTAAACTCTGGATTTTTTTAATGGAACAACCGAACGACTTATTCGTATAATAGTATTACCTGAGCCATTTACGGAGGGAATGCTGGCTCATATTGCTATTCCACATTTACTGGAATATTCGGTCTCTCGAAGTCGCGAATAACGTATCTCCTTAACAACCCTAATTACTTGTAAATATTCGATAGATGTCTCGAACCCATCATCAGGAATTTATCTGGCTGCGTATCTCCTTAATAACTTCTAACAAATATGTAGCAAGTGAATGCAACCTAGATTACGGTATGCAGCCCTCTCAGCGTGTATCATGTATCATAGGCAGCCGAACTATCAACAGTTGAACCACAAACACTTAGCAAAACGGTTGCCCATTAGGAAGATCTTAGAAAACTAGTTTCTAATGCCCAGATCAATAAGTTTTTGAACATTTGTCAGAAAACATCTAGTAAACAATTTCGAACTTTTTTAGAACGTTAAAGGACGATAGGATATTAAATATACGATAGGAAATAGTAGTAAACAAACAAGGCAGTAAATACTCGTGATAGTAAATAATAAGGAAGTTTTTAATAATTATTCGTTTATATTTAATGCTTCTCTGAACTGGAAACGGTGGAGTGGCGTGGGTTCATTGCGAGACGTCTTCGTGTTCTTCTATCTTTGAGTGTTATTATTATCCACCTAACCTGAGGCGTCTAAATCGGCGGTAATTAGACGGGTAATAATTATTCTAAAAGTTTCCGGTTGCTAACGACCGACTTCTTTAATTAGCTAGGATATTAGCAACACCAATGTCAATAGTTTTGCCATCGACGAAGGTCGTCTCGCCGCAATATTTTTCCTTATTACTTTCATCTCGAGTCATCGTTTTTTTTAACAGAGTAAGGTAATAAACAGTTTAAAACTATTGAAACTTTTGAAGTATTTTAAACGAAATCGTCTTTTTGACTTCCGTTATTATGTATCAATGTTTCCCAAGTCGGCGTTTCCTAAAGTGGGGTATGTTTATCCCCGGAGGTGCAGGAAGAGTGTGGTGGCAGTTTGCATTGTAGCGTGTGGTTTCAGATGACTCAAAAATTAAAAATTGTTTGGATAAATATTACAAAAATTGACCCAATCAGTTTGCACAGCTATAAACGATTCATGCAGATTGTAGAATGATGTTTTTTTCAAATTCGTTGATACTGTAACGAAATTTAAATTGTAGAATTTAATACATAAAAAAAAAAGTTTCTAGAAAGATCTGGTAAGGGGAAAGCGGCCGCTATAACGAAACAAACGGCAGATGAGCGTTTCAGAGATTTCGGCAAACGATAAGCCTTATCTGCCGAAAAGTTCTAGAAGTTGGGAGCCAAAACTATATAAGGCGGTCAGCTTTCCCTCGAGTCAGTTAGTCAGTTAGACTCAGTGTGATTAGTGAGTTAGTAGAAGTCAATAATAAGTGAGTTAATTGTTCAATTGTGGTGATACAAGTTTGGTTTGGTAATAAAGTGGGTATTATTTTCAATTCATGTGTTAATCACTTCGAACCACGATAAGCCCGTAACAATACGTTCAGTCTAACAGACGATACGTTCAGTAGACTAACAGACGATACGTTTAGTAGACTAACAGACGATACGTTTAGTAGACTAACAGACAGACAAACACACTTTCTCATTTATATATTAGTAAGGTTCCAATAACAAGGGGTACCCTACGACGTACCCCTCGACGACGTAGAGTCTACGTCATGAAAAATTATGGAAAGGGTAGTACGCACGTGTCAAAAGTTTAATTCAACCTAAATATGTAATACCGCTACCAATGACAGGATTGAAAACTGTTTTAACTTCCCGGTTAAATGGGGAAATTTACGGTCGTCATTTTGAATTTACGACGATTGTATATTATTTTTTCGTAATAAATTTGAACGTGTTTGATTTGAAATCCGCGATATTGAAAGTTTATCGGTTCAGTGCGTATTAATTTCGATTCTGTCAGAAGGTTCTGTTAAAATGTTCTGCTTTAGTTAGGAAGTTAACTGAATGCCTCCAAACTGTCCGGGCAATATTTTCTCTGTGATTTTCACAGGTAAGGCTAGGATTTGTTATTCGGATTACGCTTCGGCTTTGATATACGAGTAATACGGTATGGCTCTGAAGATGATAGCTTGGCTACCGAAACACGTTAAAGCAACCGTTGCTGTATCTTTTAATCTTTCTTGCTTTCAGAGGACAATA
Source organism: Dastarcus helophoroides (assembly GCA_028583605.1). Classification (NCBI taxonomy): domain Eukaryota; kingdom Metazoa; phylum Arthropoda; class Insecta; order Coleoptera; family Bothrideridae; genus Dastarcus; species Dastarcus helophoroides. The sequence goes on from CM053329.1 coordinate 43,838,330, forward strand.
TTTGTATATCAATCAATACGAGTAATATCCATAATAGTCCGAATAAGGTTTTTAGAAGGAACATTGGAAAATTCGTCAAAAAACTAAAGAGTTTTTTCCTTGGCTTTCGAATTTATTCCTAAAATTGAATATCCATGATCCCAATTGCTGGCAGGCCCGTAACCAGGGGGGGGGGACTGGGGGGCTGCAGCCCATTTAACAAAAAATCTAATTCAAATTGAAAAATGGCAGAAATGAAATCTTCGACAAAATTCGTTATTTCCAAAAAAGGTCCAAATCTTCAAAATGGTCAAACTATTAAAAAATCGTGAAAGTTATTAAAAAACTTAAAAAAAGAGTAGAAATTTTCAAAAAGGCACGAAATTTTCAAAACAAAATCTCATCATCTCGTCATAAAATTCAATCTTTAAAAAAGAGTTGAATTAAAAAAAAAAAGTCGAAATGACAAAAAAAAAACCATCTAAAATCAGTCTATTTTTCAAGATTTTCAGTTTAAACTGTAGTTACAACGTTTTTCCTAAAATGTGGACTTTTTCCGTAAATTTGGGGATTTTTCGTGAAATCTAGTCTTTTTTTCTTCCAAATTCCTAATTTAAATCTGACGGTTCTACATTCGTTTTCCGAAAAAGTCGATTTTAAAATTGAAATGTCTATCTTCTCCTGAAATGTCTATCTTCTCCTGAAATGTCTACTTTAGTCTCGAAATTTTCACCTTTGTCACGTAATTTCGCTATTTGTGGGGTTGCCACTTATGAAGTTTTCTCCCTAAATTTAGGGACAAAATTAGGAAACTTTTAGGGGCATTCACGTGTTGTAAAACGAATGTGCGTGAGTTGAAAAGGTTTCTTTTAGAGTTTTTTTGATATTTTGTTATATATCTAGTAAACCTGAGATGGTTTAAATAAAATATCGAGTTTTTCTCTAAATTTGATAATTTTTCTCAAGATTTTTAGGTTCAAACTACAGTTTTAAACTTTTTCCTAAAATTTGAACTTTTTCCGTAAATTTGGGGATTTTCGTGAAATTTGGTCTTTTTTCTTCCAAATTCCCAATTTGAATCTGACGGTTCTACATTCGTTTTCCGAAAGTTTCAAATTTAAAATCGAAATGTCTCATTTTGTTCTAAAATTTCTGCTCCAATCTCGACAGTTTTATCTTTATCTTGGAACTTCGACATTTGCGGGGTTGCCAATTTTGAAGTTTGTCCCCAAATTTAGGGATAACATTGAGGATCTTTCAGAAGCATCCATGTGTTCTAAATTGAATGTGCATGAGTTGAACACGTTTGTTTTCTAGTTTTCTTAACATTCTTTTATGTATCTAAGAAACCTTGGGCGCTTAAAATAAAATATCGAACTTTTTTCTAAATTTGGTATTTTTTCCCAAGATTTTTAGTTCAAACCTCAGTTTCAACGTTTTTCCTAAAATTTGGACTTTTTCCGTAAATTTGGGGATTTTCGTGAAATTTGGTCTTTTTTCTTCCAAATTCCCAATTTGAATCTGACGGTTCTACATTCGTTTTCCGAAAGTTTCAAATTTAAAATCGAAATGTCTCATTTTGTTCTAAAATTTCTACTCCAATCTCGACAGTTTTATCTTTATCATGGAACTTCGCTATTTGCGGGGTTGCCAATTTTGAAGTTTGTCCCCAAATTTAGGGACAACATCGGGGATCTTTCAGGAGCATCCACGTGTTCTAAAATGAATGTGCATGAGTTGAACACGTTTGTTTTCTAGTTTTCTTAACATTCTTTTATGTATCTAAGAAACCTTGGGCGCTTAAAATAAAATATCGAACTTTTTTCTAAATTTGGTATTTTTTTCTCAAGATTTTTAGTTCAAACCTCAGTTTCAACGTTTTTCCTAAAATTTGGACTTTTTCCGTAAATTTCGGGATTTTCGTGAAATTTGGTCTTTTTTCTTCCAAATTCCCAATTTGAATCTGACGGTTCTACATTCGTTTTCCGAAAGTTTCAAATTTAAAATCGAAATGTCTCATTTTGTTCTAAAATTTCTACTCCAATCTCGACAGTTTTATCTTTATCATGGAACTTCGCTATTTGCGGGGTTGCCAATTTTGAAGTTTGTCCCCAAATTTAGGGACAACATTGGGGATCTTTCAGGAGCATCCACGTGTTCTAAAATGAATGTGCATGAGTTGAACACGTTTGTTTTCTAGTTTTCTTAACATTCTTTTATGTATCTAAGAAACCTTGGGCGCTTAAAATAAAATATCGAATTTTTCTCTAAATTTGCTATTTTTTCCTCAAGATTTTTAGTTCAAACCTCAGTTTCAACGTTTTTCCTAAAATTTGGACTTTTTCCGTAAATTTGGGGATTTTCGTGAAATTTGGTCTTTTTTCTTCCAAATTCCCAATTTGAATCTGACGGTTCTACATTCGTTTTCCGAAAGTTTCAAATTTAAAATCGAAATGTCTCATTTTGTTCTAAAATTTCTACTCCAATCTCGACAGTTTTATCTTTATCATGGAACTTCGCTATTTGCGGGGTTGCCAATTTTGAAGTTTGTCCCCAAATTTAGGGACAACATCGGGGATCTTTCAGGAGCATCCACGTGTTCTAAAATGAATGTGCATGAGTTGAACACGTTTGTTTTCTAGTTTTCTTAACATTCTTTTATGTATCTAAGAAACCTTGGGCGCTTAAAATAAAATATCGAATTTTTCTCTAAATTTGCTATTTTTTTCTCAAGATTTTTAGTTCAAACCTCAGTTTCAACGTTTTTCCTAAAATTTGGACTTTTCCCGTAAATTTCGGGATTTTCGTGAAATTTGGCCTTTTTTCTTCCAAATTTCCAATTTAAATCTGACGGTTCTAGATTCTTTTTCCGAAAATTTATAAAAAAAAAACCAATATTTAACTTTATAGCAAAAATTATTTTCGAAATTCGAAAAAATCAAACGTATTTCGACATTACAAATTTAGATAACAACAATAATTCCCAAATTTGCCAAAAATAAAAGCGTAGGAATTAAAGTTGTTGCCAGTTAGAAAAAGAGTTGGACGCTAAGAGGAAACTTGAACTTAAAAAAACTTAAAAAAATTCTGAACGAAATCGAAATTTGAAAAAAATTTTTCTTCAGCTACTTTCCAAAAATTCGTCTTTTATTCAAATTTCTAAAATTATTAAAAATGTCGACCAATTTAAAAGTTAAAATTTTTTTTCGAAATCCTTGGTTTCTTTTAAAAATTTGGCTTTCTATGAAAATTTTAAAATATTAGCCTTTTTCTTTAAAAATTTACATTTTCTAATAACTTTTGCTTTATTTTTTAAAAGTGGTAATATTTTTTTTAAAATTATATTTTTTAAATCGAGTTGAAAGTGTTATCCTTTCAAATGGAATTATTCGTTACTGTGCTATATCTATGGTCGTTAAACATACCATTTTCTCGTTTAGTGCAGAAACGTAATAATAATTATGCATTTTGTCTATAGAACGTTCCATTTGAATAACTAACACGTTATGAAACAACAGTTAGTTATGGTAAAAAGAACACACAAATTACACACCTCGCGTCTCGGTAATACCTTCATTCAGTCGATACCGCATCGTTGGCTGTAATCTGAGGTTTAAAATTGATATGTCACGAGTTCTCTTTTATAAACGTATTCGTAAAAATGGGAACCCAAATACACAAAATTTGTTCGAATTTAATTGACGGTGAATTTGAACTTGACGAAACAAGTTGGGAAAATAAGGAACTTACATGAAAAAAGATCGATGTTTATATATGTTTTGAATGAATCAATAAACGCGTAATGATTCATAAAAAATGATTTATTATGGGATTGAATTCAAACACTATTTCTACAAAGAAACAGAACGTAATATAACAAGGATTAACATTTATAATCATTTACTAAATACTGAATGTTCGAATACTCCGTACTGAATGCTGAATAAATCACAATGGGGGTGCGCTCACATTTATATCTGACACCTGCTTATGACCGTTTCCATTACGGGAAGCCTCCAGTATATTACAGAGTCCTAAACACCTGTACTTCGCGATGGCGGTCCATCTACTTCTTTTTTAAGTTAATTTCCATCGTCATCAATTCGCTACGAATTTAAGGATACATAATAAATAATAACAATAATAATTAATTTTATGTGCCACCTGTCTCCAGCTCTAAGATAGTGTTCAAATTTGTAAAAATTCGAAACCCCCCGCCGCTTCAAATAATAACGAATTTCGATAATCTACCATTTTACCATTTCTAGGTTATGAGCCAAGATGTGAAAAAAGAGAATCCGCTCCAGTTCAAATTTAGAGCGAAATTCTATCCCGAAGACGTGGCCCAAGAACTCATCCAGGATATCACGTTGAGGTTGTTCTATTTGCAAGTGAAAAATGCCATTTTGTCGGATGAAATCTATTGTCCGCCGGAAACTTCCGTCCTTTTAGCTTCCTACGCCGTCCAAGCGAGACACGGCGATTACAATAAGAATCTACACAACGCCGGCTTCCTCTCGAACGACAAACTGCTGCCCCAAAGGTAAGTTGTCATTAGCCTTCGGTTATCCCAAAATTTCGACGTTTCGTGCCGAGATCTCGATCGATTGTTACCTAAAACGTGTTTTTGTTTTATGGAAACGTAAACTTTTAGTTTGAAATTCGTTTCGTCTCGGAATTTCCATCAACTTTCGTCTCGGAATTTCCATCAACTGTTCTTTAAAACGTTTTTTCGTTTCATAGAAAGATAAATTTTTATTTTGAAAGTCGTTTCAAAATTTCGATCAACTGTTCTCTAAAATGGTTTTTCGTTTCATAAAAAGATAAAGACAGATAAACTTTTATTTTGAAATTCGTTTTGTCTCAAAATTTCGATCAAGTGTTCTCTAAAACGGTTTTTCGTTTCATAAAAAGATAAGTTTTTATTTCGAAATTTAGTTTGTCTCAAAATTTCGATCGACCGTTTCCTGAAACGTTTTTTCGATTTATAGAACCTAAAACTTTGATTTCGAAATTTCGACAGTTAATCTCGAAATTTTGTGTTTTCAACAATTTATCATGCAAATTAAGAGTTTTCTTTCGGAATTTCCGTTTTAATTTTGAAATTTTCAGTTTTTTTTTGTAAATAAAATTGCTGAAATTGAAAATTTTTTCCGATATTTTGTTTACAAGATTTCTACTTTTTTCTAGAACTGTTAACTTCACTAGAAATTTCGATTTCTCTCTGAATTGTCGAATATTTCCGTAAATGTTTACTTTAATTGCGATTTTAACAAAATTTCGATTTTTGTCACGAAATTTGAACTTCAATTCCGAAATTTTGACTGTTCAGCACTTTAGTATACAAATTTGGAGCTTTTTCCCGAAATTTCGATTCGATCTGCATTTTTTTTTGTAAAACTGTAGGAATTAACAGTTTTTTCCCAAATTTGGAAATTTTATTACAAAACGATTTTTATTTTATCTCAAAATTTCGATCGACCGTTTTCTAAAACGTTTTTTCGATTTATAGAAACGTAAAACTTTTATTTCGAAATTTGAAATTTCGACAGGCAATGTCGAAATTTTTCGAAATTTCGAAAATTTGAAATTTCGAATTTTCTCGCGAACTGTCAACGTCACTAGATATTTTGAATTCTCTCTAAAAAAATTCTCTAGTTTTTTCCCCCAAATTTTCATTTTCACTTCGACTTTTCAAGATTTTTTCGTCTCAAATTATCGATCTTTTTTCTCTCGAAAGTTCGATCTTTTTTTCTCTCGAAATTTCGATCTTTTTTTTGTCTCGAAATTTCGATCTTTTTAAAGATCCCCATTTTTTGCATCGAAATTTCCATATTTTTCTAAATCTTGACCTACGTATCCAAATGTCAACCTCACTTTTAAATTTTACGGTTTTTTCAGAGGAAAAAATGGATATTTCGAGTTTCGTTTTTAAGCTTCAATTTCAAAATAAAATTAGAATATCGAGTTATATATACTACCAACTTGTCGAATTTTTTTTAACGATTGTTATCTTGAAATTTATACTTTCAATACAATCAGAAATAAAAACCATGATAATTTCAACAAACCTATTTCTGGGATTTTTTAAGGTTTTAGGAGCAAAGTAAAGTTTAACGGACTCCTTAGTTACAAAGAGGCTGAAAATATTCGTTCTAATTTCTCGTTTTATTTAATCTTTGTTCGGTCAATATAGTTAATGATAAGGAAGCTTACGTTCACAAACATTGAATCGTTAAATTTCTAGGTAACTTTAATTAACTCAAGGACTTATTCACCTTAGCATAATTATTGATGTATTTGAGGTTTTTTTTTAGCTCATCAAAATAAAAATAATGTAAAAGTCGTCGTTCCCTTAACATTTCAACGTTTTCTCCAAAATATCCTTATTTTTTCACAAAATTTGTCCTTATTTGGTTGAAACTTCCCAACTTGTTTTTAAAATTCAACTTTCTTTGATCAAAATCCATGTTTTTATCTCGAAATTCTTCGATTTTTTTAATTTCCTCATGTCTCAAAATTCGACTTTTTCTGAAAATTTCGACTTTTTAAAATTTGCGTTTCCCCAAATTTCGATTTGTTTCATCAAACAAATCGATTTGTTTCATCAAATGAATCAATTTCATCAAATAAATCAATAAAACATTTGCATTTATTTTCAAATTTTTAATAAAAAAGAATGAAAATTTTGAAAAATTAGGAAATTTTGATTTCTTGAAAAAAGACGAAAATTTCGAAAACATAAACATTGAAGTTTTTCTGGATGTTTAGTGGTTTAAAGCTGAGATTACAAATTGAAATACAAATCTTGTCCCCTGAAACCAAAAAAGATTAAAAAACACAACAGAGGTTGCTCTAACGCGTTTCGATAGCCAAGCTGTCATCTTCAGAGAGATACTCTCTTGGTTTCGGGGGACAAGATTTGTATTCCAATTTTTGAAGACAACTAAGGCCAGTCCGTTCCATCGAAAACATTTGCTTTGGAAGTTTCTGTTTTTAAATTCAAATTTCTAGAAATGTCAACTTATTTCTCAAAATTTTGTCATTTATCTCGATATTTGGATATTTTCTTAAACTGTGGTGGGGCGACGTGGGATTCTTGCCCCCCTCTGCCATAAGCATCAAGAAAAAGTAAATTTTCAGAAGAAAGACGTTGACTTTTTTTTCAAAATTTCCCATCTTTTGAAATTCCAATATTTTCTTTCTCTGTGTTTCGAATTTTTAACAAATTTCGACTTTTTTTTCGTAATTTCCATCTTTTTTTCCAACAAATGTCGACTCTTGCGTAGGACTTTTGCCCCCCTCTGCCATGAGCATCAAGAAAAAGTAATTTTTTAGCAGAAAAACGTTGACTTTTTTTTTCAAAATTTGCCCATCTTTTGAAATTCCGACATTTTTCTTTCTCCGTGTTTCGAATTTCTAACAAATTTCGACTTTTTTCCATAATATCCATCTTTTTTCCAACAAATGTCGACTCTTCTCTTCTAATTTCGATCTTTTTCTTAAAGTTTCGATCTTTTTTTTTTGGAATTTCGATTTTGTTCTCGAAATTTTTAACTTTGCTTCATTCATTCGTTTTTGTTTTTGAAAATTTCGATTTTTCCCTCGAAATCGGTTTTTTTTTTCGAAATTTCGATATTTTTCTCAAATTAAAGTTTTTCGAAATTTCGATTTTTTCAAAATTTGTCGTTTATTAACAATTATCCTTAAAGTTTTAATATTTATTTAAATCTGACTTTCTCAGCGAACATTTTCATTTGGCCTCCCCCCTCGCTCTGCCTTGAGCATCAAGAAGAAGTAAATTTTCAGCAGAAAGACGTTGACTTTTTTTTTCTCAAAATTTGCCCATCCTTTAAAATTCCGACATTTTACTTTCTATGTGTTTCGAATTTTTAACAAATTTCGACTTTTTTTTCGTAATTTCCATCTTTTTTCCAACAAATGTCGACTGTTCTCTTGTGATTTCGATCTTTTTCTTAAAGTTTCGATCTTTTTTTTTTGGAATTTCGATTTTGTTCTCGAAATTTTTAACTTTGCTTCATTCGTTCGTTTTTGTTTTTGAAAATTTCGATTTTTCACTCGAAATCGGTCTTTTTTTTTCGAAATTTCGATTTTTTTAAAATTCGTCATACATTAACGATTATTCTTAAAGTTTTAATATTTTTTTAAATCTGACTTTCCGAGCGAAATTTTCATTTGGCCTCCCCCCCCCTCTGCCTTGAGCATCAAGAAGAAGTAAATTTTCAGCAGAAAAACGTTGAGGTTTTTCAAAATTCGACAACATTTTACTTTTTCTGGCAAATTTCGAATTTTTGACAAATTTCGACTTTTTTTTCTCGAAATTTCGATCTTTTCCTTGAAGTTTCTGTTTTTTTTTAAAAACATTTCGATTGTTTTTCGAAATTTCAGAAATGGGATTCTTGTCTCCCCCCCCCCCTTCTGCCTTAAGCATTAAGAAGAAGTAAATTTTCAGCAGAAAATCGTTGACATTTTTCAAAATTCGACAACATTTTACTTTTTCTGGCTAATTTCGAATTTTTGACAAATTGCGACTTTTTTTCTCGAAATTTTAATATTTTCCTTGAAGTTTCTGTTTTTTCATAAAACATTTCGATTGTTTTTCGAAATTTCAGAAAGGGGATTCTTGACCCCCCTCCCTCCCACCCCTGCCTTAAACGTCAAGAAGAAATAAATTTTCAGCAGAAAAATGTTGACATTTTTCAAAATTCGACAACATTTTACTTTTTCTGGCAAATTTCGAATTTTTGACAAATTTCGACTTTTTTTTATCAAAATTTCGATTTTTTCCTTGAAGTTTCTATTGTTTTAAAAGGTTTCGATTTTCTATTTTTCAAAATTTCGATCTTATTGTCTAAATGGGGTCTTTGCCAAATTTTCACATTTTTACCGAAATTTCGATCTTTTTTTCAACAAATGTCGACTCTTCTCTTGTGATTTCGATATTTTTCTTAAAGTTTCGATCTTTTTTTTTTGGAATTCCGATTTTGTTCTTGACATTTTTAACTTTTCTTCATTCATTCGTTTTTGTTTTTAAAAATTTGGATTTTTTCCTCGAAATCGGTCTTTTTTTTCGAAATTTCGATATTTTTCTCAAATTAAAGTTTTTCGAAATTTCGATTTTTTCAAAATTCGTCGTCCATTAACTATTATCCTTAAAGTTTTAATATTTTTTTTTAATCTGACTTTTTGAGCGAAATTTTCATTTGGCCTCCCCCCCTCTGCTTTAATCTTCAAGAAGAAGTAAATTTTCAGCAGAAAAACGTTGACATTTTTCAAAATTCGACAACATTCTACTTTTTCTGGCAAATTTCGAATTTTTGACAAATTTCGACTTTTTTTATCAAAATTTCGATTTTTTCCTTGAAGTTTCTGTTGTTTTGAAAGGTTTCGATTTTTTATTTTTCAAAATTTCGATCTTATTGTCTAAATGGGATCTTTGCCAAATTTTCACATTTTTACCGAAATTTCGATCTTTTTTTCAACAAATGTGGACTCTTCTCTTGTGATTTCGATATTTTTCTTACAGTTTCGATCTTTTTTTTTGGAATTTCGATTTTGTTCTCGAAATTTTTAACTTTTCTTCATTCATTCGTTTTTGTTTTTGAAATATTCGATTTTTTCCTCGAAATCGGTCTTTTTTTTCGAAATTTCGATATTTTCCTCAAATTAAAGTTTTTCGAAATTTCGATTTTTTCAAAATTCGTCGTTCATTAACTATTATCCTTAAAGTTTTAATATTTTTTTTTAATCTGACTTTTTGAGCAAATTTTCATTTGGCCTCCCCCCCTCTGCCTTGAGCATCAAGAAGAAGTAAATTTTCAGCAGAAAAACGTTGACATTTTTCAAAATTCGACAACATTTTACTTTTTCTGGCAAATTTCGAATTTTTGACAAATTACGATTTTTTTTTCTCGAAATTTCGATTTTTTCCCTGAAGTTTCCGTTTTTTCTTAAAACGTTTCGATTGTATTTCGAAATTTCAGAAATGGGATTCTTACCCTCCTCCCCCCCCTACCTTCTGCCTTAAGCGTCAAGAAGAAATAAATTTTCAGCAGAAAAACGTTGACATTTTTTAAAACTCGACAACATTTTACTTTTTCTGGCAAATTCCGAATTTTTGACAAATTTCGACTATTTTTTATCGAAATTTCGATCTTTTCCTTGAAGTTTCTGTTTTTTCTTAAAAGGTTTCGATCTTTTATTTTTCAAAATTTCGATCTTGTTCTCTAAATGGGAGCTTTGTCAAATTTCGACTTTTTTTTTTACCGAAATTTCGATCTTTTCCTTGAAGTTTCCGTTTTTTCTTAAAAGGTTTCGATTGTATTTCGAAATTTCAGAAATGGGATTCTTGACCCCCCCCCCTCCCTCCCTCGCCTTAAGCGTCAAGAAGAAATAAATTTTCAGCAGAAAAACGTTGACATTTTTCAAAATTCGACAACATTTTACTTTTTCTGGCAAATTTCGAATTTTTGACAAATTTCGATTTTTTTTTAATCGAAATTTCGATCTTTTCCTTGAAGTTTCTGTTTTTTCTTAAAAGGTTTCGATCTTTTATTTTTCAAAATTTCGATCTTGTTCTCTAAATGGGATTCTTGCCCCTCTCTGCCTGAGCATCAAGAAAAAATAGTTTTTTGTTCTTAAAAGGTTTCAATCTTCCATTTTAAGAAATTCCGTTATTTTTCTTAGTATTGCACTTTATTTTCAAAAATTTGGACCTTTTAAAATTTGAATTTGCAAAAGTTTCGGCTGGATTCTTAAAGTTTGTCTTCTCGATGTTTTCATTATCTTGAAATTCTGATTTCTAAAAGTTTTGATTTTTCTGAAAATTCACCTTTCTCTCGAAATTTTGATCGTTTTCGTCGAAATTTCGATCGTTTGCATCGAAATTTCGAACGTTTTCGTCGAAATTTCGATCGTTTTCGTCGAAATTTCGAGTTTTTTTCTAAAAATTTATCTTTTTCTCGAAATTTTGACCACTTTTGTCAAAATTTTGACCTTTGATGGAACGGACTGGTCCTTGGTTATCTTCAAAAATTGAAACACAGAACTTGTCCCCTGAAACCAAGAAAAATTTCTCTCTGAAAATGACAGCTTGGCTGTCGAAACGCGTTAGAGCAACCTTTGTTGTGTTTTTTAATTTTTCTTGGTTTCAGGGGACAAGTTCTGTGTTTCAATTTTTAAAATTTTGACCGTTTTTCTCAACATTTAGCCTTTTTTTTTGGAAATCCCGTTATACTTTCTAACATTGAACTTTTTTTTCAAATTTAGAGTCTAAATTTGTACAAATTTTTATCGGATATCTAATTTTTTCCTTCATGAAATTTTGATTTCTTTCCGAAAATTCGAATTCCGTATTTCTATTTTTTTTTGTTGGTGGAACGGAGTGGTCCTTGATTATCTTCAAAAATTGAAATATAAATCTTGTCCCCTGAAACCAAGAAGGATTAAAAAAACAAGACCAACCTCTGTTGGTAACCTAACCATCTCTTCTTGGTTTCAGGGGACAAGATTTGTATTTCAATTTCAGTATTTCTAGAAATACTGACTTTTTCCTGGAAATTCATTTTGTTTTTGAAATTTTAACCTTTTAAGTTTCTTTTCCTCAAAATTCGTTTTTTTTTTAATGTCATTATGATCGAAATAGTTCTTTTTGTGTTTCTCTTTCAAAAATCGCGGTTTTTTCGAATTTCCGCCCTTTTTCATAACATTTGACATTAAATGTTGCAAAAATTTTAGAGTTATGGACCAACATAAGATGTCCAAAGAGGAATGGGAGCAGAGCATCATGACTTGGTGGAAGGAGCATCAGGGTATGTTGAGGGAGGACGCCATGATGGAGTACCTTAAGATCGCCCAGGATTTGGAAATGTACGGCGTCAATTACTTCGAAATTCGCAACAAGAAAGGCACCGAGCTCTACCTTGGCGTCGACGCATTAGGCCTCAATATTTACGAAAAGGACGACCAGTAAGTTTAAGTCAGATCGAAGAGATTTTGAATGACGAGAACTTCCTCACAGTTTCTACTAATTTTATTGAATTTGAGAAATCTTATTGTTTTTAATAGTTTTTTGCGTTTTTTTCGCAATAAAGTTGTGACACCGAGCGTTAAAAATGGATAATTCCTTCTAAATGTTCATCTGTACACAGAAAACTATTTATTTTTGATGTATACATTCGGTTGAAAAGTTTTGCTTGTTAGAATTAATTTGTTACTTGGAAGTTACTTGGAAATTACTAAATTCTAAGAGAAATTGTGGTAAATTGTTAATGTTGTTATTTATCAGGTTGACGCCAAAAATCGGCTTCCCTTGGTCAGAGATCCGCAACATCAGCTTCAACGATCGCAAATTCATAATCAAACCCATCGACAAGAAGGCGCCAGATTTCGTCTTCTTTGCGCCTCGCGTTCGCATCAACAAGCGCATCCTGTCTCTTTGCATGGGCAATCACGAGCTTTACATGCGACGTAGGAAACCCGATACCATCGACGTCCAACAGATGAAAGCTCAAGCGAGAGAAGAGAAGCTAGCCAAGCAACAACAAAGAGAGAAACTTCAATTGGAGATCGCCGCAAGAGAAAGGGCGGAGAAGAAACAACAAGAGTACGAGGATAGGATCAAGTCGATGCAAGAGGAGATGGAGCGTAGTCAAGCTAATCTGCAGGAGGCGCAAGAGATGATCAGGCGATTGGAGGAGCAATTGAAACAGCTGCAACAAGCCAAGGAGGAATTGGAGGCTAGACAAAACGAGTTGCAGGCGATGATGGAGCGCCTCGAAGAGAGTAAGAATATGGAGGCGGCCGAACGCCAGAAACTCGAAGATGAAATTCAAGCGAAACAGGCCGAAGTTATGCGCATTCAGGAGGAGGTTACCGCCAAGGATAACGAAACGAAACGTCTGCAGGAAGAAGTTGAAAATGCCAGACGTAAAGAGGAGGAACTTAAGGCGCAACAATTGGCTAACGCCACCAAGGGGCATTTGGAGGAGAATCATCACGATGAGGATGATGAGATGGTTAACGGCGACGTTAGCAAGGATTTGGCCACCGATGAGAACATCGTCGATCCCATTGAAGATAGACGCACGCTGGCCGAAAGGAATGAACGTCTGCAGGATCAATTATTGGTAATATTTTTTTAGATTTAAAAGTAAAACTTGTTTAATTTGAAATTTTGACTTTGTTTTAAAAAAATTTCAAATCAACATTGTAGACATCTAGTGGTACATTAGACACTTTATTTCGTATATTTCTCCAAGATTAGAACATTTTATGTCCAGTAATTTATCTCAGATTGTAAATAAGTCTGATAGCTTCTCTAGGGATAGTTGACTTTTTTTTTTTCAGGGAGTGTTCGATATATTTTGACTTGATCGTAATCGAAGGACCAGAAAAATAATAAGCTTGTTTCTTGCTTTTAAATGTGGTTTTATTCATGGTCTCCTTTTGAATGTATATATTGGTATAAAATGTCGAGGGTTGACCAGGCAGGCAGGCACCCTCTGATGGGAGAGGGAAAGGCAGGTAGAGAGATTTCTCTCTTCTGGAGAATTTCACAGAAACATGTGCCTAACAGGGAGAAATTACATAATAAAGTGTCTACCGTGTTATATGTCTAAAGTTCAAATTGAAACTTTTTTTTAAACTAGTCAAAATTTCGAATTATACCAAAAGTGAACGTGTTACACATCGTTTAACATCAATTTGCGATTTTCGAAACATCTTACGTAGCCATCGTCCCTACATTAATTTTTCCGTTGCAGGCCCTAAAGAAGGATTTGGCGCAATCGCGCGACGAAACCAAGGAAACTGCCATGGACAAGATCCACAGGGAGAACGTGCGCCAGGGTCGCGACAAGTACAAGACCTTGCGCGAAATCCGTAAAGGCAACACTAAGCGTCGCGTCGACCAATTCGAAAATATGTAATCGACGCGTCGAACGACGTCGCCTTAAAATTTCTTACATATATACACATCGGAATTCCCATCCCAAATCACCTTCAAAATGCTCAAAAAAAAAAAATGAGTCGACTTAATTTATTTTAAGGGTAAATTGGGCGCGACCGCGCTCACTCAAGTGGCCTTAGAGTTTTTTCCTTTTTATTTCGCTTTGTTAGCTTTTTATAAATCTTATTCTATTTGGTAGTAATGTGATATGCCGGTTTGGAACAGATCTGTACGTTTTAACGATGTTATTATTACGTTTAATTGTTAATTCCTAACATTTTACCGTTTTTACGTAGAAGTAGCATTCCATCTTGAGTGGTGTAGCATTCTTTTCTAATTTTAGTGCCATTTTTTTTTGGTTATCGGGCTCAGAAGTGTTTTTAATTTTGCTTTCATTTCTAGTATACTTTTAAAAAACTTTAAAATGAATGCATTCACTTAAATTCTACATGGGGAGCTCTAGACAACTTTTGTGTGTCTCTTGAGGGTAAATGAAGTCTCTCCGGAGACTTAATAAAGTCTCTCGAGGCTTGATAATGTCTTTCGAGGCGTGATGATGTCTCTCAAGGCGTGATGATGTCCCTTGAAGTGTGATGATGTCTCTCGAGGCATGATGATGTCTCTCGGAGCTTAATGAAGTCTTTCAGGGCTTGTTGAAGTTTTGGGAGACTTAATAAAGTCTCTTAGGAGACTTCATTTACTTGCATTTAAAAGAGTTTAATCTATATCGAGGAAATCAGACTAAATTGTTACCAAACTAGTTTAAAAGTTTTTGCTTTGGAAGCCTTTAAATGTAACTTGAAACGTTTTTGTAGGTATTTCAGTTTTTTGATAACTTTTTTTCAGAGTTCATTAGTTGCAATAAGTCCGTGAAGTCAACGAAATTTATTTAATGAGCAAAAATTATTTTATGAGAAAAAGTCTTTAATGAGAGAATGAAAAATAGTAGTGGCATATGATTTACTAAAAAATTACTTTAGTGCTGTGATTTCAAGTATTACATGATGTGAACAAATCTCATTTGGTTAAGAATATGTTTAGAATTCAAATCTATAACTACTTAATATTGTCTAAAAAAGGTATAAATGGGGCTGATTTCCTTGAATGTGTTAATTTCTTTTAGTAATTAAAACAATGTTGGCTTTTTGTGGACGAGCGAGGTTCCCCTTAGTAAACAAAATGTGTTACGCTCCTACATAAGCGCAGTATTTCAAAGTCAAAAAGAACCAAGTCTACTTAAATATCGAACTGAGGTGCTTCCTTGTATATAAATTAAGTTACTAACGTTTATCGGTTTAAAAAAAAGGTAACGATAACGAATTGTTATTTTTCTACATTCTATTCAACAATAATAATTTTAGAAAGTTATTATGTATATAATGAAATTAATATGGTAAATTTGGATGATATTTACAACGCTAGTATTGTACTTTTTATAAAATTTATTTTAGAACTAATATACACAGTTTGGTTAAGGATAGAGATCGTTTTCAGAAATGGTGCATAACGGAATCAATGCCTTAGCGTTTAATATATTTCCAATTGAAGAAAAATGTAAAAATTACGTCTTATTTTTTAAATAGAAGTAGTTAGGATTAATTTTTATTTTATCTCTTCCATTGTTTGCTTTCAATTTCCTAATTTTTTTAAAGGTATTACATTTTTAAACTATACTGCACCTGTTTATTTAGTGACCATTTGTTATCCTATATTGAGCTACGATGGTAGTTTTTTAAAAAATATAAAATCAAAATATTTGTATTTTTAGCGTATTATGTAGTATTAGGGTAAATATTAATAAAAATCTATTTGGAATAAGGTCTTTTCTTCTGTTAAAATCTGTAAATGAATTTTGTTTGCGCAAATGTTCAAGTTGAAGATTTAAAAAGTTGAAATTGCGAATCTAATTAAAATTGTTAAAAAAATTCCATTTTGTTTCAAATTAAAAATAAAACTTCCCAAGTTTTCAAATTTACATCTAAAATATTGAGAAAAAGTGAAAATTGCTAGTTTACAAATCAAAATTTGGGGCGCTGCCTTGAATATGAAAAAAACAATGCTTTAAAATTTTAGAAACAACTCGAAGATATTCTCTGTAATTTCTTTGCGAAGTATTCATATTTGTAGTGCAGGTTTTATTGGCTCTTTCTTCACCGGTCACTCCTTTCACAATCCTAAATTCGGTACCTTCTATTAAGGAATGGCAATCTACTATAGATCGCTGCACAAACATTGAGTTTCCAAGTTCAGTTAAATTTCGAAAATACGATTTTGTAAATTTTAACCTTCAAAATTTCAAGAAAAAAGGGCTGAAATTGTAGAGTTCAAAATTCATATTTTAGGAAAAAAAAACATGAACTTTTGCTTTTGATTATCAAAATGCTATACAATAAGATTTATTTCGTAATTTTAAAAAAGGGCAAATTTAAAGGAAAAATTTACAATTATACAATCTAGGAAATTTATAGAAAATTCAACTCACAATTTCAAAAAAATAAAATCTCAAAGATAAAGTCAAATTGAAACAAAAACACAATAAAATGAAATTTATTAAAACAACTAATTTTAACAAAATACTATCACAGTTCATAATTATAATAATATATTCCTTCCTCATAAGCTTTGTACATATGATCAGAATTTCTCCTTAATCTTCGACCAATAGGTTCCAAATCAGCATAACATCTCGAAAACACTCTCTCGATAGCATCAATCGCCTCCAACTTGCTGACGTTCCTCACTGCTAAAATCGAACTCAAAGCTTTGCTTTTAACGCAATTCTGATGCGCCTCCCTAAAATTAAATATCGAAGCGTCCCCTTGCATCCAAGCCGACATAAAGCTGCAATGCGCCAAATTGGCCGCCCTGATTTCCGTGCAAGCCAAAGTGATCGATATTCTTAAAATCCAACTTATTTTGACAGTGATCGAACATATGAATAAACTCGTGCGTGAGCACCCCTTGCACCAACCCTTCTTTCCTGACGACGTTCTGACATATGACGACTTGTTTGAGAACGGGATCGTAACCCCCGCTTACCGTAGGATCGCACTCCTCGCAGGATATGTGGCGGCGGATATCCACTGGACAACCGGCGCTTTTTAAGGCGCCCATCATTAGTTTGACCAAAGGGCTGCGCTTGATGCACTTGTAGACGTTCCTTTCGCATTTGATGTTATCGATGTTTTCCTTGCCTTTACCTTGGAGGAAAGCGCCGACGCCGGTCGCGGTTTTTTGGGTGGATTTTCTTCTATCCGGATACAAATCGTAGCCCCATTCTCCGCTGTCGTTTTCCGGGGATTTTACACCTTTATCGCTCTTTGGTGGCGCATCAATAAGCGTCATAATTTATTAATTGTAGGAAAGGTTTATTTTTAACTATGAAAAAACGTTAATTACCGTTAAGGTTAAGTTAATTTTTCTTCAAGGTAGTGTTGATTTGACGGTTTTGAAGGCCAAAAGTTCGTAAAAACTTTTTTTTAAATTCATACAAAATTAAGGTTAGGAAATAAAAGTTTGGTTATGTAACTGTCATCTTCTTCTTTCTGATTTAGAATTTAAGAGCTTAGCCTCATTTTGATATACTTGGCCAGTGCACTCTATTAAATACAGAGTTGCCAATTTTAATGTTTTAACTGTAGATCTACAGTTTTTTTTTACAAATCTTCGTAATGCTTAGTTTAATGGCCCAAATTTAAATTTTTTTTAACCTGTCAAGTCCAGGGTATATTTCAGATTTGTGTTTCTCTTAATTGACGTTAAGGTGTCGATTCAAAAGATGATTAAGGATTTTAAATTTCGCATCGACTTATTTAAATCTAAAAAGTCGTTAAATTTGTTTAGAAAAAATATAATGTAGGGTAGTTCATTTGCGTCAGATAATTCGTATGCACTTAAATTTTCCTTCACAAGTATCGAACATAATTTAATAGATGGCGCTGGTAGGTCTCAAATTTTGAAGACACTTTTATACGACATACTTGTCATCCTGTTTTTCGTTATTTAGATTAGGTTAGGTTAGAGTAGGTTAGGTTAGGTTAGGTTAGGTTAGGTTGGGTTAGGTTAGGTTAGATTAGGTTAGGTTAGGTTAGACTAGGTTAGGTTAGGTTAGACTAGGTTAGACTAGGTTAGACTAGGTTAGGTTAGGTTAGATTAGGTTAGGTTAGGTTAGGTTAGGTTAGGTTAGGTTAGGTTAGGTTAGCTTAGGTTAGGTTAGGTTAGGTTAGGTTAGGTTTGGTTAGGTTAGGTTAGGTTAGGTTAGGTTAGTTTAGGTTAGGTTAGGTTAGGTTGGGTTAGGTTAGGTTAGACTAGGTTAGGTTAGGTTAGAGTAGGTTAGGTTAGGTTAGACTAGGTTAGACTAGGTTAGGTTAGGTTAGAGTAGGTTAGGTTAGGTTAGCTTAGGTTAGGTTAGGTTAGGTTAGGTTAGGTTAGGTTTGGTTAGGTTAGTTTAGGTTAGGTTAGGTTAGGTTAGGTTAGGTTGTAAGTTGATGTTTTATAAAGGCACCGAAAGAACATCAATGTTGAAAGAAAATTTCGACTTTTTTTCTCGAAATTTCGACCTTAATCTTGCAATTTCGACTATTTTTTCAGAATTTCGACTATTTTTTCAGGATTTCGATTTTTTTCTCAAAATTTCGACTTCAATCTCGAAATTTCAGATATTTTGACTTTAAACTCCAAAATTCGACTTCTAATTCCGACCTTAATCTCCAAATTTCGACATTAAACCGAAATTTTGGATTTTTTTACGAAATTCCCAGATTAAAGTGGAAATTTCAACTTTAATCTCGAAGTTTCGTTATTAAACTAAAAATTTCGACTTGATACTCGAAATTTCGACTCATAATTCCGATTTTAATCGCAAAATGTCGTTTTTTTTCTCTAATTTCGACTTTAAACTCGAAATTTCGACTTGAAACTCGGAATTTCGACTCGAAGTTCCGATTTCAATCGCAAAGTGTCGTTTTTTTTCTCTAATTTCGACTTCAAACTCGGAATTTCGACTTGAAACTCGAAATTTCGACTGTAATTCCGATTTTAACCGCTAAATGTCGTTTTCTCCTCTAATTTCGACTTTAAATTCGAAATTTCGATTCCTAATTCCGATTTTAATCGCAAAATGTCGTTTCTTTCTCTAATTACGACTTTAAACTCGAAATTTCGACTTGAAACTCGGAATTTCGACTTGAAACTCGAAATTTCGACTGTAATTCCGATTTTAATCGTAAAATGTCGTTTTTTTTTCTCTAATTTCGACTTTAAACTCGAAATTTTGACTTGAAACTCGGAATTTTGACTTGAAACTCGAAATTTCGACTCGTAATTCCGATTTTAATCGCAAAGTTTCGAGATTACACTCGAAATTTCGACATTTCGAAATTAAAGTCGAAATTTCACTTTATAATCTCGAAATTTCGACTTTAAATTCGAAATGTCGTCTTTTTCTCGAAATTTCAACTTTAATCCAGGAATTTCGATGAAAAGATCGAAATTAAGTAGATATTTTGGGTTTAAGGGCGAATTTTCAACATTAAAGTCGAAATTTCGAGAAAAAAGTCGAAATTTCGAGAGAACAGTTGAAATGTCGTCTTTTTCTCGGAATTTCGAATTTAACGCAGAAATTTCGAGAAAAAAAATGGAAATTTCGAATTAAATTAGACATTTTGAAATTACAGTCCAAATTTCAAGATTAAAATCGAAGTTTCGATAAAAAAGTCGAATTTTCGGCAAAAAGATCGAAATTTTTAATTACACTCGAAATTTCGATTTTAATGTCGGATTTCCAAAAAAAAAGTCGACATTTTGAGATTAAAGTCAAAATGTCGATTTTAACGTTGGAATTTTCAGAAAAAAGTCGAAATTTCAAGATTAAACTCGAAATTTCGAGAGAAAAGTTAACACGTCATTTTTTTCTGGCAATTTCGACTTTAATCCAGAAATTTCGAGAAAAAAAATGGAAATTTCGAATTAAATTAGACATTTTAAAATTACAGTTGAAATTTCAAGATTAAAATAGAAAAATCAAGATTAAAACCGAAAGATCAAAATTAAAATCAATATTTCGAGAAAAAAGTCGAATTTTCGGAAAAAAATCGTATTGGATTAAACTCGAAATGTCGGATTTCCAGAAAAAAGTCGAAATTTCAAGATGATTTGCGAAATTTCTAGTAAAGTCAAAATTTCGAGAAAAAAAGTCAAAATTTCGAGAAAAAAGTCAAAATTTTGAGAAAAAAGGTCGAAATTTCGAAAAAAAGATCGAAATTTCGTGAAAAAAATTGAAATTTCGACTCTTACCTGAGAATCTCGGGAAAAAAAGTCGAAATTTCGACTTTAATCTCGAAGTTTCGACTTCAACTTGAAATGTCGTTTTCTTCTCTAATTTCGATTTTAAATTCGAAATTTCGACTTGAAACGCAGAATTTCTACTTGAAACTCAAAATTTCGACTCGTTATTTCGATTTTAATCGCAAAATTTCGACATTATACTCGAAATTTCGATTTTTTCGAAATTCCGAAATTAAAGTCGACATTTCGACTTTTTTTCCCGAGATTCTGAGGTAAGAGCCGAAATTTTAATTTTTTTCACGAAATTTCTATCTTTATCTCAGAATGTCGAAAAAAAAAGTCGAAATTTTGTGATTAAAGTCGAAATGTCGATTTTAACGTTGGGATTTACAGAATAAAGTGGAAATGTCAAGATTAAAGTCGAAATTTCGAGAAAAAAGTCGAAATTTAGGGAAAAATATCGAAAATTCGATTTTATCTCAGAATGTCGAAACAAAAGTCGAAATGTTGAGATTAAAGTCGAAAGGTCGATTTTAACGTTGGGATTTACAGAAAAAAGTCGAAATTTCAAGATTAAAGTCGAAATTTCGAGAGAAAAGTTGAAATGTCGTCTTTTTCTCGGAATTTCGACTTTAATCCAGAAGTTTCGAGAAAAGAAATGGAAATTTCGAATTAAATTAGACAATTTGAAATTACAGTCGAAATTTCAAGATTAAAATCGAAAGATCAAGATTAAAGTCAAAATTTTGAAAAAAAAAATCGAGATTTCAACTTTATAATCTCGAAATTTCGACTATAAATTCGAAAGGTCGTCTTTTTCTGGAAATTTCCGCTTTAATTTAGAAACTTCGATGAAAAAATCGAAAGTAAGTAAATATTTTGGGATTAACGTCGAAATTTCAACATTAAAGTCGAAATTTCGGGAAAAATATCAAAATTTGGACTTTATCTCAGAATGTCGAAAAAAAAGTCGAAATTTTGAGATTAAAGTCGAAATGTCGATTTTAACGTTGGGCTTGCCAAGATAAAGTCGACATTTCAAGATTAAAGTCGAAATTTCGTGAGAAAAGTTGAAATGTCGTTTTTTTTCTCGGAATTTCGACTTTAACCTAGAAGTTTCGACTATAAATTCGAAATGTCGTCTTTTTCTCGAAATTTCGACTTTAATCTAGGAACTTTGATGAAAAAAATCGAAATTAAGTAGATATTTTGGGATTAACGTCGAAATTTCAACATTAAAGTCGATATTTCGAGAAAAAAGTCGAAATTTCGAGAAAAATATCGAAATTTCGACTTCATCTTAAAATGTCGAAAAAAAAGTCGAAATGTTGAGATTTAAATGTCGATTTAAACGTTGGGATTACAGAATAAAGTTGAAATTTCAAGATTAAAGTCGAAATTTTAAAATAAAGTCGAAATTTCGAGAGAAAAGTTGAAATGTCGTTTTTTTCTCGCAATTTCGACTTTAAGCCAGAAATTTCGAGAGCAAAAAATGGAAATTTCGAATTAAATTAGACATTTTGAAATTACAGTCGAAATTTCAAGATTAAAATCGAAAAATCAAGATTAAAATCGAAAGATCAAGATTAAAATCATAATTTCGAGAAAAATGTCGAAATTTCGGGAAAAAATCTTATTGGATTAAACTCGAAAAGTCGAAATTTCAAAATGATAGGCGAAGTTTCTAGTAAAGTCAAAATTTCGAGAAAAAAGTTAAAATTTCGAGAAAAAAGTCAAAATTTCGAGAAAAAAGTCAAAATTTCGAGAAAAAGTCGAAATTTCGAGAAAAAGGTCGAAATTTCGTGAAAAAAAATTGAAATTTCGACTCTTATCTCAGAATCTCGGGAAAAATTGTCATTTCGAGAAAAAAAGTCGAAATTTCGAGAAAAAGGTCGAAATTTCGTGAAAAAAAATTGAAATTTCGACTCTTATCTCAGAATCTCGGGAAAAATTGTCATTTCGAGAAAAAAAGTCGAAATTTCGAGAAAAAGGTCGAAATTTATTAAAAAAAAATTGAAATTTCGACTCTCACTTCAGAATCTCGGGAAAAAAAGTCGAAATTTCGACTCTTTGAGTCGGAATTTCTAAAAATTTAATTCTCAATTGATACCTTTTCTGCGCCTTTGAAAACTTTAACAATAAATTAGAAATTTTAAAGAAGAAAGCCAAATCTTCTTACAAAGAAAAAAGACGAATTTTGAGAAAAAAGTTTATATTACCTACGGATATTCTATTCATATTGGTGACGCGACACTAGCATGTTGGTGATACGACATTAGCATGTTGGTGATACGATATTAGCATGTCGGTGACGCGACATTAGCATGTTGGTGATACGATATTAGCATGTTGATGATGTGACATTAGCATGTTGCTGACGCGATATTATTGTGTTGATGAGGAGAACCTAAAAAAAATTCTTCTTCCAAATATCGCTCAACGTGCCTAAAGAAATTATCACTTTAAAAATGTTAAAAGCTTCTAAAAGTGTACCTTAAACATTTTCAATCAGTTTCAGGAACAAACATGACAAAGGGAGTTTAGAGATCGGTCCTAAATGTGTACTAAACATATCGAACTACCCTTCAGGAGTAATAATGGAGGACAAATGACAAAGGAAATTGCGGAGTTCACCTATAATCTAATCATTTTTCCGACAAATTTGTTAAAGTGAGGTCTGCTTTCGCGAATTTGTTCACATGCAACCTTCTTTATCGTTTTTATGTCCTGATATCGATTGACTGAAAAGGTCTCCGATATTTTAAGATGTTCGTTAAATCTTAATGAGATTCCAAAGCTATAAAGTGGCTAACGATCTAAATAAATTGCATTCGGTTGTAAAAGCTCGCGATTGGGTTAATTGGGAAATCAATTAGGAATTTCTTAAAAAACATTTATTATAAGACTTTGATATCATAAACAAATTACATAGAAAATCTTTGATATACACATTAGTAAATAAAATTTAGCACATTAATAATACTGCTTAGGTAATTTGAGCTAAAATTCATCACATACAAGAGGTTGTATCGTAAGGGATTCACGAAAGTATTTTCAACTTTCTTGACATTTTAAGCTGCTTGATTTTTACACCCCTTGTATATTATGAATCGTTAATTCGATTTGTATTTACAATAGGCGAGTGCGTAAATTCGAAAATTATAAAGATTGGCACCTAATTAGTTTGTGAAATTAGTTTGCAGTTTTGTGTGTCAACATTTTTTCCCCAATCAGCTTCAGTTGTAACTAGAGGATAATGAATTAGGCCAGAACTCACAACCATCTTCATTTTCTTCATGTACGTCCAACACTCGCTGCTTCTTAGTAAAACTAAGCCGTTTCACGTTGTTCCATGATAGACTCGTTCCAAGTTGTAATAGTTTCAACGAATGTTGCTTCGAGTCGGTTAGTGACCAGCAAAAGGAATAATGCCGGCGCAACGCTAATTCCAGAAACGGGAGGCGACTTATACGTGCTGCCCTTCCTAATGCCGCATTAGACGCTGAATTATGTAAGAGGTTTAGGGCGAAATTATACCGGAATTTCCGCTGAAAATAATCTTGGTTAATTAGTGCGATCGATCTGCCCGTTTAACCCGCGTATATCGCCTCGGGAGTCCCTCGTTTTAGACAATTGTCGCTCGAGTTGGGACATTTTGGTGATTGGAACGAAGAAAATATTACATACAAGGAAACCCCCTCTATAACGCCACCGGTTATAAGAAATGAAATGTAAAGTGAATTTCTTATCCTTTTGCACATTTAAATGTTATTTGAAACAAAAATGGCTTATAGCGAGCATTTGTGCTGGTTCCTTACGTTCTCTTAGGAAGGCGTTCTACTGCACTAGCAAAACTTACTATAATTCACGCGTGAGGTTACGCATTGACGATACGCATTGACGTTACGTAGCGTTACATAGTTACGCAACGTAACTTAATGCATGAATTAAGTTGAGCCACCAAATTTTTCGAAATTGAATGAAAGTTTTTAAAATTCGACTGGAATTTTAGCAGATCGAAAATTGTCTTTAATGATGCCGATGATTTTCTAGCCCGTTACTAGTCGTATTACTATTAGTATTAGTATTAGCAGTGGCGGCTGGTGACTTTTTGACAGGGGGTGCGCAGACGCAAAAATATTAGTAGTTAAGAGTTTAGGTGAATCCAGTGTCATAGCAAGATATTAAATTTAAGAGAAACAAAAGTGACACAAAAGGTGTGATATTTAATAGTATTTTTACGAATTAAATTTAATTACCATCTTATAATCTCCATTTTATGAAAACTGCATTTGAAAATAAAATATATTTTATAACAAGGTTCTAATTAAACTCTACAAAAACAAAACAAAAATATTTTTTAAAACAAAATCCGCTCTACGATTTTTTAAAGAAATAAAGTCTTCATTACTTTCTCATCAAAATTGTTTAAATCCAAATCTATAAATGAATAATTAGATCCTAGATTGGGTACTGCTATCTCTTTGTGAATAGCGGTACTATTGGCAGTTAGGCTTGGAAGCGGCACAATTAACAATCGCAATCAGATCAGCTGGGACCTACGCATTTAGCATCATAAACGTAAATACACACTCCAAACTCTGACTCGTACTCACCATTTGGCAATATCGCACATGCGCGGAGCGGCGTACCCCGAGCTAGCTTTAATGTGGTGTTCTATAGTCTATTTCTCCGCATCCCGTGAAGACCGTAGATAGGCATCGCACGGCACCCTCGCTAGGTGCATATTTCTGCGCGCACCAACTTATTTAAATTTCCTTATAATATTTAATATGTATAACGGAATCAAACGTTGGTGTATTTTATTCCAAGTCATTCAAAAGTATTATTAGTTAATTAGTATGTCATTATTTTGTGTTTAAAAATGTGATAAATCCAAGTCTTTTACATTAAACAGAAAAGAATAGATCGCTCATTTCACGAGGATCGCGCGCTCTTGCGCTCTTTAAGACCAGCCGCCACTGTTTGTAACGAAAATGGCTTATAGCGAGCATTTGTGCTGGTTTCTTACGTTCTCTTACGAAGGCGTTTTACTGCTCTAGCAAAACTTACTATAATTCACGCGTGAGGTTACGCATTGACGTTACGTAGCGTTACAAAGTTACGCAACGTAACTTAACGTATGAATTAAGTTGAGCCACCAAATTTTTCGAAATTGAATGAAAGTTTTTAAAATTCGACTAGAATTTTAGCAGATCGAAAATTGTCTTTAATGATGCCGGTGATTTTCTAGCCCGTTACTAGTCGTATTACTATTAGTATTAGTATTAGTCGCTTTAATCGTCAATTTTTTTTTGGTCACGTCCTGACGGAATTTTCCCAAAGTCTGGGGAAAGTTTAAAGTTGTTACCACCCCGAAGTGAGTGGAAACGTACGCAAATGTATAAATGCGAAGTGGCTCCCTCAGAGACTTTATTTCTCGCAAACAAGATGCAAGGAAATGCCCACAGGAAAACATTTTTACAGTCTGAATGTTATTTTCCCGTACGCCTTTTCGAACTCGGCAAAGGAATTTTATTCGCCTTCATATCTTATTACCGGTCAACTCTTTTTAGCTGTTTCACTTAAATAAGGTCGCTCGCAAGTTAAAAGTACGTCGACAGGTTGAAACTGACTTATTGTCAGTGGGGAATGTGTCACGTTTTACGTTAGACAAAACGACATGTTAACACACAAATGCAAAAAAAACGTTGTTTTATTGGATGTCACCTCTCCAATGGCCGGAATCTACAATATGTTTAAATAAGTCGGGAGGGCGTTCGACGTCCGGTCATATTTCAAGGATAGTATCCTGTTCGGCCAAACTGTCGGATAAAGAATGGCTGCTGCCGGGAATGGGTTCAGGAAGAGCATCATCCAGTACTTCTGTCACCTCTTCGAATTTACTGCTGAAACATAAAAATCCTGTCAAGAGATAGCCGTCGGATTTTACGAGTCGGGAATAAAAGTTAATTGAGTATGGGGGGCCAGTTAAATCTCGAACAGAGCTAAAAATAATTGGACTCGCATGAAAAACTGATTATTTAGCATTTTAAACAAGCGGAAAGAGGAGCAGATTGATGCTAACAATACTTAAATTGAATTTCCAATTTTTTTAAACAATTTCTGGCCAATATTTTCCCCAAATTTGTGATTCTCGACTTAAACATTTTTTATTTTTATGGACACGTACAAAAATTTAGTCAAGAACGAGTCGCACAATTAGGGTTCCGTACCAACTACATTGAGTAGTCAATAGATTGAATAGACCAAATTAAATCGTTTTTGCTTATGCATGAATTTAAAATTCTATTTAAATATTTCTTGTGTTATAATTGAAAAGTAAAAAAATTGTCCATTTTTAGATATACCAACTTTTTTCTACAATTTTGATGGAACGGACTGGTCCTTGGTTATCTTCAAAAATTGAAACACAGAACTTGTCCCCTGAAACCAAGAAAAATTAAAAAAAAATTAAAAAACACAACAAAGGTTGCTCTAGAGCAACCTTTGTTGTGTTTTTTAATTTTTCTTGGTTTCAGGGGACAAGTTCTGTGTTTCAATTTTTTCTACAAGTTAGGCCAACACTAGAATACTGTTCTCATGTTTGGAGTTCAGCCCCAAAGCTCTTTTAGATTCAATTCAAAAAGAGAGCGATTCGCCTAATTGATGACGAGAGTTTGACCGATTCTCTCGAAACACTAGAGCACAAGCGTATGGTTGATGACTTGTCTCTTTTATACAAGTACCATCATGGAAGATACTCCCAGAAATTAATAGGATTGAAGCAATGGTTGGTGACTTGTTTCTTTTCTACAAGGTACCATCATGGAAGATACTCGCAGAAACTAATAGGATTGAAGCGATGGTTGGTGACTTGTCTCTTTTTTACATGGAAGATACTCGCAGGAACTAATAGGATTGATCCCCCCAAAGGCAAGATTCTTGAGGCGTGCCAGACAGTCGAAGACAGCAAATTCCTGTGCGGCCCAGCTTGACACAGTGAGAACTTCTATCTACGGAGACCCTTTTTTCTATAGAATTTCCACCAGTTATGGAACTCGTTACTGAACGAATTCTCCCCAAAAATTACAACTTATCCTTGTTTAAGAAGGCGGTTCATCGCCATCTATCCTTGTTTCTGCATCCTACTTGCAGTGCTTTGAAGGCATAATGGGGTTACCCTTTGCGAGTGGATTAATCTTAAAAAAAAACTAATCATGAGCTGTTATGGGTGATTGATCTGTTTTAATCTGAGCTTCAAATATTAAGGTTGGAATTGCAAAGCCTGTAGGAAGGTTCCATGAGACCGAAAATCAGTCCAAATAATTATGAAACTGATTGTATTGGTAATGTTTAAGATAAAAAGCATTTATTTGCAATAAGTTGATGACTAACACAGTTTATGAGATTGCCTGTGTTGCTTGCAATTTAATAAACCAGTGCTAACTCCGAAAATGTTCATTTAAATGAAATGATGTAAAAGACAACTTTAATCTGCAGTCTATTCTTAAGCTAAATCAAGTTTTTTATTTGCTCAAAAATGGAAATTTCGAGAAAATTTCTTTTTATAAAATATTTAGAAAAAATGGAAACTTTGCAGAAAAAATTAAAATTTCCTAAATAAAAAATTGAAACACAGAACTTGTCCCCTGAAACCAAGAAAAATTAAAAAACACAAACAAGTTCTGTGTTTCAATTTTTGAAGATAACCAAGGACCAGTCCGTTCCATCAAATTTCCTAAATAAATCGAATTATCTGAAAAAAAACTCAAAATTTTGATACAAAATGATACAAAATTTCGAAGATAACGTATAAATTTATTTTTTAGAGAAACAGTAAAATGCGAGATGAGTTGGATTTAGATTTGTTCCTGAAATTGTAATTATTGGCTCAAAATGTTAACATTTTCAAAGAAATTTGAGCCTTTTCCTTAACATTTTAATTCCTGCTTGAAATATTGATTTTTTTATTTAAAATTTTTACAAAAGTTAGTTTTAAAATGTGATTTTGATCTAAATTAAAAATAAAATAGGTTTTTAAATGTCGTAACTTCGTGAAAGAAATTCTCTGTAATTTATTTGCGAAGTATTCATATTTTTTTATTCAGTTTATTGGCTTTTTCTTGTTAAAACGAGAAAAACAACTGGGTCGCCTTAGAATCACCTAGGGAATAACCTAATAAACTGTCAGAATTACTTTCTGGACAGCTTACAAAAAATTTGTAAAGGAATATTTTTGAATTGGTTTTCTGACGACGGGCAGAGAATAACACTGCCCGAAACGTTAAAATTTTGAATAATCTTGTTGTTATTTATTTTTTACGTCGTTTGAATTTTAATATAGTTTTAAGTGTTTTTCAGTGTTGAGTCCCAAACAGCGATTGACAAACCAAGATCCAACGCAATCGCTGTTTGCGGCAATCTAAAACAGATTGCCATTCCTTAATAGAAGGTACTGAAATTTAGGATTGTGAAAGGAGTGACCGGCGAAGAAAAAGCCAATAAACTGAATAAAAAAATTCGTGAAAGAAACCTAAAATTTCTATAAAAAGAAATCAGAGAAAATTTAATATTTCTACAAAAAATTGTGTAATAAAAGTGTATAGAAAATTTTAAGAAAACATCTCGTAAACGAAATTGGGGGTGCTGCAGTTCCACAGTGCCTATACGTCAGCTGCCACTGCTTAAAAGCCTTCGGAATGTAAGCACCTAGTTTTCCATAAAATATTTCTTTTCAGCAACTATTGCGAAATCGAAAAGACTTGCAGTTTTCCGATAATTTATGGCCCAATATTTACTAACTCTATTAAAATCTAAATTTTATCTTTAAAAAACTAGAAGAACACGGGAGTACGGTAGTTTCTGACACATTTTTAGCTGCATCTTTAAGACCATTGGACTGAAAATTAAAAGAAAAATAGTTAAGTGTCCTTAGAGGTAGTTCTTTCAAATAATATCTCGCACGATATATTGATTAAAACCTGATTTTTCTAAGACCAAATTAACCCCCCATTTTATTATTAAATATTTTCTTTTTCTAATTATTGGCAGGCGGTATTTGTGTGGGTCATCGAGAGCTAGCGCTGTACAAAATTTTAAATTTCTATGTTACATAGTTTTCGAGGAAAACCTCATTATGTTGACGTGATATATCCGCTTTTATACGGGATAGTACAGCCCTTGGTGTCGGTAATACTAGTTCAAATAAGAAAGGGTGGTCACCTATAAGTATTGTGGTAAGTCGAGCGTGCTAAACTGTTTTATTACCTCGTTTGTTTTATTTAATTGGATTTTATTCAATATTTTCATTGAAAATATTAAATCTACAAATACTGCATTATAAAAATTCTTTGTAACATAACGTTTTGCGTGAGGAACAGACTTCTTAACAGTTCACAAATTAGATAAGGGGTATTTCTTGGACCTGGTTTGTTTAAAAAAAAAATGATTTAAGCACACATAAAATCTGAGTAAAAAAACATGTTGGTTTTGAAAAACCGCTGAAAAGTAAGAGTAATAATATAGGGCACTAAAAGAGCTGTTAAGTTTCAATAACGGAGATCGTAGCAAATCTCTCGGCAAGACCATGTGGTGGTAGACTGAAGGAATTTTACGTTCAAAAAACGCCCTTATAAACACGTACAATTGTAAGTTATTTAAATTTCAATTATCGAAGTAAAACTTGTAAGATAAGGGGATGGCATCATTCAAAATGGGTTTGCAGTTTGATATGCACTCTAAGAATCCTTTTCAAAATTTATTTAAGAGTTAATTTGGATTAGAAATATTTAAATTAGTAGAAATTCTGCATCTTCAATGCCCTCTAGCGAGATGCAGAGGATATCTTTCGGTCCTCAGAAACTAAGAGTAGGGGGCGTGGAGAGAAAAACACCAAAGACCAACTTTAAAGTAGTCAAATACTGAACTTCGATGAAATTAGTTTAAAAAAAATTATGGTCAACTCCCGGACTTATAAAAACGAGTACGAAATGCGGTAGATTTAAAAAGTTGCTTCTGTTTGTGTTAATTAACCTAAATGAACCTGAAAAAAAAACAATTTCTGTTCAACGTGAAGTTCCTGTGCCATTTGTATGATGTTTGCTATGGAATAAATAGGCAAGTAAATTTTAAATTTTCTAATGATTTTGTTTGATGGTTTTTCGCTCTTATATGATATTAATTGATTTTCCTAAAATTTGAGAAAATACTTGTTCCTAAATTTGATTAATATGGGGTTGGGGGGCGTACATAAAAAAAAGAATTTAAAAATTCCACAACAAACACGAATGAATGGGAAAGTCGTTGTTAGAAAATTATTATAGGGCCAAGAACCCTACAGCTGACTGGTGCAACTACCAGTTTCAAAAAAGGAAACAAAAATAAAACAAAATGAGAATAGAAAGACAAAGAAAAGGAAATAAAGCGTATTCGCTTCATACAGACATTTTCATTTCCTTAAGGTCGATTTTAGTGTTCTGCTGTTGGAAGCTGAGTTTCCAAAAGTTTCAAAATAATTTATACCCATCACCACAGAGGACCGGTAACTGCCAGCAGACACATATATTTGGGTTTTACTGATGATGTTCTGCAAGTTCTAGAAACGTGGGCATTGTACACCTTAATATCCTAGAAGCATAAACCACAATAAGCTCTTACCTAGTTCTTGTTTTGGTGTATTCACCTAGTGCTACCTCATTCGCAGATTCTTCTTCGTAGGTTGCTTGAATCCCAAAAGTATAGGACAAGACAACCTGGCCCAAAGAGAGCCCTATAGATCTGTTGACAAATGGGGAGTACTAACGTAGGTGGACGAGCAGTATCAGCATCAGCTCTGGTTAGGGAAATGTTTTGACCAGAGACTAAATTGACTGAACGTTTCAATGTTGTCTCATGCGTACAGTTAAAGCTAAAATCCGGGGAAGTGGGGAGGTGCATTCCACTACTCTTTGATATGGTCGGATTAAGTAAAATTTATAAATACGAAACTTGCCGCGTAACGGTTCTAACGATTTAGATGAAACTTTAGAATTAGGGGCTTTTGGACCAATAGGATAATTTTTATAAGTGTTTTTTGGTAAAAGTTCAGGAGAACTGTTCTTAAAGACATCTTGGTTTAATAGTAAAATAATTTTCTTTCAATAGACGACGCCTGTGTACAATATTGTTAAGCCGGTGCTGTAAACACGTCATGATTGCAGTGAAATGGCGACGCGCGCACGTCGATAATTGAATATTTATATATTTTATTTTTACCTAGCCAAAGAATGAAACTCTTGATTTTCCTTCACTAATGTGTTCACTGAGGTTTCAACAATGATCCACAATACACTTCCCCATATTTACAGCCCATTTTCTTAAAAAAAAACCGATGTTACCTTCGCAAAGGTCTGTCAAATAATAAGAGGGCATCGCGAGCTAGATGGAGCTAGGCTTTCGCCAGGCTTTCAACTGGCTTCACTGCTTACCGTGTTAGGTTCAGTCTATTTAGTCTCTGGTTTTGACGAAAGAAATGAGAATTTCTTGCCAGTTTCTAATTTTAATTTAAATGTTTTTTTTTGTGCTAAGTTAAGCTTAGCCACTTTCTAAGCCAGAAAACGCCCCTTATATTAGATTAGTAGTCGTAGAAGTATATGTAGAGTTGAAAGGGAAAATTCTGCTCAGAAAGTTTCTACGAAATCTGAACAATATTTCTAGTCTATTTTATGACACTGGTTTGAGTTCGAGTGATTGAGTCTGGTATGAGAAAGACAGAAAATAAACAAAGGAACAAGTTAACAAAGGAAAGAAAAGTGAGTGAGAGAACGAGAGATCTGTAAGATTGAATCACCATTTATAAATTTGATTTATTACGATAAATCACAACTTCATTTCCAAGTTTCAGCTCAATTTTCTCGTAGCATTATCCTTTGGATATTGTTAACTCAAAGCTTTCAGCAGGAAACTGTATACTATGTGACGAATGCTTAAATGTAGAAGCGACAAAACACACAAGAATTGGGGAATAAAAACAGACACCTGAAGATAGTTTGAGAATCTCTGCGTACAAACTAACCAGCGAACACTCACCGATAATCAGGTACAAAGTTAGCTGCATTTGATTTGAAAACCTTTAAGTACAAACTAAATGGCTCAGCTGGGGAAAACATTGCGATTATTAGGGTTAAGATAAACTTTGGGAAATTAATAACCGACGTACCATATATGAGCGAAAGAGTTAAACCAGAGAGTCTCTGAGTTAAACAAAGAATGCCAGATTATTTGTGCTTAACGAATTCTCTTAATTTTCTAAAGAAATATTTCTCTCAGATTTGTGTCCCTCAAATTTAAACAAGTTGAAACAAACAGGTTCACTTTATTTTGTTGTATTATGTTTAAGAACACTTGAAAACCATTGACTTGAAATTTTGTCAATTTATCAATTTATTTGTTGACCTACTGTAATACAACGTTGAGGTCAATTGTTGCTTAAATTTGATAACATTTTTCTGTCGATTCTATGAACTGGGGTTACAATTTATTGGAATAAAATAATTTTAAACACAACGTAGACAAATTGGGTCCGGAAATCGAAGGTAAATTATTCATCGAAAGCTTGTTTAAAAGAGAGCAAAATTCTACAATTTTGAAAAACTATATACAGTCACTGGTCGCTCCTCACAGTACATATAACGTTTTCGTTTTGTGGAATTTCGTCGCCTGATGGCTATCAAAAAAACTTCCTCCACCCCATCGCCTCTGCCACTACCCTTTAACTCATTTATCGCTTATCGAAAAGTTCTGGTAAAGAGTGATCTTGGTGCCATGCAAACTTAGTGATAAACGGACGGACGGACGCAAGAGTGAGATTTTAAGGGTTTCGTTTTTTTTTCTTTTAAGGTACGGAACCCCAAAAAGCAGTAACAATCATCTCTGGGCTTCACCGAATTTTGAGTTTGGACACTTACGATTTAAAGTTACGATTTTTCTTAATACTTCTTAATAATAATAATAATACTTCTTAATAATGTCGAGTGCGCAAAAAAGAAAGCAAAACAATGTGTCATAAAAGTACCTTTCAAAGCTGTCAAGATCGCCGTTGAGCAATCTGTCTTTCCGCCTTCTTCGCCGGCGACCTTTAAAAACACAATCAAGTGGAGTGAGCTCAGGACACCTAGTTGACTGGCCGCCACGTAGCACAGCCACAGGTTGTTGGCCCAAAGGAGTGGGATCGCCATCATTGGACTATAAAGTAGCGATTTTTTCCAGCCCTCTAGCCAGTGCACTACCGACCAACATTGCCAAAAGCGGCTCTCCGCCCTGCAACGAAAATACTCGTATTTATACATTAGTGACATCGTCATTTTAAAAGCTCGGTCGCGCAGTAGTACCAGTTGTTGAAATGAAGTGTTGCTGCTGATTAACGTCTATGTCTAACTGGATGGTCGTCTGAAATGAAATAGGGCCGCCCCTAGGCGGTAGACAAAGTTTGGAGGCTTTCAAACTGTCTACACATCAGGAAAGTCAAACACTGTCCATAGGGAGAATGTTAATGAGAGATTTAACATTGAGAGCTAATAGTGGGATAGATGGGCGGCGCCTTGTATTCTCCTACACAGGTGGAAACAATTCAACGCATAGCGCAGCGATCAGTGCTGGTGGAGATTTTAGTAGTACATTATAGCTTCTAACGTGTTTTGTTACGGGATTACTATTGGCAGGCAACAATTTTATTAAAATTTGCGTACCACATGTGTTTTTTCTTTTAGTCCGTTGATTTAATCAACGTCTCAGGCAAAATAAAACTGATATTCTTTAATAACCAAAATAAATAAACGAGATTTCTTAAACAAAATAAATAATAATTCTAAAGAAGATTATAACAAAATAACTCTTCAAACATTACAATATAAGGAGCTCAAATAGACCGTCAGACTGCGCTAAACAATATTCCAGTCTGTTGTAAAACTCTCGACGAGTTTTTTATAACATCTAAACTGGAAGATACGAGCATGCTGCGTCAAAGTAGAGGAATACCTTCAGCGGCCGTAGAAAACTATGGAAGGGACAATTCTTAGCGTTTTACATGAACAATAAAAATTTTTCCTTATCTGTATACAAAAATTGTTGAAATTTTGGAAAAAGTTATAAATTTTGAAATATTCAGAAAAAATTGCCTGACAGTGATAAAGATTCTTGATTTCTAAGTTTGGTTATTCCCTAATAGAATAGCTCGTTCACTAAAAATTAACTATTTAGTTAATCACTTCCCAAATCTAGTTCTAGACTGATCTATTATCAATTGATAAAGAATCGTTAAAATTGGTCAAGGGTTTCGATCCGTAGCGTTGCTTCGAGCAATGTGAAAGGCGACAGGAGGCGTGAGACAAGGAGCCCGCATCAGCGTCAGATCCCCTCTAAATATAGAAAAAGATGACTCTCTCTAGGAGAATTTGAGCTCGTAACAAGGTTCCCAGTTCCATCTATGAAAAATTGCAACATAAAATGTTTTTAAGGGAGGATTTGGACCTAACACAACTGCAATAAAATATTCGGAAGTATCAGAATGTCCATATATAACGCTTTTTCCGAAGCTGTAAAACCGGGTATATGGCCGAATCGATCCCGCGTTATAAAGAAGGGATCATCATACGTAAGGTTTTACCTGCCCGACATAAAACATCTTCGATATGGATTTAACGATCGCAGGGAACTTTTTAAGCCGAGAACAAAGTGGACCAGTTAAAATTCGCTCTGATATCGAATTAATTTAAAACGATGTTTTCCAACCCCTTCGTTACGTTTCCGGCACCCCTCGAACTGCTTTCGGTCTCGCTGTTTCCAAACGAAGCAACTTTTATTAAATTAGAGAGATAACAGCTTGGCTACTGCTCTTCGGAAATTGGGTAAACATAATTATATTGATTTGTTGCGAGAGCGAGTCGCGTTCGATCCTCTCCAAGTTCGATTGTTTAATGAACCGCACCTACACCTGTCGACTTTCTTGAGAAAGTTGCACGACTCTATTCCGACTCGAGAGATGTTTCTCTGTTTGTCTGGAAACCTGGAAACGAAGCTTTGAGCTGCAAAGGTATCAGGGGGGGCGTTAAGTGCAATTCAAATAAGTTTCTCGATAGGTTTATATTAAGAGCGAGCCAAGAACTTCATGCGAAACAGAAAAAGTTAAATTGCTCCCTAGCATGCTCGATTTTCCACGTTCTCAAATGAATAGCGATCGAGAGTAGATCAACGGGTCTTTGACCAAATTAATTAAATTAATTACGACTACCAAAAACGAAATACCTTTGTCTTGTTTAATTGCGAATGCATAGATACACAACTGATTTTCTGAATTTATTCCAAACAAGGTTGCAATGTGGTTGAATTCCCTCGACTGTGCTGATAAATCTTTTACAAAATTCACAACTTAGCTCGGTTGTGCCAAGCTATATGTTTTCGGTTTAGTAGGGACTACCTGATTGTGCATTAACAAAGATAAACTAGATTATCTCGCTCTAATGTGCAATATAAAAGAGAATAAAACCTAATACCCCTCATTTCTCTGTAATTACGTTCCGAGTGAGTACATTTGTATATTTAACCTGAAACAAAGTTGGTTACAAAGTATGTCGAACGTTCTCACGTGATAGTCGTCTCGAAATACTTAAAATCTTTCAAAGTCCGCCTCAAGCATTTTAAACTTGTGTATTGAAAACAAAATCAAAATCGCTCAATATGGTAATATTAAACAATTATATTTTTTGTTCAGTCCACGAGACTGTTCACTACCAGTTTATACAACAGGAACAATTTTGAAGAATTCGGAAAAGAATCAGACGCTTCTTTTATTCAGCCTAAAACTTACTCAAATGTGTGTTGCAAAGAATAGCTTTTGATAAAAGTACAAAAACAACTTCAATTTCCCTACTTAAATATTTTTCTAAAATGCGATACTTAATAATTGCATTTTTGGTATTTTAATGGAGAATGCTAATTATTTCAACATCTAATTATAAAACGTTTACCAATTATGATGCATATTGGTGGTAGCCAATGCAATTGCAATGTGTTGCAAAGAATAGCTTTTGATAAAAGTATAAAAACAACTTCAATTTCCCTATTAAATATGTTTCTAAAATGCCGATACTTAATAATTGCATTTTCGGTATTTTAATGGAGAATGCTAACTATTTCAACATCTAATTATAAAACGTTTACCAATTATGATGCATATTGGTGGTAGCCTCACCCATGATAACCCCGTGCCGCGTCCTAATTGAAAATAATAATTTCATCGCGTTCGGCCTAACGGGACGATGCGAAAACTAAAAATGATTTAGAGCGACTGAACCGGCAAAAATAACAGGGTCCAGTGCGTTCAATATTCTCGACCAGATTATTTCATTATCAGATGATTTATGGTGGGTGTAATTGCCGTTCGAATTTATGCACCACCTTCGCATTCGTGCCACTCTAATCTCTTCGTAATTAGTGTTGCACTATTGCCATAAACCGTTGATATCAGCTCTGTATTGTGTCGAGCGTTACCGGAATCTATTGTGGTCGTCGTTGCGGAGGAGCTTTCGTCTATGCATTAACGTTGTTTTCTTGCAAAATGAATCTCTTGATTACGATGCGTCTTAGGGAGGAACTCTTCCGAGGCGACGGCGTATTTTCTAACAAAACGTGTTTGTATGTAGGCAAATTCCAAGCGTAGCTATTCAAATTTTGGATTTAAATTAAGAATGCAGCCAGCATTTAACACTTCTTTTTTCTCTTTTAATTATCTTTTTATAAACCATCATTTTCTCAAACTTCGTAAAAATTCCATTCCTCACTTTTTTTAAATAAAATTTTAAAAAGTGAAATACAAATCTTGTCCTCTGAAACCAAGAAAGAATCTTTCTTGGTTTCAGGGGACAAGATTTGTATTTCAATTTTTGAAGATAACAAGGATCAATCCGTTCCATCAAAATCTCTATTTTTTTTGAAGTTATTAGTCAAATTTTCGATTTTCGTGAGTTTTTTCCTTGAAATTCACTTTGGTTTTGGTATTTTTTAAAGATAACCAAGGACCAGTCCGTTCCAACAAAATCTCTATTTTTTTTTGAAGTTGTTAGTCAAATTTTTGATTTTTCGTGTTTGTTTTCCTTAAAATTCACTTTGGTTTTAGTATTTTTTGAGGATAACCAAGAACCAGGCCGTTCCATTAAAATCTCTATATTTTTTTGAAGTTATTAGTCAAAATTTCAATGTTTGTGAATTTTTTTCTTTGAAATTCACTTTGGTTTTAGTATTTAAATTAAATACTACTTTGTTGTGTTTTTTTAATCTTTCTTGGTTTCAGGGGACAAGATTTGTATTTCAATTTTGGAAGATAACCAAGGACCAGTCCGTTTCATCAAAATCTCTATCTTTTTTTGAAGTTATTAGTCAAATTTTCGATTTTTCGTGACTTTTTTTTCTTAAAATTCACTTTGGTTTTAGTATTTTTTGAAGATAACCAAGGACCAGTCCGTTCCATCAAAATCTCTATTTTTTTTTTGAAGTTATTAGTCAAATTTTCGATTTTTGTGAATTTTTTTCCTTGAAATTCACTTTGGTTTTAGTATTTAAATTAAATACTACTTTGTTGTATTTTTTTAATCTTTCTTGGTTTCAGGGGACAAGATTTGTATTTCAGTTTTTGAAAATAACCAAGGACCAGTCCGTTCCATCAAAATCTCTATTTTTTTTGAAGTTATTAGTCAAATTTTCGATTTTTCGTGAATTTTTTTCCTTGAAATTCACTTTGGTTTTAGTATTTAAATTAAATACTACTTTGTTGTGTTTTTTTAATCTTTCTTGGTTTCAGGGGACAAGATTTGTATTTCAATTTTTAAAGATAACCAAAGACCAGTTCGTTCCATTAAAATCTCTATTTTTTTTTAAAGTTATTAGTTAAATTTTCGATTTTCGTGAATTTTTTTCCTTGAAATTCACTTTGGTTTTAGTATTTAAATTAAATACTACTTTGTTGTGTTTTTTTAATCTTTCTTGGTTTCAGGGGACAAGATTTGTATTTCAATTTTTGAAGATAACCAAGGACCAATCCGTTCCATCAAAATCTCTATTTTTTTTTGAAGTTATTAGTCAAATTTTCGATTTATCGTGAATTTTTTTCCTTGAAATTCACTTTGGTTTTAATATTTAAATCAAATATTTCTTTGTTGTGTTTTTTTAATCTTTCTTGGTTTCAGGGGACAAGATTTGTATTTCAATTTTTGAAGATACCCAAGCACCAATCCGTTCCATCAAAATCTCTATTTTTTTTGAAGTTATTAGTCAAATCTTCGATTTTTCGTGAATTTTTTTCTTAGAAATTCACTTTGTTTTTAGTATTTTTTGAAGGTAACCAAGGACCAGTCCGTTCCATCAAAATCTCTATTTTTTTTATGAAATTATTAGTCAAATTTTCGATTTTTGTGAATTTTTTTCTTTGAAATTCACTTTGGTTTTAGTATTTAAATTAAATACTACTTTGTTGTATTTTTTTAATCTTTATTGGTTTCAGGGGACAAGATTTGTATTTCAATTGTTAAAAATAACCAAGGACCAGTCCGTTCCATCAAAATCTCTATTTTTTTAAAGTTATTAGTCAAATCTTCGATTTTTCGTGAATTTTTTTCTTGAAATTCACTTTGTTTTTAGTATTTTTTGAAGATAACCAAGGACCAGTCCGTTCCATCAAAATCTCTATTTTTTTTAAGTTATTAGTCAAATTTTCGATTTTTGTGAATTTTTTCCTTGAAATTCACTTTGGTTTTAGTATTTGAATTAAATACTACTTTGTTGTATTTTTTTAATCTTTCTTGGTTTC
This sequence comes from Dastarcus helophoroides, assembly GCA_028583605.1. Classification (NCBI taxonomy): domain Eukaryota; kingdom Metazoa; phylum Arthropoda; class Insecta; order Coleoptera; family Bothrideridae; genus Dastarcus; species Dastarcus helophoroides. The sequence goes on from CM053329.1 coordinate 43,877,401, forward strand.
AGGGGACAAGATTTGTATTTCAATTTTTGAAGATAACCAAGGACCAGTCCGTTCCATCAAAATCTCTATTTTTTTTTGAAGTTATTGGTCAAATTTTCGATTTTAGTGAATTTTATTCCTTGAAATTCACTTTGGTTTTAGTATTTAAATTAAATACTACTTTGTTGTGTTTTTTTAATCTTTCTTGGTTTCAGGGGACAAGATTTGTATTTCAATTTTTGAAGATAACCAAGGACCAGTCTCGTTCCATCAAAATCTCTATTTTTTTTGAAGTTATTAGTCAAATTTTCGATTTTTCGTGAATTTTTTTCCTTGAAATTCACTTTGGTTTTAGTATTTTTTGAAGATAACCAAGGACCAGTCCGTTCCATCAAAATCTCTATTTTTTTTTGAAGTTATTAGTCAAATTTTCGATTTTTGTGAATTTTTTTCCTTGAAATTCACTTTGGTTTTAGTATTTAAATTAAATACTACTTTGTTGTGTTTTTTTAATCTTTCTTGGTTTCAGGGGACAAGATTTGTATTTCAATTTTTAAAGATAACCAAGGACCAGTCCGTTCCATCAAAATCTCTATTTTTTTGAAGTTATTAGTCAAATCTTCGATTTTTCGTGAATTTTTTTCCTTGAAATTCACTTTGGTTTTAGTATTTTTTGAAGATAACCAATGACCAGTCCGTTCCATTAAAATCTCTATTTTTTTTAAAGTTATTAGTCAAATTTTCGATTTTCGTGAATTTTTTTCCTTGAAATTCACTTTGGTTTTAGTATTTAAATTAAATACTACTTTGTTGTGTTTTTTTAATCTTTCTTGGTTTCAGGGGACAAGATTTGTATTTCAATTTTTGAAGATAACCAAGGACCAGTCCGTTTCATCAAAATCTCTATTTGTTTGAAGTTATTAGTAAAATCTTTCGATTTTTCGTCGTGAATTTTTTTCTTGAAATTCACTTTGGTTTTAGCATTTAAATTAAATACTACTTTGTTGTGTTTTTTTAATCTTTCTTGGTTTCAGGGGCAAGTTTTGTATTTCAATTTTTGAAGACAACCAAGGACCAGTCCATTCCATCAAAATCTCTATTTTTTTTGAAGTTATTAGTCAAATTTTCGATTTTTCGTGAATTTTTTTCTTGAAATTTACATTGATTTCAGTATTTAAATTAAATACTACTTTGTTGTGTTTTTCTAATCTTTCTTGGTTTCAGGGGACAAGATTTGTAATTCAATTTTTGAAGACAACCAAGGACCAGTTCGTTCTACCAACAAAATTTTAGAATTTCGATGTTCTATATAAAAGTCGATACTTTTTAATAATTTCGACTATGTTTGGAAAACAAGAACTTTTTTTCCAAGAAAAAGCATAAAAGTTTTATAAATTGGAAATTTTTTAAAATTCTGTCTTCGATCTCAAGTTTTGTTACAGTTTTCGTTATTTTTCCATAATTTTGTTATTTTAATTTAACGTGCTTTCTCAAAGTTCTAAATTAAACTCAAAATTGTGTTGTTTACCATAATAATTCGACCACAACTGAAAGTTTGAATTTAATGTCGACAATTCGATCTTAATTTCGAATGTTCGATTTTATATTAGCACGACATTGACAGAGATTTTTTTGTAGTGCGCCTACACTAAACTCTTTAATCTGCACATTTCTTTCTAACAAAATATTTTAAACTGTCAATCGTCCCGAGAGAAGCGATTTGAGAGCTGTGTTAGTCTGGGATAGTTTCTCTCAGAATAGTTGACACTTATCTCAGAGAGAAATTTAAAGTGTAAACGCACCCCAAGCCCGTGATTCTTTGGACACATTTTATAAAGTACTCGAATTATCATCAAAATCTACGTCGGCTGCAAATGCAGATATGTCGTGGGTCTCCGAATAGTAGTTTTACCATCAAAAATTACGTTACGTAATACGAATGCAACAGAGTATTTCCGGCTGCGGCCGTGCAGTGAGAAATTCGATTTGCCAGTTTCAGTTTCCGCCGTCGTTTTCCACCTGAAATTACGCCCTTCTCAAATAATTTATATCTCATCCAACATTAACGTCACAAATACTCTGACTTATTGTTGCCGAGTGTATTTGTCCTGCAAACATGAAAAAGTATGATGGTGCATGACGGTGTTGGTTGCTGAAGGTGTTTTTCATTCGATTTGGCTTCGGTGCTCACCTCAGATTTAATTAGAATTGATGATGGGGGCGCAACTTACCTTAAGCAAATTTGCAGGAAGGCCGTGACGACCCATAACGCTTCCAAAATTAAAACTAATAGCGCTTCCCCTCTGAAACAAAATAAAACGAGTTTAGTAAGAGGAAGTTTTGCGGCCGAGCATACAAATTATTAATAACATAAGCGAAATTTCGCGAGAAAACACGCAGGTCACGTTGTGTGTGTGCACGCAATTTCCATACAAATGTCTCAAAAGAGTGGCGAAACGATATCGAAGGGAGACAAGGCGAACCGCATACGAAACCTTAAAAAAATTGGTCGGTAAACATCATTTTGGGAGCTATACGTTAGAAAATAAGTGGTTCGGAGTAAAACCACGTGTTTCGTATTGTTAAGCTCCTTCGGGGCCCAACTACTTTATGGTAATCCTTATTATTTGAACTACAACTGGAGCGTGAAACAACGAAATTGACGCTTCAGCCACCGAGTAATATATTCGCTCTTGTGTGTCGACGTTTCATTAAACACTTTATTTATTCCGCGTGACATTTTCATTGTCGAAATTATTCAATGTCAGGAACAAAACGAGACGAAGCGACAGGAATTAAACAAAAGAACTCGTAACATCATTAACTAGACCCCGAGCGGCTGAAATAAGAAAATATCCGATAATCCGGTAAATGTGTGGGTAAACCTATTTGAGACGAGGCAAAGTTTTAATTCGCTAATAGGTCGGATGCTGGGTAATAACGGACCCAAATGGAATTATAACCGCGTCGAAATTAGACCTTCTTTCGGTTGTATTAGATACAGAACGGTCTATAAAGGCGGGAGAGAAAATTAGAAGATGAAAACGAATTCCGTTCAGACATAAATATGCCGTGGGTATCCAATTTCGCAAGACAGTCGTTAGTCTCGTTTTAATTACCTGCCAAGAAAAAGCTTTCTAAATAGTTAATTAATCTATTTAGCTCGAATGCCCGTCCAGATTTCAGTTTTTTTTTGAAAAAATATTTGTTATCAGTTTCAAATGATTCAAGGTTGCTGCTGCGGGTATCCCTAGCCAAAAACGTAATTTACTTTTGATTATAGTTTGGCCACTTAATAGTTTAGTGTTTGGTAGAATGATGGAGAATAACAAAAAATCGAGGATTATTTTTTTTTAATACAAATAATTATAAAACTATTCTATTATTAAATGTAAGATTTAAAGATATTAATTTACAAAAATTCACAAACCCAATATTCCTCTTAGGCCCATTGTCAGCACGATAAATTCATTAACCTACAATGTCTTGAAATACTTATCTAACATCCTCAAGTCATATACCGGAAACACATCATCACACGTCTTAAAGTCTAAACACTTTGTCGAATTATTGTTCGAATTAATTCTAGACATTCTAAACACTTTGTCGAATTATTGTCCGAATTAACCCTAGACCCCAAGACATACTAGTAAGTTTTGACGTCACTTCACTTATTCACAAATGTTCCAGTTTTCGACTCCATGACGATAATTCGTCAATTACTTTCAGGCAAAGAGAATGCAGATTCTCTAGCTATTTTAACTAAAATGTACCTCACATCGACTTATTTTTCTTTCAATGGCAGCTTCTATAAACAAGTCTCCGGCACCCCAATGGGTTCTCCCTCATCCCCGGTCGTAGCAAATATTTTCATGGAATCTTTCGAAAACACTGCGTTGGAAACTGCGGATTTAAAACCTAAGGTTTGGCTTCGTTATGTAGATGACACATTTATTGTATGGCCACATGGCAAGGATTCACTAAATTTATTTTTGAAACACCTAAACAGTTTACATTCTTCTATTAGCCTTACTATGCAAATCGAAAACAACTGTTCTCTTCCTTTTCTTGACGTACTTACTGGTCACCCGTTTACCAAACGGTCGCGTTTCTCATTCCGTTTATCGAAAACCCACCCATACTAATCGTTATTTGCATTCCCATCAATCATCACCCTTCCCAAAAACGTTCTGTCATAAATTCACTGGTTTCACGAGTTGTAGCAATTTCACAACCGATGAATCTTTCAAACGAGTTGAACAAAATTCGGTTTCAACCTCCGCAACAATGGTTACAAATCGCACGACATCGAAACTGTCATTAAACGACATCTTCACCCTACCCCTCGTACAAAATTTAATAATTTCTTCCTTATGTTCACGGAGTAACAGATCAACTCGGAAAATTATTGAGAAAACACAACATTAAACCCATTTTTTCATCATCCTCAAAGATCCAACAGCTCCTCCCATCTCCCAAAGATTAAATTTCATCCTTTTGTTCTAATGGCGTATACAGGGTTCCTTGTTCTTGTGGTTCAGTGTACATCGGAGAAACGGGGCGATCATTTAAGGACGCGAATATCCGAGCACCAAAAATGTCTTAGGTCTGGTTTATTTTCGCAGTCAATTATTGCTGAACATCAACATGATACCGGACATAAGATTCTCTTTTGATAATATTTCAATTATATCCAATATTCCCAATTACTATAATAGGAAGATACGCGAGGCCATTGAAATCCAAAAATTTCCCAAAAACATCAACAGAGTTGATGGTTACATGCTTTCCTCCACCTGGAAACCAACCACCGGAAATCTTTGGAAGTGATCACGCAGCACGAATGGTTTATAAAGTTTTCCCTTCCCTCTTTCCTGTCAGAAGAGTTGCGCCTCTGGAATGGTAGACATACTGAGTTACTTATAAAAATTTGACCAAAATGCGTCTAGAACGTGAATTCTTTTCTCTCTTCTATTGAAAATCGTATAGTGGCCACTGGATTGAAATATAATTAACTCAGACATACTCAGATGTTCCAAAGCAAAACAGGGCATAGTATCCTGTTACCTATTATTCCCTCTTTCAATTAAAATATTAATTTTATGAAACTGAATTACCTTAACTTAATAAATCATCTTTGTTTTGGTGAAATGGACTGGTTCTTGGTTATCTTTAAAAATTGAAATACAAATTTTGTTTCTTGAGACCAAAAAAGATGAAAAAACACAACTGAAGTTGCTCTAATGCGTTTCGTTAGCCAAGCTATCATCTTCAGAGAGATAGTAGATGAGTATCTCTCTGAAGATGATAGTGAATGTGTTAGAGCAACCTCTGTTGTGTTTTTTAATCTTTCTTGGTTTCAGGGGGCAAGATTTTTATTTCAATTTTTGAAGATAATCAAGGACCAGTTCATTCCACCAAAACAAAGATGATTTATTAAGTTAAGGTAATTCAGTTTCATAAAATTAATATTTTAATTGAAAGAGGGAATAATAGGTAAAAGGATACCATGTCCTATTTTGCTTTGAAACATCTGAGTATGTCTGAGTGAATTATATTTCAATTCAGTAGCCACTATACGATTTTCAATAGAAGAGAGAAAAGAAATAGTTAAAGCTACTTCACGTTCTAGACGCATTTTCGTCAAATTTTTATACATGGCCAATATAGGATGAGTACTATTCTTATTCTAAAATCCATGCTTCATGGTTTAAGTTCGAAAGCAATTAAGGTTTTGTGTGTTAACATACGACGATGTTCGATAATGCCCAAAGCTACAGTTCCTTACAACGATGAAATTCGGTCATTTTCTTATTTGGTCGATAGTGGTGCTAATATGTCGCTTCTTCATGAAAATGTTGTACGTCAAGTGAATGGAAACTTGGTTTTTGATACGATAACAGTGTCTGGTATTGGTCAGATGGCAGCTTCAATTTTGGGAAAGTGTACTCTATTGGTCTCTCTGCAAGAGGTCACACTGGAAGTGGATTTCTTTGTTGTTCCTGATTCTACTATTCCAGAAGTCGACGCCTTAATAGGATGGGAAGTAATAAGCAGTGGCGGCTCGTAGCCAAAACTAATGGGGGTGCTGCTTAGCGTTTTAAAATTTTTAAGATTTCGACCGAAAATTTCGACATTTTCAGAACGTTACCCTTCGAAAATTTTAGATTTCTTTGAAGACTTAACAAAGAAAATTTTTGATAATGTTGCATTTTTTGAAAGATTCGATTTCTTTCCAAATTTCGACTATATTGCAAAACTTGAATTTTTTCTTCTTATTTCGACCTTTTTTTTTAAGTATTAACTTTTCCGAAAGACGCTGAATACTATTTTAAAAATTTCCGTATTTTCGTAAATATTTAGACTTTTGGATGTTATCTTTTTTTGTAATTTTTGTTTAAAAATTAATTATTTATAACATTTTTTGTTTAATTTTTACCATTTGAAAATTCTCACTTCTTCTGAAAATGTAATTTTTTTCAAAACTGGACTTTTGACTTTTTAAATTTTCGACTTTTTTCTAAATTTTATCCTCGCTTATAATTTTTTATTGGAAAATTATAATTTTTTTATTGAAAATTTCGATTCCTAATAATTTCGACTGGTTTTAATTTAAATGTCTACTATTTTTCAAAATTTCGACTTTATTTGCAACGTTTCGATTATTTTTTGATTTTTTGTTGTTGAAAATTTTGCTACTTCTTAATTTTCCAAATTCTTACAAAATTTTGACTTTTTTCTCGAAATTTCGTTTTTTTTTCTCAAATTTTGACTTTTTTCTCGAAGTTTTGACTTTAATCTCGAAATTTTAACCTTTTTCTCGTAATTTCAACTTTAAACTCAAAATTTCGATTTTTTTACTCGAAATTTCGACTTTATTTGCAACGTTTCGGTTATTTTTTGATTTTTTGTTGTTGAAAATTTCGCTACTTCTTAATTTTCTAAATTCTTTCAAAATTTCGACGTTTTTTTTAAATTTCGACTTTTTTCTTGAAATTTCGTTTTTTTTTTCTCTCAAATTTTGACTTTTTTCTCGAAATTTTGACTTTAATATCGAAATTTCAACATTTTTCTCGTAATTTCAACTTTAAACACAAAATTTCGACTTTTTTACTCGAAATTTCGACTTTTTTCTTAAATCTCGAATTTTGTCTCAAATTTTAACTTTTTTCTCAAAATCTTTCGAAACTTCAGATTTTTTCTCGAAATTTTGCCGTTTTTCTCAAATATCGACTTTTTCCTCGAAATTTTGACCTTAATATCAAAATTTCGACATTATTATCAAAATTTCTACCTTTTTGTAGAAATTTTGACTTTTTCCTCAAATTTAGACCTTTTTCTCCAAATTTTCACCTTGTAAGGTGGAAATTTCAACTTTTTTTCAAATTTCAATTCTTTTTCCCGAAACTTCGATCTTAATCACGGAATTTCGATTTAAAACTCGAAATTTCGGCTTTTTTTCTCGAAATGTTGACCTTAATATCGAAATATCGACATTGTTCTCGAAATTTCGACTTTAAACTCAAAATTTTGACCCTTTTTCCAGAAATTTCGACTTTGTTCGCAAATTTCTACTTTTTTCTCGAAATTGTGACTTTTTTCTCGAAATTTCAACTTTTTTCCTTGAAATTTTGACTTTTTTCTCGAAATCTAGACTTTTTTCTCAAATTTTGACTTTTTTCTCGAAATATTTCGAAATTTCGAGTTTTTTCTCGAAGTTTTGACGTTTTTATCAAATTTCGAATTTTTTCCTAAAATTTCGTTATTTTTCTCAATTTTGACTTTTTTCTTGAAATTTTGTCTTTAACATCGAAATTTCGACATTTTTCTTGAAATTTCAACTTTAAACTCAAAATGTCGCCTTTTTTTTTCTCGAAATTTCGACTTTTTTCGCAAATTTCGACTTTTTTTTTTCGAAATTTCGGCTTTTTTCTCGAAATCTCGAATTTTATCTCAAATTTAAACTTTTTCTTGAAATCTTTCGGAACTTCGAATTTTTTCTCAAAATTTCGACGTTTTTATCAAATTTCGACTTTTTTCTCGAAATTTCGACCTTAATCTGAAAAGTTTGACTTTTTTCTTGAAATTTTGGTTTTTTTTTCTTAATTTTCGATTTTTTTCTCAAATATCGACTTTTTTCTAGAAATTTTGACCTTAATATAAAAATTTCGACATTGTTCTCGAAATTTCGACTTTTTTGTAGAAACTTCAACTTTTTCTTCAAATTTAGACCTTTTTCTCGAGATTATTACTTTATAAGGTCGAAATTTCGACTTTATTTTCAAATTTCGATTCTTTTTCCTGTAATTTCGATTTTAATAAGGGTATTTCGATTAAAAACTCGAAATTTCGACTTTTTTCTCGAAATTTTGACCTTAATATCAAAATTTCGACTTCAAACTTAAAATTTCGACTTTTTTTCTGGAAATTTTGACTCTTTTCGCAAATTTCAACTTTTTTTTAGAAATTTCGACTTTTTCCTCAAAATTTCGACTTTCTTCTCAAATTTTAACTTGTTTCTCGAAATTTCTATAAAAAAAGACCAAAATTTTCTAATTAAAAATAGCAATTAATGGTCGCACCCTACTACCAACTGTCAAGATTGTTGGGAAAGAGGAGTGGTGGACGCAACTATCATCTGCCTAATTTAACTATAGAATATAGAAATTTGGACTTATTCTCGAAATTTCGAGAAAAAAATTGTTATTAAAGTCGAAATTCCGAGATTAAAGTCGAAATTTTGACATTATTCTCGGAATTTTAAGAAAAAAGTAGAAATTTCGAGAAATAAGTCGAATTTTCGAGAAAAAAAGTCGAAATTTTGAGTGTAAAGTCGAAATTTCGAGTTTAAAGACGAAATTTCGCGTTTAAATCTGAAATTTCGAGATTATAGTTGAAATTTTGGGATTAAAGTCGAAATTTCGAGAAAAAAAACGTGGAATTTTCGAAAAAAAGTTGAAATTCGAAAAAAATGTCGAAATTTTTAAAAATATTTTTGTTTTAATCAATGTCCTTCAATATTTGATTTTGGAAATTTATCTGGAACTTCAAAATTACTAGAAAAAATTTAAATTGACAGTAAATTGTTAATGAACTTTTTTCAAAAGTTTGATTAATTTTTATTTCAAAATTTTCACTCTTCTTTTTCTCAAAAATTTCAATAAGTCCCACTTTAAAAGTAAAAATTATAAGAATATTTTTCACAATTAATTTATTTAAAATTTGCATCTTTAATTCTGAAAGTGTTGTTTTTTTTTTTGAAAAATGTTCACATATAAGAAATTTTAATTTTTTCTAGAAATATGATCTGCTTTGTCTTGAAATTTTGAGATCAATCTTTAAATTTCGATCTTTTTTTTTATCGAAATTTGAATTTTAAATTCGAACTTGAGAATTTCAACAATAAATTTAACATCTAGACATTCTAGATAAATTGGAAAGTCCGATTCAGAATTTTCTTTGGTCCTACAGTAGTTGAAATTTTTTTAGAGAAATATCAAATCGTAAAAAAGGTTGAAGTTTACAAGGTTCATTTTTTCTTAAAATTTCAATATTTTTCCCAAAGTTTTCTTATTTTTATGCAGATTTGAAGTTTATTTTCCCTAAATTGATACGTAAAAATTTTCAGTTTCCTATCAAAATTATAAACTAAAATGAACTTTAAAATATTTAAATTTTGTTAAAAAACTTTTAAGTTTTCAAATCAAATTAGAGAGAAATCAAAATTTCTACAAGAAAAAATATTTTAAAGACAAAATCTCCAGAAAAAGACAAAATTTCTAAAAAAAATTTTTGTATAAAATGTTAAAAAAAAAACACAAATTTCATGGGAAAAATGGCAAAACTTTTTGGAGAAAAAAACCGAAATTTGAAAAAAAAATGATATATCTTTACAAATAAGTGGACATTTTTTGATTTTCCCAAAATGTTGAAATTTTTATAGAGCCTTTAGGGTTTTTTCCACACATTTTTGGTCACAACTACAAAATAAAATAAACTTTAAATTGTCAGTGTCGTAAAAAACTTGACATTTTTAAATCAAATTAGAGGAACAAAAAGAAAAATCTGGAGAAGTTGGAATTTCTAAAATAAATTTTAAGAACAACAGTTTTAGGAAAAATGGAATTTTCGAGAAAATTTCTTTTTATAAAATATTTAGGAAAAAAGAAACTGCAGAAAAAATCTAAATTTCCTAAAAAAAAAATCGAAATATCTGAAAAAAACTTAGAATTTCCATACAAAATGAGATTTGAGGTAAAAATTAACTTATTTTTTAGAGAAATAGTAAAATGGGAGGTGGGTTGGATTTAAGTTTTTCTTGAAATTGTAATTATTTTCTCAAAATGTTGACATTTTCAAAGAAATTTGAGTTTTTTCCTAACATTTTTGTTCCTGCTCGAAATATTGATTTCTTCCCCAATACTTTCACAAAAATTAGTTTTTAAAAATGTGATTTTGATCAAAATTAAAAATAAAATATGTTTTTAAATGTCGTAACTTCGTGAAAGAAACCCAAAATTTCTATAAAAAGAAATCAGAGAAAATTTAAAATTTCTACAAAAAATTGTGCAATAAAAACTGTTCAAGAAATTTTAAGAAAAAAACTCGTAAGCGAAATTGGGGGTGGTGCAGTTCCACAGTGCTTATACGCCAGCCGCCACTGGTGATAAGTCCACCTGGATTGGAAATCGTTAGGAGATCTCACGATATAGATCTTCGATTTAAAACCTCTGCTGATACTCGAGTTTGTGTTGTTCCTAAAATTATCGTGTCAGGACTGGACGAGCACCAGATAGATAAAATTTTGGAAAATGCACCAAACTCTTCAGCATCAGTTGTTAAGATTGGAAAACTAAAAATTCAGCTCAAAGACGACATTCCTGTTGTATTGCGACCACGACGTCTAGTTTAGGCAGAACGCGCTCGAGTGAAAGGTATCATAAAAGAACTGTTAGAAGAAGGAATCATAAGGGAGAGTGCTTCACCATAGTTCAATAGTTCTATCCAGAAGAAAAATGGCACGTTACGATTATACTGTGATTTTCGAGCCATAAATCAAAAGGCGGTTAAGGACAGACTTCCACTACCCAATTTGCATGATCAGTTAGATGCTCTAGGCAAAGCCAGATTCTTTACGACGTTGGATATGAAGGCCGGGTTTCACCAAATTGAAGTGGATGAAACATCAAAAAAATATACAGCCTTTGTAACACCCGATGGGCACTACGAGTTCAATTGTATGCCATTTGGGTTCGCTAATGCACCTGCTTGTTACCAACGAGCAATTAGTACCGCTCTTGGTGACTTAAAAGATTGCTCAAGTTTACTTATATGACGTGATGATCGCAACAAAGACCATCGATCAAGAATTTATTAATTTACGTTTAGTTTTGGAAGCACTGGAAGAAGCAGGGTTCTCTCTAAATTGGGAAAAATGTGTATTTTTTGCCACCGAAACTGAATATTTGGGGACCATTGTGGGAAATGGTGTCCCTAAACCAAGTCCACGAAAAGTAGAAGCTTTGATGAAAACATCTTCGCCAACCGATGTTAAGGGAGTCAGGCAGTTAATGGGTTTGGCTGGTTATTTTCGGTGATTTATTAAAGACTTTTTGTCACAAAACAATGTAGACTTACACTCGATTGCGATCGGCATGCCGCGAGGAAATGGGCAAGTGGAGCGAGTTATGAGCACACTTTTTAACTTGATGAGAAGCGTTTTAAATGACAAAAAAGAATCTTCGTGGACTTCAGTAATTCTACAAATAGAGGTAGTTTTAAATGAAACTGAATCTAAAAGTATAGGGTGTACTCCAAGCTTGTTAATGTTTGGAAAACGAAATCGATTACCAGCAGAAGCGGTAATATTAGGAAGGGCTTCCAGAACAACCAACTGGAGACTTGTCAAATATTAGAAGGGTTGACAAGAACAAGAAATACGATTCAACCTTAAAAGATCTTCTGCTAAGCTTTATGGTATTAGGGATAAAGTAGTAGTGACCAATACCCAAGTTTCTGGAGGTATACTGAAAGCAAGGTTCGAAGGGCCTTATGAAGTTGTTAAGCTTCTTGATAATGAAAGGTATGTGCTAAAGACTCTAAATAAAAGAGGTAATATAACAAAGTCAGCTGCTCATGAACATCTGAGGAATATGGCCTGAGGGAGAAGAAACTTAATACCTATTTAGAACCTTCACTGGTTGTTCATGTTTTACTTTGAACCTTTAACTGGTTGCTTTTTGTTTTAGTTTGAACCTTTACTGGTTGCACTTTACAAATCATTATTTAGAACCTTTACTGGTTGTTCATGTTTTACTTTGAATTTTTTACTGGTTGCTTTTGTTTTAGTTTGAACCTTTACTGGTTGTTTATGTTTTACTTTGGACCTTTTACTGGTTGCCTTTGTCTTAGTTTGAACTTTTATTAGTTGTTCATGTTTTCCTTTAAACCTTTACTGGTTGTTTGATTATTTAGTTAGTATCTTTGATGGTTGCTAATTTTACCTTATTTAGATTAAGACCCTTACTTGTTAGCAATGGTAGTAATTAATTTGAACCTCTTCTCTGTTGGTTTTACATGTTTATTGTTTGTGCGGGGGCGCACAGTTACAGGATGGTGGTGTTAGAATAGTAACGAAAATTTTTTCTTATCTGTATAGAATTGGAAGTTAAAGCTAACAGATCATTTATGTGTAACAGAGTAGGAGATAGCCCTGACGCACCCCTACATTAATCGCAAATGTTCGGATGAGTTTATTAAACATTTTTATTAGATGATTACGACGACTTTTCTGTGTGGACACCAATTTACATTATAAGACACCAATTACACGCTAGAGATAGAGCCTGCTATTATTTTGACAGCAATTTTCTTCGATCAATTGCAGAAACACTCGATTACATAAACTTTAAAAATGAAATTAAACTAAATTGAACCAAAATTCCTTTAAACTATTTTGGTCAACATTTAATCCTAATCTGTATAAGTCATAAGATTGATCTGCAGAAGTGGCTACGTGATACGGAATGATTCAATTTGATGTGATGATGCGAAATGGGATAGTTGGACGGAGACAACGAATGCGGTTAATCCTCCCATTATACGCTTCATCCGTCTGCAAATCATTTACCGAATTATTCAAAACGGTAACCTCCGATACACATGATTTTCGTGTACAGCGGTTAACAACTCTATCGGATACGACTAATTGCAAGCTATTAGAACGTCTCTATGCGAATATTAGATTTCATGAATAGCTAATTACTTTTGGACGTGTAGCGCGTATGGATTTTCAGGAAGCCAACTTTCCACGTCGGCTTAATTATATTTGTTCTGTGCAATTTCGAGAAGATTAAATTTTAAAACATTTCAGAACTTTGGCTCACTATATAAACTAAAACTAACTCGTTAATTTAAACGACATTGTTGCAAGGTAATGTTCCATGTATTTCCTCCCGAATAAAGGTAAAAAAACGCCACTCTTCAGTTATAAATGATCACATGAAAGCTTTCGGCGTTGAGAAAGTGTTTCGGATCACCAGTGGGCTTGATTAGTGTTGTATTATGCATGCACGGTTGGGAAAATCGTGTTTTCGTTGGGCTTGGCGAAAAGGAAGGATGAATAGGTGCCGGTCGGTTTAATTACCGGCTTTTCCTCCATCGCTTGTATCTATTAAATCGACCCATTTGAAGGGTTAAACAAATAACTCAGATAAGAGGGGGCTTTGTTTAGTTCCAAAATGCAGTGTAATTCGTCGTCAGTGAAAAAATTAGATCGTTATTCCGCCGCTAGAGTAGCAATTTTCAGTCTAGCCCTTTGTGTACCGTTGGCTGGGTAACATATTCAGATACGTTGCATATTTAAGGATATTGGAAGGAAAGATCGAAGAGTTCGTGCAAGTAATACATTTTATGTTAGCAGTACAAAGGCGTGCTCGACATGACTTTTATGTCTGATCTCTACAACGAGAAACTCGATAGAAATTGATATTGAACGCGTTTATAGAGTAATATCATTTTTAATCCGAACTCCTCCTGTATTTTCAACGACTTCTTGACTAAATCAGCTGGAAGCTCTGCAGTATAATAACTAAAAGAGAAAATAGCCACGAATTTCCAGAAGGCTGGAATATTTATGTCAGAGTATGCAAACCAGACCTTAATGGGGCTATAAGCTTACATTAAGCTCGCTTGAAGGGTGCATCAGCTTTTGCCGGGCATCTTAAGCTACCACTAGCTCGCCTCGAAGTATTCATCTGGCCTTGTTCGTTTTATAAACTCCCCGGTTTCCCCTCGACCTAATACACGCGCTTTTCAAGTTTTAATAGAGTCGATCGGACTCTGTGTCTCTAAAGAATACGTTTAAATACCCACAGGCCCTCTTCAAGTTTTATCGAATATAAAGCTTTTGCTTGATTGGCACTTCGGAGTTAACCGTTTGGATATTTCTTTGAGAAGCCGAAATACGGAACAATTTGCAAAGCCACGAATATATGTAGCGTTTGCGGTCGCAAAGGGGCAATCCGAGTGCTCCGTTCGATACGAAACCTTGCGGGAAATGAGGCTAATGCCATCCGCTCAGAATAAGTTCATTTCTGTTAGAAATGGAGAGAGATGCGTCGACTGACTCTAGGTGAAGGCGGTTTTCGTTCTCTCGTTTCGATTGGTTGATTTTAAATGTTGAAATACGAACATAGTAGTAACTGATAAGACAGTCTTATACCGTACTCGGTATAAATTATTAAAAATAAAATAAAATAAAACGCGTAAATAAAGCGTGGTGAGTGAATGAAAGATAAGGAAAAGAACAAGCTGGTATACGAAGATAACCACAGCTAAAACTCGCTCCACACACACAATAATTAGAAATGCCTATTGGCAACACTGTCCAACAGGGAAATTGCAAATGTCACTAACGGAGTGTTGGTATCATAGACAAGACAAGTGACAGATGGAATTGTGTCTATGAACGCGAGATTGCGCCAGAGAAATGTCAAGTAGTGTACTGCGTGTCAACCAATAGATGGTAGCACTGCGTGTCAGCCACAGAAGGCGCACTGCGTGTCAACCAACAGTTGGTGCACTGCGTGTCAACCACAAGAGACAATGTCACTGGTAAATACTAGAAAATGGCGTCTAACGGGTTTCTACACGTGCAACTAAACAAACAAAATGAAATAAAAGGGGCGTCAAGTCGCCGACTCTCGAATTAGCTATTAAGGCGTTTGCACGCGGTTAGGAAATCTTCCAGGGGCGATTACAATCGAGGAAATATAAAATATTACTCGACAAGAGAATAAGAATTAATTCTTGGGACGAAACTCGAATAAAATTCGAATTTCACCTAGAACTTGCTCGTTTTTAACAAGCACATGGTCGTGTTAGGTCCACAGGACGAAAATAAACAATTCACAACGATTGGACAATGCAGCACGATACAAATATATAATTCGGTCAAATGGATAAAAAGAAATGCGCAGATTTACAGTTTTAGCTGGAGTTTTCGCCGTGGCACTATTAGATTAATCGGGTAAATAATCTTAAAGCAAATTAACGGTCGAAGCACTAGGCACGTGTTCGGAATTCTCGGGTAGGTGTTCTCCGTTCGAAGTTCAAACTTGGAGAGAGTGAGCCAAGCCAGGGCGATTAACGACCACCACACCTTGTGGTGTTTTCCGTTGGTCGGGGACGATCGTGAATCGTCGGGGATGGAAATGTCTATGTCTATGTCAATGCCTAGTGCTTGGATCCATCTAGCGGCGTCAGAGTGAGAGTAAGAGCGGGAAACTTGAATTATTCCTGCTCCGGTATCAAGTCAGAATAGGCTACTTAATAGAAAGAGTTGGAACGTAGGTTAGCTTCTTCATGACGCAGTAATTTTTAATTTTAACGATACACAGCGAAAGCGTATAGTACGTACTTAGTAAAGGTGCGCATTTTGATATCGTTTATACACATATCAGTCGCATTTAATTTGTTCAAATGTCTACCAGGTGTTAAGGATGGTAGAGATTACGATGGGGACGAATTTTTGATAAATTTGAGTGGATGGTCGACTCACCTCCTCACGTGAGCAAGATAAGTAGAGCTTTTATGCGGAAGAGTACAGCCCTTGGTGTCAATAATTTTAAACCTAATAAGAAGACTTGTCACCTTCAAGGGCTTTGCATAGAAAGAAAGACTTGTCACTTTCAAGATAATGCTTCCGCTTGTGTGAATACGTTCAAATATTTTTTGGAAGTTTGCGGCCTGATGGCTATCAAAGAACGACCTTCACCCCATCGCCTTTGTTATTCATTTATGGATTATCGATTACCAAATTGCGAGTAAACTAAATTGGCGCCATAAAAATATTTTGGTAAATTTTTTCAAAATTTTATTTTAATGCCACTTGAAAACTTTTGACTAACACATCTGAAGAAATCAGGCAACAAAACCGTATTAAGATGTAAAACATTGTCAGAGTTTTGACGAATTTTTCATTTGGTTTATAATTTTATTGCTCTACCGTGTAGCCGGAAATTAGGTGTTCCAATTATCAGACATGTTTCGGTTTTATACGACACAGCGGCATTAGAGAGCCGTTGCATTATTCATGAAATCTGTCGGTTGATGCCGTTAAATAATCCAGCAAGTTTTGAGGCCTTTATGAATATTTTATGCGCTTTCCGACTGTAAACAATGTTTTTTTTTTCTGCCCCGCTTTGTCGCGCGAATTGATAATAATCGTTATATTATGGCGCGAAACTGCAGGTGTAATACGCAACTAACTTCGCGTCTCTCGAGAAGAAGATAATCATTTGCTAGAGGGTTGAATAAAACATGTGTATTTTATCGAATCGTCGAGAATTTGCAGAAGCAGTCCCGCCGAGAAACGGAAGGAGGTCAAAAAGAACAACTGTTTGGCATCGCTTTCAGTCACCAAATCATTAAAGAGCTTTTTTTTAGTCGCTAAAATCAAAATTGAATACTGGATCATTTAGTAATCAAAAGTATTTAAGAGCTTTTTTAGTTGCCAACATTAAAATTGAACGCTGGACCCCTTTCTTGGGCGCTAAGAACTTTAATTAATTTTTAGAAGAAGGGAAAGTGTCAGACAAAGTAATGTGGGGGTTCGAAAAAATTTGAAAAAAGAACGACTTTCAGTCTTTAGTACCCAATATATTGTAACGCAATGTAAATATGTTTTTTTCAATTTATTTAACATTTCTTCGGCCCAGTTTGGAAATATTTAAATTTTTTATGGTTTGTTGACAATTTTCTAAACAATTTTTGAAATGCGACTACGTGATATTTAAATTTATTGAAAACGTCACTTCAATGTAAATAGATGGAATAGAATTGTAGAATTTAGTACATAAAAAAAGTTTCTAGAATGATCTGATAAGGGGAGAGCGATCGCGATAACGAAGCAAACGACAGATAAGCATTTTCGAAATTTCGGCAAAGCCTTATTTGCCGAATTGTTCTGGAACCTGGATGCCAAAACTATATAAGGCGGTCAGCTTTCCCTCGAATGAGTAAGTTAAAATCAGTGTAATTAGTGAGTTAGTAGAAGTCAATAATAAGTGAGTTAATTATTCAATTGTGGTGATCCAAATTGAGTTCAGTAATAAAGTGGGTATAATCCATCACGTGTAATCAATTCGAACCGATAAAACCCGTAATAATATTGATACTAGAGCGAAGTAGAGATAATTATAATTCTCCCCCTGTTGATGAGTTGATGACGTTCGTTGTATCGAAGCGTTAGGCGCCTTTCGTTGGTTTGTCTTCATCTTATGCCGCCCACTCACCTGCAAATTCATCGGATCTGTGTAGTTGAAGTGTATCTATTTATGGCAATTTTGAGATACTCTATTGATACCGGAGCAGGAATAATTTAAGTTTCCCGCTCTTACTCTCACTCTGACGCCGCTAGATGGATCCAAGCACTAGGCATTGACCAATAAATTTCCATCCCCGACGATTCACGATCGTCCCCTACCAACGGAAAACACCACAAGGAGGGTTGGTCGTTAACCGCCCTGGCTTGGCTCACTCTCTCAGAGTTCCAACACCTACCCGAGAATTCCGAACACGTGCCTAGTGCTTCGACCGTTAATTTGCTTTAAGATTATTTACCCGTTTAATCTAATAGTGCCACGGCGAAAACTCCAGCTAAAACTGTAAGTCTGCACATTTCTTTTTATCCATTTGTCCGAATTATATATTTGTATCGTGCTGCATTGTCCAATTGTTGTGAATTGTTTATTTTCGTCCTGTGGACCTAACACGACCACGTGCTTGTTAAAAACGAGCAAGTTCTAGGTGAAATTCGAATTTTATTCGAGTTTCGTCCGAAGAATTAATTCTTATTCTCTTGTCGAGTAATATTTTATACTTCCTCAATTGTAATCGCCCCTGGAAGATTTCCTAACCGCGTGCAAACGCCTTAATAGCTAATTCGAGAGTCGACGACTTGACGCCCCATTTATTTCATTTTGTTTGTTTAGTTGCACGTGTAGAAACCCGTTAGACGCCATTTTCTAGTATTTACCAGTGACATTGTCTTCTGTGGTTGACACGCAGTGCACCAACTGTTGGTTGACACGCAGTGCGCCTTCTGTGGCTGACACGCAGTGCTGCCATCTGTTGGTTGACACGCAGGACACTACTTGACATTTCTCTGGCGCAATCTCGCGTTCATAAACACAATTCCATCTGTCACTTGTCTTGTCTATGATACCAACACTCCGTTAGTGACATTTGCAATTTCCCTGTTGGACAGTGTTGCCAATAGGCATTTCTAATTATTGTGTGTGTGTGTGGAGCGAGTTTTAGCTGTGGTTATCTTCGTATACCAGCTTGTTCCTTTCCTTATCTTTCATTCACTCACCACGCTTTATTTACGCGTTTTATTTTATTTTATTTTTAATAATTTATACCGAGTACGGTATAACTATATCTTTCAGTCTTCACCACAGCAGTCATCGAAGCTAGACTTCTAATTGCTGAGGATCTGCAACTCAAATTTTCAACAACAGCCAAGCGGAGTCCATTAGCAAATTAATTTTCCTTTGCTTTGCGATAACACTCCGTTTACAGAGGCTTTTGAAGTCTTCATAATGTAGATGTGATTCTAATATTAGAGCAATTTTGTAGAAAACTGGCCGCTAGTACTCTAATGTTTACCAAAATTTAAAAGAAGTCTTGAATTAATATTGTACATCTTACATCTCGCTTATGACTAAAAGTATACACATCAGGAAAGTCAAACACTTTCCATGGGGAGAATGTTAATGAGAAATTTAACATTGAGAGCTAATAGTGGGATAGATGGGCGGCGCCTTGTATTCTCCTACACCGGTTTAAACAATTCAACGCAGAGCGCAGCGATTAGTGCTGGTGGAGATTTCAGTAGTATGTCATAGCTTCTAACGTGTTTTGTTACGGGATTACTACTGGCAGGCAACAATTTTATTAAAATTTGCGTGCCACATGCTGCTTGTTCTTTTAGTCCCTTGATTTAATCAACGTCTGAGGCAAAATAAAACTGATATTCTTTGATAACCAAAATAAATGAACGAGATTTCTTAAACAAAATAAATAATAATTCTAATAAAGAATATAACATAATAACTCTTTAAACATTACAATATAAGGAGTTCAAATAGGCCACTAGACTGTGCTAAACAATATTCCAGTCTGTTATAAAACTCTCGACGAGTTTTTTCTAACATCCAAACTGGAAGATAAGAGCATGCTACGTCAAACTGGGGGAATACGTTCAGAAAACTGTGGAAGGGACAATTCTTAGCGTTTTACATGGACAATGAAAATTTTTCCTTATCTGCATAAATATCTTTGCATTTTTAGTGGTTTTGCCATTTTTGTGTTTTTCAAGTTAAGATGCGAACAGTAGGCCCCGTTGATGTATAAGATTGTTGAGAAACTGGGTCGTGAAAGTAAATGCAATTTAGATATCGGCTGAAAGTCCTGCCATCTATTTGCCTCAGATGTCGAGTGGGACATTGAAACCGTATCATACTACTAAAGTACTATATCTGCCTTTGCTCGAGGTATCTTTCGTCCTGATAGCAAAGCTTTGGTCGTAAGAGTTTCGAAGCTATTGAGTTTCCATTTAAAGTGGCCCCTAAATGTAAAAGGCGGAATTAATCGGGCATTTTTTAAACGAAATAGCGATTTATTATGCTAGTTACTCTAAAAACTCTTAACGTTCTAACTAAATAGAAGACTGATGATTATCCTCGATATTGCACATATTTTGTACATGAATAGCAGTGGCGGCTCGTAGCCAAAAGTAATGGGGGTGCTGCTAGGAGTTTTAAAATTTTTAAGATTTCGACTAGAAATTTCGACATTTTCAAAACATTACTTTTCGAAAATTTTGAATTTCCTCGAAAACTTGACAATGAAAACTTTTGATAATGTCGCGTTTCTTAAAAGGTTGGATTTTTTTCCAAAAATCTACTGTAATGCAAAATTTAGATTCTTTCTTGTAATCTCGACCTTATTTTAATTTTAAGTATTGACTTTTCTGAAAAACTGTGAATCCTTTTTTAAAAATTACCGTATTTTCGTAAATATTTAAACTTTTCGGTATTCTGTCTTCTTTTTCGACCTTTTTTTGGAAAGTTTCGATTATTTTTTGATTTTTTTTGTTGAAAATTTCGCTGTTTAGTTTTAGAAATTCTTTCAAAATTTCGACTTTTTTGAAAATTTTGGAGTGTTGAAATGTACGACATTTTTTCAAAATTTTAATTTTTTTAACCGAAAATTTCCACGTCTTAAAAAAATGTTCCACTTTGATTCAAAATCTTAGCTACCAAAAATTTAAACTTTTTCCAAAATTTTAACTTCTCAATATTTCGACCTTTGAAAACCTCGGTCTATCTGATAATTTTCACTTGTTTTCAATTTTCTGGTTTCGAAAATTTTGGTTTATATTGAAAAGTTTAGTGCAAATTTCCCAACTATTCAAAATTTAAACTTTTGAATTATTTCGTAAATTCAATAAAAATTCTTAAATCTTTTGCGAATTTTCACATTTTTTTAATTTCGACTATAAAATTTCGATCTTCTCTTTATGAAAATTTTTTCTTTCGCAAAATTTTCACTTTGTTTTAGAAATTTGAAAGATTTTGAAAATGTTTGCCTTGTCAACAAATTTCGACTTTCTTTATTAAAAGTTTTAATCTTTTCTTAAATCTGCACTTTATTGAAATTTTCGACTTTTTATTTTAATTCCCACTTTGTTGAAAATTCCCACATTTTTCAAATTGCCATTCCTTAATAGAAGGTACTGAAACTTAGGATTGTGAAAGGAGTGACCGGCGAAGAAAAAGCCAATAAACTGAATAAAAAAATATGAATACTTCGCAAATAAATTACAGAGAATATCTTATTTTTCAAATGTTCAAATTTTTCAAAATTTAGGTCATTTTCCAAAATTTAAAGTTTTTGGAAAACTTAAAAATTTTGACTATTATTATTTCAACTATTTTTAAAATTTTGACAATTTTTACTAACTGTCGATCCTTAATTTGAAAATTATAATTTTTTTTTAAGTCAGACATATCTTAAAACCTTTTATTGAAATTTTCGACCTATATTTCGTAAAATTTCGACTCCATTTCAAAACTTCGAATATTTTTCAAAATTTCGACCCTTTTTGAAAACCTGAATTTTTTTTGAAAAGTTCGAACTTTTTCAAAAATTGTATTTATACATTTTTTTAAACATTTTCAATTAAATCTTTGACTTAAAAGAAACGATTCTTTTTAAACTTGAACTATTGAAAATTTCGACTCTTTTCAAAATTTTACCTTTTCAAAATTTCAACTTCTTTGATAATTACGAATTTTTCGATAATTTTGCGTTTTCTCCAATATTCAAAAAATCCAGCTTCTTTGAAAATGCAATTAAAAACTCTGCAATTTATTCGAAATGTCGATATTTTTCCAAAAATTTGTCTTTTAAATGTCAACCATTTTAAAAATAGAAATTTTTTTTCGAAATCCTTATTTTCTTTTGAAAATTTGACTTTCTATAAAAATTTCAAATTTTTTTAGAATTTAACTTTTTTTTTAAAATTCGAGATAACTTGAGCTTTATTTTTTAAAAGTGGTAATGTTTTCTTTTTAAATTTACATTTTTTGAGAAACATTTCGAAATAACACTCGAATTTAAAAAATTAATAGTAAAAATTTCTATTTTTAAAACTGCGCAAAATTTTGAAACAAATTTTCAACAAAAACTTGCATTGTATGTACAAATAAATTGCCACAATTTGAATTTTAAAATTTGGCTTCAAGCTGCAATATTTGATTTTTGAAATTTCTCCGGAACTTGAAAATTACTAGAAAAAAATTAAATTAGAGCAGTAAACTGTTAATGAATTTTTTCAACATTTTGATTCATTTTAATTTCGAAATTTCGAGACTTCTAGAAATGTTGACTCTTTTTCTCAAAAATTTTAATAATTCCCACTTTAAAAGTCAAAATTATAAAAATAATTTTGACAATTACTTTATTTCAGAAAAATGTTTCTCTCTTTAATTCCGAAAATGTTATTTTTTTTTTAAATGTTTAAAAATAAGAAATTTCAACTTTTTCTAGAAATATGATCTGCTTTCTCTTGAAATTTTAGGTTTAATCTTTAAATTTCGATCTTTTTTTTCGAAATTTGAATTTTAAATTCGAACTAGAGAATTTCAAGAATAAATTTAACATTTCTAGAAAAATTGGAAATTCTGATTTGGAATTTTCTTTGGTCCTACAGTAGTAGTAATTTTTTAGAGAAATATTAAATTGAAAAAAAGGTTGAAATTTACAGAGTTCATTTTTTCTAAAATTTCAATATTTTTCCCAAAGTTTTTTTATTTTTATGCAGATTTGAAGTTTATTTTCCCTTAATTTAGTTCAGTTTCTTATCAAAATTGCAAAATAAAATGAACTTTAAAATATTGAAATTTCGTTAAAAAACTTTTAAATTTCCAAAACAAATTAGAGAGAAATGAAAGTTTCTACAAGAATGAATATTTTAAAGATAAAACCTCCGGAAAGTCAAAATTTCTAAAATAATTCTTTATATAAAATGTTTAGAGGAAAAAAAGCAAAATTTCTTAGAGAAAATATCGAAATTTGAAAAAAAAATTATATATCTTTACAAAAAAGTCGAAATTTTTTGTTGTTCCCAAAATGTTGAAATTTTTATAGAGCTTTCAGGGTTTTTTCCAAACATTTTCTGTCAAAACTACAAAATAAAATAAACTTTAAATTGTCAAAAAATCGTGACATTTTTAAAGCAAATTAGAGGAATATAAAGAAAAATCTGGAGAAGTTGGAATTTCTAGAAGAAATTTTAAACAACACTTTTAGGAAAAATGGAAATTTTGAGAAAATTTCTTTGCATAAAATATTTAAGAAAAATGGAAACTTTGCAGAAAAAATGAAAATCTCCTAAAAAAATCGAAATATCTGAAAAAAACTTTTTATACAAAATGAGATTTGAGGTAAAATTTCGAGGATGACGCATAAACTTTTTTTTAGAGAAATATTGCTTGGCAAGTAAGGAATTGCGGATTTTTTTTAGAAAATCAAAGACAATTTTTTCATGGAACTAAATAACTTTATTCTGTAATGTATTGGCCATTTTGATCAATGGCCTTTTGCCATCTTTCAAGCAGCATCATAATCCCATCTTCATAAAACTTCTGGTTTTTATTAGCAAAGAACTGAATCAGGTACGATTTGACATCATCATCATTATTGAAATTTTTACCATTCAACGAGTTTTGTAAAGATCGAAACAAATAGTAATCAGATGGTGCAAGGTCAGGACTATATGGCGGATGTGGCAAAACATCCCAACCAAGCTTCAATAATTTTTGCCGAGTGACCAAAGATGTGTGTGGCTTTGCGTTGTCATGATGGAATACAACACTTTTTCGATTTGTCAATTCGGGCCGCTTTTCTTCAAGTGCATTGTTTAATTTCGTTAGTTGTTCAATGTAGACATCAGAATTGATCGTTCGGTTGGGTGGTAAGAGTTCAAAGTAGACAATCCCTTTGTAATCCCACCAAACTGATAACAAAACCTTCTTTTGATGAATATCAGCTTTTGATGTTGTTTGAGTTGGTTTACCTGGCCTGCTTCACGATCTTTTCCGCTTGATATTGTTGTAAACAACCCATTTTTCATCGCCAGTTATCAGTCGTTTTAAAAATGGATCATTTTCATTATCTTTCTTTAGCAAATCGCAGCTGTTAATGCGTTAGCGTTAAATGCGTTTCTTTCAGTTCGTGAGGAACCCATGTATCGAGTTTTTGAACATTGTTTTCAGTGATTTTCAATGCATGTATGTGATAGATGAAGCTTCTCTGCAATCTCACGTGTTGTACTGTGACGATCCGAATCGATTATTGCTTTGATTAGGGCGTCATCAACTTCAACTGGACGACTAGAGCGTTTTTCATCTTTGAGTGAAAATCACTCTAAAAAATCACCTAAAAAAATCACATCATGTTGACATTTTTAAAGAAATTTGAGTTTTTTCCTCAACATTTTAATTCCTGCTCAAAATATTGACTTCTTTCTCAATACTTTTACAAAAGTAGTTTTCAAAAATTTGATTTTGATCAAAATTAAAAATAAATTAGGTTTTTAAATGTCGCAACTTCGTGAAAGAAACCTAAAATCTCTATAAAAAGAAACCAGAGAATATTTAAAATTTCTACAAAAAATTGTGAAATGAGAAATGTTCAGAAAATTTTGAGAAAAAAACTCTTGAACGAAATTGGGGGTGCTGCAGTTCCACAGTGCCTATACGCTAGCCGTCACTGATGAATAGTCTACTCTTTTTTTTTTTAATTTAAAAGGCAGCAAATTATCGAAAACTTATATTTTATACTTACGTAAAAATAACCTCAATTTTTGATAAAAATGTAATACTGTATGTCATATCTTAATTATTTTTAATCTTGATGTTGATGACATCGGTCCTCACAATCGAATGTATTATTATAGATAGAACAAGCTCCACTAAAAATCTGTTTGCTTTTACGTTTTTGATATTATCCCCAACAACATAAATTGTATGGGATTTTTGTAAACCAAGACCAGAAACTTAAATTTTATTTACATTTATAAATGTCAATTAGTTGACCTGTGAAGTAAATAGGACTAAATATGTTAAGTTAAAGCGGCACAGTCTTAGAAAATTTGTATTCTAAAACTTCGGTAAGTAATTATGAAATCACCCCGTGATGTAAGGTGCGGTAGTAGTTTGACCCACATAAACCTCAAGTTTCTTTAATGCGAAGCACCGACGATACTGAATATTAATGCGACTTTAAAGTTACAATTAAAAATGTTATCCAAGTTTTTATAGAGACGAACTACGTCATATCTCATCCTAAATAATCCTCAGCCTTCCCAAACAACAAACAAAGCTTCTTATATAGAAAAGATGGAATGCCCACAGCAATAAAGATTATATTGAAAAAGGAACAAAGCGCTTCTCTCTTATCGAACATTTAATCAAAATTGTCTTATATCTTGAAGATATATAGAAACCGTTCAGGTACAATTTCAAAACCTCTCAAATCCTCCAATATAAAAATAATTTCGTAGTTTAGAAAACAATTGGCACAAATTCTTTGTTGCTTTAGCAGCAAGTTAAATTTTCCCAAGCACACATCTTCCTTAATTCCTTCAATGCTGCGAATGCATCTGCTACAACTCGAGTAAATTCATCTGTGTTTAAATTTTAAATTCCATTAAGACTCCGGCAAGCTTTCTAAAGAAAATTCCGTCGATCTACCGGTGCGGCGTGTGTAGTGGGGTGTAAACCTTCTGGGGTAACATTCGTCTGTTTGGAGCGGGAAAGTTTTACGAACTTTCCCCAAACTCGCGCTACATATGAGCCATCAAAGTCTCATTGGGAAGTCGTTGCGAGCGTTTGGATGGTAATAATCTAACTACGAGTGTAATCAGATGTCGGGAACGGCTATTGTCTTTTATACTTTTGTGTTCTGTTAGGTACTTAGGGTAAAGTGCGAATCGTACATCTTGTTGTTAATATTTCTGCACCAGCGTATAAAAGTCGAACTTGGTTATGTTTCACAACAGTTTTATTGATGTTTGGCCACTCCAAGATACATTATAATGTATATATATTGACCATGTATAAAAATTTGACCAAAATGCGTCTAGAACGTGAATTCTTTTCTCTCTTCTATTGAAAATCGTATAGTGGCCACTGGATTGAAATATAATTAACTCAGACATACTCAGACGTTCCAAAGCAAAACAGGGCATGGTATTATGTTACCTATTATTCCCTCTTTCAACTTAAATATTAATTTATTGAAACTGAATTACCTTAACCTAATAAATCATCTTTGTTTTGGTGGAATGGACTGGTCCTTTGGTTATCTTCAAAAATTGAAATACAAATCTTATCTCTTGAAACCAAGCGTACAAAAGTCGAACTTGGTTATGTTTAACAAAAGGTTTATTCATGTTTGACTACTCCAAGATACATTATTAAAGTCAATGATTATCTTTGATAATGTTTGACTAATTTCGGGTGGTTATCAAAGATGATTTGAAAAATTGAAATACAAATCTTGTCCCCTGACTCTCTTCTACTGAAAATCGTATAGTGACCACTGCATTGAAATATGATTCACTCAGACATACTCAAATGTCCCAAAGCAAAACATGGCATGTTATCATGCAGAGACTAAATAGACTGAACCTGACACGGTAAGCAGTGAAGCCAGTTGGAAGCCTGGCGAAAGCCTAGCTCCATCTAGCTCGCAATGCCCTCTTATTATTTGACAGACCTTTGCGAAGATAACATCGGTTTTTTTTAAAGAAAATGGGCTGTAAATATGGGCAAGTGTATTGTGGATCATTGTTGAAACCTCAGTGAACACATTAGTGAAGGAAAATCAAGAGTTTCATTATTTGGGTAGATAATAATAAAATATATAAATATTCAATTATCGGCGTGCGCGCGTCGCCATTTCACTGCAATCGTGACGTGTTTACAGCACCGGCTTAACAATATTGTACACAGGCGTCGTGTATTGAAGGAAAATTATTTTACTATTAAACCAAGATGTCTTTGAAAATAGTTCTCCTCAACTTTTACCAAAAAGCACTTATAAAAATTATCCTATTGGTCCAAAAGCCCCTAATTCTAAAGTTTCATCTAAATCGTTAGAACCGTTACGCGGCAAGTTTCGTATTTATAAATTTTACTTAATCCGACCATATCAAAGAGTAGTGGAATGCACCTCCCCACTTCCCCGAATTTTAGCTTCAACTGTACGCATGAGACAATATTAAAACGTTCAGTCTATTTAGTCTCTGGTATCCTATTACCTGTTATTCCCTTTTTCAATTAAAATATTAATTTTATGAAACTGAATTACCTTAACTTAATAAATCATCTTTGTTTTGGTGAAATAGACTGGTCCTTGGTTATCTTTAAAAATTAAAATACAAATTTTGTCTCTTGAGACCAAGAAAGATAAAAAAACACAACAGAGGTTGCTCTAACGCGTTTCGTTAGCCCAGCTATCATCTTCAGAGCGATAGTAGATCAGTATCTCTTTGAAGATGATAGTGAACGTGTTAGAGCAACCTCTGTTGTGTTTTTTAATCTTTCTTGTTTCAGGAGACGAGATTTGTATTTCAATTTTTCAAATCATCTTTGATAACCATCCAAAATTAGTCAGATATTATCAAAGATAATCAGTGTCTTTAATAATGTATCTTGGAGTAGTCAAACATGAATAAACTTTTTGTGAAACATAATCAAGTTCGACTTTTGTACGCTTGGTTTCAAGAGACAAGATTTGTATTTCAATTTTTGAAGATAACCAAGGACCAGTCTATTCCACCAAAACAAAGATGATTTATTAGGTTAAGGTAATTCAGTTTCATAAAATTAATATTTTAGTTGAAAGAGACAATAAGAGGTAACAGAATACCACGCCCTGTTTTGCTTTGGAACGTCTGAGTATGTCTGAGTGAACCATATTTCAATCCAGTGGCCACTATACGATTTTCAATAGAAGAGAGAAAAGAAATAGTTAAAGCTACTTCACGTTCTAGACGCATTTTTGGCCAAATTTTTATACATGGCCAATATATGGTGAGCACAGTAATACACCGAACTTACGCGGTAGGTGGGTCCGAGCGATTGTCGTGTAAGTCGAATTCGCGTCAATCGGGGTTCAACTTTCCATATAAAGACATATAAAGTATGTTTAATCGGGACCAGAGTTTAAAGAAAACAATAATTTAGAAGAAAAATGTTTAATGAAGTGTAAGATAATAAAACAATTTACATTGTTATGAATAAAGTAACCTAAACCGAAGTTATGTTGATGTCGAAGGCTTCATATATTCTAACAATGTTGCCTGACGAGTTAGGTTTTTCTTCTTCTCACGCTAAATTTCCTCGCAGCATACCAGTAATTTTTTTACTCCCCGTTTTGTAGTAGAAACGCGTTCTTCATTAGAATCTATTTTTTCTAAAATTTATATTGAATTGAGTCCTTCTGTTAAGTTTGCAATTGTCATTTAATTTACCGATTTAACTGGATCTAGCGAATCAGTTTGTTCAATGTCTTGCTTCTCATACTTACGTATTTCTATAACCTCGTCAATTGTTAGCTCTTGATTGTGCGAATCTAGCAATTCTTGAACGTCATCGTGATCGACCTCTAAATTTAATTGTTTGGCGATATCGACCACTTCTTCTGTTATGCTATCGATTTGTTTAGGATCTGAAACTGATTCGCCTTGAGTTTCAGTGGTGAAAAAAAATGGACAAAGTTTTTTCCAGACACCATTCAAAGTTTTTTGTGAAACCTCATTCCAAGATTGTCCAATAATTCTTACAGCATCTAAAACATTGAATTGCTTCCAAAAGTCTTTAACAGAAAGCTCATTGTTTTGTCTCATAGCTTCATGTAGTTGTACAAATGACCGCCTTGTGTAGTAAGCTTTAAATGTTTTAATGACTCCCTGGTCCATTGGTTGAAACAAGCTGGTAGTGTTTGGTGGCAAAAATACAATTTCCACTCATGAATCGAGATTAATTAGAGTTGCGGGAGGATGACCTGGTGCATGGTCAATTAGTAGCGTCACTTTAAATCGGATTTCTTTTAATTGGCAGTAACGTTCGACTTTAGGAATAAAATGATGGCCAAACCAGTCTTCAAAAAGAGAAGCTGTCACCCAAGCTTTCGCATTAGACTTTCAAATGACAGGCAAACCAGCTTTGCCTTGGCTCTTGGATTTTCTGAGCGATAAATTGAGAGAGGTTTCAATTTACAATCTCCAGCTGCATTCGCACCAAGCATCACTGTCAATCGATCCTTGGCGACTTTAGAACCTCTTCACGCGCAATAAAAGTTCTTTTAGGCATTTTCTTCCAAAAAAGACCGGTTTCATCTACGTTGAAAATGGTTTGGCTCGTGTAGCCACCTTCGTCTTGAGTTTTTCTAGATAGAGAGATGCAGCTTCTTTATCAGCGCTTGCCGCTTCTGCTTTGGAACATCTGAGTATGTCTGAGCGAATCATATTTCAATTCAGTGACCACTATACGATTTTCAATCGAAGAGAGAAAAGAAATAGTCAAAGCTACTTCACGTTCTAGACGCATTTTGGTCAAATTTTTATACATGGCCAATATAGGGTGAGTACTATTCTTATTCTAAAATCCGTGCTTCATGGTTTAAATTCGAAAGCAATTATGATTTCTTTATCTAAGAAACATTCATTCCTTTCTCATATAAAAAACTTAACTTTTGATCTTCTCATCGATCTCTACATTTGTAGTTAGAATAAGTAGTCCTTGACAACAGCATCTTTAATAGTCTCTAAGAAGAGTTTCGCCTCTGGTATGGTGGACATACTGAGTTATCGTGCTCTTCTGTCTAAACTTTCTTATCCTTTGTACCAATTTTCAATTCAGAAGAGTTTCGCTTCTGGTATGGTGGACATACTGAGTTACGGTGCTCTGATGTTTTGAAATTGGCCTTTTCATTCTTTCATTTTTGCATATTCCCTCATACTCCTCTTTTCATTTATTTTTCTTTTCTTTGTTCCCCAATAAGCAAGCCCCCTACGATGGTGGGCGAAACGTCGAACACTTTTAGTAGTTCTTTGACACGGTCCAATCCCGAAAGAAGTATATCCTGTACTGACTCTGGCCGTGGAAGCCTTCGTTATCATCAAATTTATAAGTAAAACGAAATTGCTAACCTGGTCTAACACTCTGGTCTAGTAATGCGGATGCAGGGACCGGTTTTAAACTTTGTTTTGCAAGAGATTAACTTAGGATGAGAACTGAAAGAAAGCATAACAACGGGATGAGTAATATCCCATTAAAACCGGACAGAATTGTTCACGTTTAAACTTTCAAAGTTCGTAACATGCGGACGAATTTGCTCACATACGCTAAGTGTGCAGATTATCTAAATTAGAAGCTTCGGTAATTTCTATTTATCAAAGGCGGAAGATTAAGCTGGTATTCAAATTAATTTTACAGTTCACTAGCAACTCGAGCTGATAATAGATTAGAGAGGAAGCCATTCTACTTCAACAGACAGGTGGATTAAAGACTAAAGTTTGAAAACATCGATAATTTATCGGAAATATCATCTATTGACTTGTGAAATTATTTAAATAATCTTTCAATAAAACATTACCACATGTGGAACTGTGTTTCTTTACGAATTAAATATCCAACATATAATTCTCTCAGAAAAGAAAATATCTTTTCTATTTGTATTGCACCAGCGATATACGTTTTGTTCAACTTTAAATTGGTTGGTACACCATCATGAAAAATATTTTAATGTCTGATTAATTTCGGATGGTTATCAAAGATGATTTGAAAAATTGAAATACAAGTTTTGTCCCCTGAAACCAAGAAAGATTAAAAAACACAACAGAGGTTGCTCTAACGCGTTTCAATAGCCAAGCTATCGTCTTCAGAGAGATAGTAGATGAGTATTTCTCTGAAGATGATAGTGAACGTGTTAGAGCAACCTTTGTTGTATATTTTAATCTTTCTTGGTTTCAAGAGACAATATTTTTATTTCAATTTTTGAAGATAACCAAGGACCGGTCCATTCCACCAAAACAAAGATGATTTATTAAGTTAAGGTAATTCAGTTTCATAAAATTAATATTTTAGTTGAAAGAGGGAATAATGGTAACAGAATACCATGCCCTGTTTTGCTTTGAAACATCTGAGTATGTCTGAGTGAATCATATTTTAACCCAGTAGCCAATACACGATTTTCAATAGAAAAGAGAAAAAAATAGTGAAAGCTACTTCACGTTCTAGACGCATTTTGGCCAAATTTTTATACATGGCCACTATACGATTTTAATAGAAGAGAGAGAAAAAAGTAGTCAAAGCTGTTTTTTAACCTTCCTTGGTTTCAGAGGAAAAGATTTGTATGTTAATTTGTGTATATTCTTCTATCTTATTACAATATTATTATTTATATTCTTCTACTTTTCGATATATTGATGTTTCTGATGATTCTAAATTTAATTCGGTTTTCAACTTGTATAATGCATTGTTTAAAATAAGTTATTTGAGAAGTAACAAGTTTTTCTCTAGTTTTAAATGAATATCTCTCTGCAGATGATAGTGAACGTGTTAGAGCAACCTCTGTTGTATATTTTAATCTTTCTTGGTTTCGAGAGACAATATTTTTATTTCAATTTTTGAAGATAACCAAGGACCAGTTCATTCCACCAAAACAAAGATAATTTATTAAGTTAAGGTAATTCAGTTTCATAAAATTAATACTTTACTTAAAAGAGGGAATAATAGGTAACAGAATACTATGCCCTGTTTTGCTTTGGAACATTCGAGTATGTCTAAGTAAATCATATTTTAATCCAGTGGCCACTATACGATTTTCAATTAAAAGAGAGAAAAGAAATAGTGAAAGTTACTTCACGTTCTAGACGCATTTTGGCCAAATTTTTATACATGACCACTATACGATTTTCAATAGAAGAGAGGAAAGAAATAGTCAAAGCTACCTCAGGTATAAAATGTAACAGAATATCATCGTCATTTTGTTTTGGATTATCTGAGTAAGTTTGACCCAATTGAAAATGATCATTGAACGCATTTTAGCCACTAAATAACTGAAAATTCGTGCAAAATTGATTAAGTCGACTAATTAATGACTTTATTAAGGTGGTTATATGTAAAAATTTAACCAAATTAGAATCTGAAATTGACCAAGTTAACTTAACCATTGTTGAAATACAAATCTTGTCCCCTGAAACCAAGAAAGGTTAGATACTGAGTATCTCTCTCAAGATGATAGCTTGGCTATTGAAACGCGTTAGAGCAACCTGTGTTGTGTTTTCTAATCTTTTTGGTTTCAGAGGACAAGATTTGTATTTCAATTTAACCAAGGACCAAGGACCAGTCCGTTGCACCAAAATTAACGATTGTTCCATTTTGATATTTTATGGTGTCAGTTTTGAAATTTGTTTTACGTGAAATCTATTCCGTTGAACTAACAGAATATATCTGATATGTACAAGTTTACCGCCAGGGGAAATTATTTACCGAAACCGAATCTGCACGTTAGAAATTCTCACATATATAGGATATATCCTGGGAATTGAATATCTGATACGTAATTTTCCTAGAAGAGGAAATCCTATTTATATTTTCTCATTACCCACAGTCCGAATTCTTTAACGTAACGCGCCTCTTGAGATTCGACCGTTCATAATCCCGTTTTGTACCACTAATTGGATAAAAACGAAAGCGTTGAAAGCAACGACAACTCTATATCATTCGATGTCGCTGGAAGTACTAAATAAGTCAAGAAGTTGGACGAATAAGATTACGGATAGCCCATAATTCACGCTACTCTCGCAAAGTAAAGCCATCATGAATTATACCTGCTCTTCGAGACGTAAGTAAGGTGCATTAAATTGTAAAGCTGACGTTCGTCCAGATAACTTAGTTTTTTGCACTAACTTTACAGTTTGCCTTCGTTTGATAGGGAATTTTCAAATGTAGGAGCCAGTAGAAGCTCTACATGTCTCGCTGTACATATCGGAGGGATAAAGCAAGGAAATAGTTCACATGCATATAATACTTTTTACAACTTCTACCGAATATATTAAAGAGCATCTGCTTTGCATCAGTTTCCCAGATGAAAAAAAAAGCAAACACAGTTTAATCTCCATGGTAAAATGGCAGTTTTCAGGTACGTGCGCTACTCTAGGCGTAATTAAACTGAAGCGGGGGCGCCATTTAATTAAACTTATATTTAAATTGATAACTGCTGCGCCGTAATTATATTTTGTGCACAGTACGAACGCGGCTTCAATTCTGTTTCTTTTTTACCGTTTACCCAGAGCAAATATACCGGGTATTAAAAGAACGAACACACCGGGGACCGTTCGCTTTGCCTTCTTTTATTACACGTTCGCGTTGTTTGCCGTAACGAGAAAAACGTCCATAAATCGATAATTAGAACGTCATCTTGTTAATAAGCTTTAAACTTGACGTCGTAAGTTATTAATCGCAGATGTTCCAGATTTTGAATGAAACGACGCGTCTTTATCCGTCTAATGAACCCATATCTGCTACAAAGGGTTTGTTAGAGGTCTTATTTGATGGCTTGCGGGCGCCAATGAATAATTCTCAAACTTCGGGAAAATTACGGATCTCGACTTCTGACATTTGGATGGGGAATTTGGTGCTAGCACGAAAATTTCCCAAGACTATTGATTTGGAACTTACGAGATCCACAAAGTTCTATTTTACGGGAGCCAGTAATCTCTCGGAATCACGATCGTCTCTTCTTGTTAAAGTTTTTAGTATGGGACAAACTTATTCGCGAATTACAACAACAACAACAAAAGCTATTTTGTTTAGTTTTTTCCTAAAGCATTTCTTTTCTACTTTTTTTTTATCAAAATTCTGAATCTTCAGCTACTTTTTTGTTAAGAAATGTTAATACTTTTAAAGCATAGTAAAAGAAATAAATTTATGTTTTGTAAATTAATATTTAGTATCATTCGCACTTTGATGGGACAATAAATAATTGGGACAAACTTATTCACGGATTACCAAACAAAAGCTATTTTGTTTAGTTTTTTCCTAAAGCATTACTTTTTCTGATTTTTTATCAAAATTCTGGACCTTCAGCTACCTTTTTGTTAAGAAATGTTAATATTTTTAAAGAATAATAAAAGAAATAAATGTGTGTTTTGTAAATTAACATTTTATATCATTCGTACTTTGATGGACAATAAATAATTGGGACAAACTTATTCGCGCATTACCAAACAAAGCTATTTTGTTTAGTTTTTCCTAAAGCATTTCTTTTTCTTACTTTTTCATCAAAATTCTGGATCTTTAGCTACCTTTCTGTTAAGAAATGTTAATATTTTTAAAGCATAATAAAAAAAATAAATATATGTTTTGTAAATTAACATTTAGTATCATTCGCACTTTGATGAACAATAAATAATTGGGACAAACTTATTCGCGAATTACCAAACAAAAGCTATTTTGTTTAGTTTTTTCCTAAAGCATTACTTTTTCTAATTTTTTATCAAAATTCTGGATCTTCAGCTACCTTTTTGTTAGGAAATGTTAATATTTTCAAAGCATAATAAAAGAAATAAATGTATGTTTTGTAAATTAACATTTTATATCATTCGTATTTTGATGGACAATAAATAATTGGGACAAACTTATTCGCTTATTACCAAACAAAGCTATTTTGTTTAGTTTTTCTTAAAGCATTACTTTTTCTCATTTTTTCATCAAAATTCTGGATCTTCAGCTACCTTTCTGTTAAGAAATGTTAATATTTTTAAAGCATAATAAAAGAAATAAATGTATGTTTTGTAAATTAACATTTAGTATCATTCGCCCTTTGATCGATAATAAATAATTGGGACAAACTTATTTGCGAATTGCCAAACAAAAGCTATTTTGTTTAGTTTTTTCCTAAAGCATTACTTTTTCTAATTTTTTTATCAAAATTCTGGATCTTCAACTACCCTTTTTGTTAAGAAATGTTAATATTTTTAGAGCATAATAA
The DNA here is from genome assembly GCA_028583605.1 of Dastarcus helophoroides. Classification (NCBI taxonomy): domain Eukaryota; kingdom Metazoa; phylum Arthropoda; class Insecta; order Coleoptera; family Bothrideridae; genus Dastarcus; species Dastarcus helophoroides. The sequence goes on from CM053329.1 coordinate 43,912,519, forward strand.
AAGAAATAAATGTATGTTTTGTAAATTAACATTTAGTATCATTCGCACTTTGATGGATAATAAATAATTGGGACAAACGTATTCTCAATTTTCCAAACAATTTTGTTTGGCTTTTTAGCAGGCCGTGTCCTCCTCCAAAACTCCAGATCTTTAGTTACCTTTTTTATTGTGTTGTTGTTTGTTGAGCAATGTCAACCCTTTTTAAAGCTTTCACAAATAACGGATTGTGCGTATCTTCACCAAACGGTTGTCAGAGTTTCAGCACTTGTTGAAAAGCAGAAACAAGAGATTGTGTAATAAGGAACATATGACGTATGAGGATATGAAGTCAACTTTAGCTGAAAATTATTTCTCTTTAATATTACGAAATATCTCGAGAGTAATTAAAGTTGAGCGAAATCAGTTCGTCGTGGTGTAATCAAAATTTAAATCTCAGCCATATTTTATGTTAATATTATTCATGTTAGAGCCTGATTGTTTACAATGTAGACGTATATGCATCGAATAGAAACTACAACAACGTTTACTTGCCAGCAACAATCTCGATGTAATTGCAGGCGGTGACGAAACTGTTTCATGTTTGATTATTATGCTCCATACATCGTATGCACTATTGTCGAAACTGTGTTACCTAGTTAACAACCTTGCATGAGGCTTAATGGGGTTCTATTGACTTATACGTCTACGAAATGCAACCTAGCTCAAGGCTCCAGTAAAGCTGCTAATAGATTCATAATTTTCCTACGTTACGTACTTACATCAAATAATATCCGGTGCTGCGGTTGTGGTAGAGGAAGTCAATACCAACTCCACCTAAAACTAGAGAAAAACTGATTACTTCTCAAATGAACCCATTTTAAACAATGCATGATACAAGTTGAAAATCCGAATTAATTTTAGAATCATCAGAAACATCAATATATCGAAAGGTAGAAGAATATAAATAATAATATCGTAATAAGAAGAATATACACAAATTAACATATAAATCTTGTCCCCTGAAGCAAAGGAAGGTTAAAAAACACAACAGAGGTTGCTCTGATAGCCAAGCTATCATCTTGAGAGGTACTCAGTATCTAATCTTTCTTGGTTTCAGGCAGACAAGATTTGTATTTCGACAATTGTTAAGTTAACTTCGGTCAATTTTAAATTCTAATTTGGTTAAATTTCTACATATAATTCCCCTAATAAAGTCATTAATTAGTCGACTTAATCAATTTTGCACGAATTTTTAGCTGTTTAATGGTTAAAATGCGTTCAATGATCATTTTCAATTGGGTCAAACTTACTCAGATAATCCAAAACAAAATGACGATGATATTCTGTTACATTTTATACCTGAAGTAGCTTTGACTATTTCTTTTCTCTCTTCTATCGAAAATCGAACAGTGGCCACTGGTACAGGATATACTTCCTCCGAAGTTGAAATATGATTCACTCAGGACATACTCAGATGTTCCAAAGCAAAACAGGACATGGTATTCTGTTACCTATTATTCCCTCTTTCAACTAATATATTAATTTTATGAAGCCTGAATTATTTTAACTTAATAAATCATCTTTGTTTTGGTGGAATGAACTGGTCCTTGGTTATCTTCAAAAATTGAAATAAAAATATTGTCTCTTGAAACCAAGAAAGATTAAAATATACAACAGAGGTTGCTCTAACACGTTCACTATCATCTTCAGAGAGATATTCATCTAAAACTAGAAAAAAACTTATTACTTCTCAAATAACTCATTTTAAACAATGCATGATACAAGTTGAAAACCAAATTAATTTTAGAATTATCTAAAAAATCAATATATCGAAAGATAGAAAAATGTAAATAATAATACTGTAATAAGATAGAAAAATATGCACAAATTAACATACAAATCTTGTCCCCTGAAACCAAGGAAGGTTAAAAAACGCAACAGAGGTTGCTCAAATGCGTTTCGATAGCAAAGCTATCATCTTCAGAGAGATAGTAGATGAGTAGATGAGTATCTCTCTGAAGATAACAGTGAACGTGTTAGAGCAACCCCTGTTGTATTTTTTAATCTTTCTTGCTTTCAAGAGACAAGATTTGTAATTCAATTTTTGAAGATAATCAAGGACCAGTCCGTTCCACCAAAACAGAGATGATTTATTAAGTTAAGGTAATTCAGTTTCATAAAATTAATATTTTAATTGAAAGAGGAAATAACAGGTAACAGAATACCATGCCCTGTTTTGCTTTGGAACATCTGAATATGTCTGAGTGAATCATATTTCAATCCAGTGGCCACTATACGATTTTCAATAGAAGAGAGAAAAGAATTCACGTTCTAGACGCATTTTGGTCAAATTTTTATACATGGCCAATATGGGGTGAGTACTATTCTTATTCTATAATCCGTGCTTTATGGTTTATGTTCAAAAGCAATTATTATTTCTTTATCTGAGAAACATTCGTTCCTTTCTCACATAAAAGATTTAACTTTTGATCTTCCCATCGATCTGTACATTTGTAGTTAAAACAAGTAGTTCTTGACAGCAACATCTCCAATAGTCTGTAAGAAGAGTTTCGCTTTTGGTATGGTGGCCATACTGAGTTACTGTGCTCTTCTGTTAAAACTTTCTTATCCTTTGTACCAATTTTTAATTCAGAAGAGTTTCGCCTCTGGCATGGCGGACATATTGAGTTACCGTGCTCTGATGTTTTGAAATTCGCTTTTTCATTCTTTCATTTTCGCATATTTCCTCATTCATTTTCGCATATTTCCTCATATTCCTCTTTTCATTTATTTTTTCTTTTCTTTGTTCCTGAAGAAGCCCCCTACGATGGTGGGCGAAACGTCGAACACTTTTAGTAGTTCTTTGACACGGTCCAATCCCGGAAGACGTATATCCTGTACTGACTGCACTGGCCGTGGAAGCCTTCGTTATCATCAAATTTACAAGTAAAACAAAATTGCTAACCTGATCTAACCCTCTGGTCTAGTAATTCTGATGCAAGGGTCCGGTTTTGAACTATGTTTTGCAAGAGATTAACTTAGGGCGAGAACTGAAAGAAACGCATAACAACGGGATGAGTAATATCCCATTAAAACCGGACAGAATTGTTCACGTTTCAAACTTTCAAAGTTCGTAACATGCGGACGAATTTGCTCACATACGCTAAGTGTGCAGATTATCTAAATTAGAAGCTTCGGTAATTTCTATTTATCAAAGGCGGAAGATTAAGCTGGTATTCAAATTAATTTTACAGTTCACTAGCAACTTCGGACTGTAGTTTTCTAACCTTTCTCGGTTTCAGGAGACAAGATTTGTATTTCAATTTTTGAAGATAATCAAGGACCAGTCCGTTCCACCAAAAAAAAAAAACAATGGATATACACACTAATATCGTAATCATAATACATATGGCAGCTACACAAAATTTAAGACCCACAAATCTTCCAGCAATGTCATGAATTGATCTGATTCTTCGAATCAAAATTTTTAACTTTTGTTAAGAACTAAGAATCTCTTGTGACTAGAAAAAAATTAAAGCATTACATCAAACTAATAATTAATGTATGACCTGTAAGGTAACATTTAATATTGCTTCCAACTTTGATGGATAATAAATAACTGGGACAAACTTATACTCAATTTCCGAAACAAAAGTCGTTTTCATTCATTTTGTTCGGTTTTTTACAAACCTTGTCTTCCAAAACTAAATCTTTAGTTTTTTTGTTGTTGTTTCGTTGTTTTTTTAAGAGACTTTTTTATAGAACTTCCAAGCTACGGAAGGCGTTACCGAAAGAAATTTTTCCCTAAAAATTACAACCTATCCTTGCTTAAGAAGGCGGTTCATCACCATCTATCGTTGTTTCTACTCGCAGTTCTTTGAAGGCATAATGGGGTTACCCTTTGCGAGTGGATTAAATTAAACAAACGTCAGCTTTTTTTAAATTTCCACAAATTAAAGTTGTGCTTACTTGTATTCGAGTATCAGTACTTACTAAAAAATAGAGACTTGAGTGCCATTAGATTATATAATAATTATAAAGAAGGTTTAAATATTATTTATTGTTTTTTGCATCCAAATTCGTCGTAAAACAGCAAAAATGTGTGAGCCAAAGCGTTAAAATAGCGTTTAAAGATTGGAACATACGACACATCATTTGCAGCTGCCACAAATCCGAACGTCCCACATTAACATCACTCTAAAAGCCATAGATATCCCGTCCTGTCATCGCTAATAAGTTCGCACTAACAGCGCATCAATCAGATAGTGCGCCAGTGGCGAAATTTTTCGACGTTTTCCCCCTTCGGGATTTTTCAGTTATTGGAAGGACTGGCGACGTATCGGAAAAACAACAATGTATAAGTCGGTTGTTAAATGAGATTTTCCTTGTTAAAAATGTGAGACACGTAGGACGTCGCGTGAAATATTGGCGTTTCTAAACAAGTCGGTTGACGAAAGTGGTTAAATTCAAAGTAGCGCCTTCGATACATTTTAGTTTTGTCAGGTCAGAGGACGATAAATTTGTCGCAGCTGCGTGTGTCGTAAAAATGAACGAAATGCATCAAAGTGACAAAGAGGACCTGACACTTACTGTGAAATTTGTAGAGATATTTGCTAATCACATCATACTGATATGTTCAATTGGTTTTCTAACAATCATATGTGGAATTTAAAATGTAATAATAATTAAATTTGTGTGCAGGTGCGTGTGCTAGGGAATTACGCTTTTTCACAATAGTGTGAGTATCTGTCGTGAACTTTAAACGCTTTATTTATACCAAGAGACAGAACGTAATATAACGACGAATAACACGAATCGATTACAAATACTGAATGTATCACAGCAGTAGAGCGCGTATTAAATCTAACACTTGCTTTAGGAAAACTTCTATTATATTTCCAGATGGCGTGGTTAGGAGATGTTTCCACATGAGTCACTTTGCTATAAAGTTCTACAAAGGACTTTATATACTAGACGATTTTCAATAAATATTTCAAATTTAAGAAATTTCAATATCTTTGGAAACTCGTAAAAACAAACTCTTGGATCATTTTTTGTATAAGATTGTATGATCTAGAACATGGGCGAAGTAAAGTGAGAGCTTAGTCCCCCAAGAGAGAAATTCCTTTTGGTAACTAGTTCCATAGCTTGAAAGTTCTATAGAACAAAGAGTCTCCGTAGACAGAAGTCATTACTGTGTCTAATTGGACCGGAACTATAACCTTTTAAGAAAAACTCGCGTGGAGATATTTTGTTGTATCGTTCCCCAGTTTTGTTAGCGTGGAATTCGATGCGTTCTGGTGCAGCTAATTGTTGGATAAAGCGAGTTATCGAAAGGAAAACTGAGTTTTTACAAATAAGTAAGCTTATGTGGTGAGTTGTGCTTAAACTGACATCGAGGCGTTTTTTTAATGCAGATTTTATCCTCTGCATTGTAAAAAAAAATATGGCAGGACGCCTTCTGGCGCAGCCAATCGTAGGATAAATCAAATTATTAAAAAGAAAACTGTCCGCAGCTTTTTACAAAATGATTGAGTTTACAACGTGATTGGGTTTATTCTACAAAAAAACAAAATTTTTATTTTTTCCATATCTAATTTTTGGTCATCCTATTTTTCATTATTCCTATTCTATGTAAAATAAACTAACCTCTTAATTTGTAAACTGTCATGAAGTGACGTTTTCAATAAATTTAAATATCACGCAGTCGCATTTCAAAAACTGTTTAGAAAATTGTCAACAAACCATAAAAATTTAAATATTTCCAAACTGGGCCGAAGAAATGTTAAATAAATTGAAAAAAACGTGATTGTGGTTTGAATACCAAATGCTGGAGGAATTAGCTGTCTCCGACTGACTTGTATGCCTCAAGAATCTTGCCCTTGGGGGGATCAATCCTATTAGTTCCTGCGAGCATCTTCCATGATAGTACTTGTATAAAAGAAACAAGTCACCAACCATACGCTTGTGCTCTAATGTTTCAAGAGAATCGGTCAAACTCAAGAATCCTGCCCTTAGGGGGATCAATCCTATTAGTTTCTGCAAGTACGATAGTACTTCTAGAAAAGAGACAAGTCACCAACCATACTCCTGTGCTCTAGATTTCGAGAGAATCAGTCAAACTCTCGTCATCAGCTAGGGGAATCGCTCTTCTTTGAATTGAATCCAAGAGACTTAAGTGTGTTTTGGGGCTGAACTCCAAACATGAGAATAGTATTGGCTAGTGTTGGTCTAACTTGAGCTTTGTATAGTGTGAGTAGCTGATGGGATGTGAAGTTTTTTTAGCTCTAAAAAGAAAGCCTAGCTTCTGAGAGGAAGATTTGGCAATGACGCACACATGATCGCCCCAAGAGAAGTTAGAGCTCACATTCACTCCTAGGATAGATAGATTAGATCCCATCAGAGGACTCTACCGTCCATTAGTATGTAATATTCAAGCAAAACGCGTTTTATTCAACCAAAGTAAATCTTGTGTCTTATTTGACAAGAAGATATATCATTTAATAGGAGTAAACGTCATATCAAACCAATAATTTAGAATTGGACCCTTTATTACTGTAGATCTACAAATTGTTATAATAACGAGTTGTCACCTTTGGAATCCTTTTTTCCTTTGTTCCATCCATCTGTTTTCAAGATGTCATCCTTTTTGTTAAGATGCGAAATACTTTCACACGTCCCCGTCCTGCGACGTCTGTTATTCTCGAACAATTTAGTAAAAGGTTCTCTCGATGTTATTTGAGGATCAGAAGTGTACTCTCGGCTGATTCTAAGCTTGCCGGCTTTCGATAATTAGAACAAACACCCTTAAACGCTATTAGAGGAATAGCAAGCGATTACTTGAACCAATTAACTTCAGCGATCCCGAATATCCTCCCCCAATTCGATGTAATTGCATCGCGGAGAGGTATCAGCTCGATTGTCCGTTTCCATTTTCTATCCGACAATGCCGGCGTTGATCTCTCTGTGGACCAGTTGCAGGTCAACTCTTCCGATCGACTAGTGATAAACGGGTGATGTTAAAACGTTACCCACAAATCTCCCAGCATTCGAATTCCACCCATCCGGCTTGTATACTGTCGTTCACTCTTTATCCGTTTAGTTGGGCGAACAAAGGCCGTGTTGCGATGGCCACTTTGGGAAAGGCGATTCCGCCTCTTATTAATCCCCGTTGAAACGCCTGGGGAGCCGTTTGCTTCCGCTCGAATTAATCTCGTTATTCATTGGGGCAATTTCAAAAAATGCTTGCGCGGCACCGACATGTTTAGATTTAGACCAACACAAAAGATTCTATGTATAGAAATGTTGAACACACGTCTATTCGTTTTGTTTAGAATGTTGAGATAAAGGAAATACAGTCAAATCTGTTCAAACCGAAATGCGACGGGTTCAAAATTTCATTTAGGTTTAGACATATTTCCGGCTTGTACATAATGAAAATAGGACTTTCAAAATATTTCATCATAGATAGGACTTCGTCTTATGGAGATAGGACTTCGTCTTATGGAGGGTCAGGCTTGGGCGAATTTGACACTATTTAATAATAGAGGAGATTCTTTGGACCGCTTTAGTAGATTTACCAGATTATTGCTGAGATAGAATCATGACTCGCACGTTTATGTTCATGTCCCAAACAGTTGGTGGATATTAATATTGTAACGCAATGTAAATAGATGGAATAGAACTTTAGAATAGAATTGTAGAATTTAGTAAATAAAAAAAGTTTCTAGAAGGATCTGATAAGGGGAAAGCGGCCGCGAGAACGAAACAAACGGCAGATAAGCGTTCCAGAAATTTCGGCAAACGATAAGCCTTATCTGCCGAAAAGTTCTAGAAGCCGGGAGCCAAAACTATAAAAGGCGGTCAGCTTTCCCTCAAGTCAGTCAGTTAGAGTCAGTGTAATTAGTGAGTTAGTAGAAGTTAATAATAAGTGAGTTAATTGTTCAGTTGTTGTGATCCAAGTTAAGTTTGGTAATAAAGTGGTGTAATTCACACGTCGTAATCAATTCGAACCGATAAGCCCGCAACAATATGTATTCAGGCTCCTTTAATATTATACGATGCAATACGTTTCAGTTCCTGAGGTATCTAAGCCATTTTTAAGGCAACATTTCCTTACAGTATTTTGATTAAAATGAAAACCATTTTCTTTTAATTGACTCGGCAACACGCAACAATATTGTAGCCATTTTGTAAAAGTAGAAATCAAATTAAGCATTCCTGAGATTATAATAAAAATTGAAATACAGAACTTGTCCCCTGAAACCAAGAAAGATTAAAAAACACAACAAAGGGTGCTCGAACGCGTTTAGACAGCGAAGCTGTTATCTTCAGAGAGAAGCTGTTCAGTTTCAGTGAATCAGTTTCTCTCTGAAGATGACTTGGCTGTCAAAATGCGTTAGAGAAACCTTTGTTGTGTTTTTTAATCTTTTTTTAATCTTCTTTTAATCTTTTTTTAATCTTTTTTAAAATCTTTCTTGGTTTCAGGAGACAAGTTCTGTATTTCAATTTTTGAAGATAACCAAGGACCAGCCCGTTCCATCAAATGATATTATAATGGAAAAGATAGACGGACCTACACAAACGATTGTCTGGATGTCGTGTCAACTAAATTTATAACTAACCACTTGAGTTTGAAAAAAAGCCACGTCTACTACTGTCTTTCAATGAGCACTATTACGATTTTTTTACTATTTGGAGATTCCGGTTTACAAAGTTCGACTGAAAGGTTTCAATTGAGGAGAAGACGATTTTATAGGCAAATAGGAGGAGTGACATTAACAACCTAGAAGCTTTCTAGTTTAAACTCATTTTTAAAATTGCCCCAACTTGCGTACCTTATTGAGCGCCCCGACACGTCACGTTGTCGTTTATTCCGAGCTATTTCGCCCCCAGATGGTGGCTCTTTGTCAATGCTTTGAGCTTCCTCGAGTTGCCTCTATCGTCTCTTTCGTTGGCGGGCTTTATTAGTTTTATCAGTGAGCTGGAGAGCGCCTTAACGTAATGTAGGCAAATAATAAGCGGTATTTACATAAAAATTCGAGGTAATAACGTCAAAAACTTAGCGTTCAATAACCCCAAAGAAACGAAAGGCCGCCGAACTGTCATGTTCCAATTCAAGTGAGGAAGTTGAATTGAGGTTCATTAATCATACTTTTAGTTTAACACGTTGACTTGTCGTTGCTATCGGGGCAGCGATATCGGAACTAGCTAAAAGGGGGAAACACATAGACATGGTTTGGTTTGAGAAATACCGACTTTGATATAAATGAAGCGGAAGTATTTCTTTTAACCTGCGAAGACAGCAAATACTGAAAGGAAAACATACGACGCAGCATAAATATATTGGAAGGCTGTTTACTTGTATATATAACGTGGAAAATTGCGTTTCAGCTCAAACGTTGGAGAATACAAGAAGAAAATATATAAAGTTTTCGCAGTTGCTCGTTGTCTGAAAAAATTTGCATATCATTAGCTCTTTTGTATTTGGCGCATTGTGTGCACAAAGTGTTACAGAATCTATCTTAACAAAGTCAAAATTCTCAAGTTTGTCATATTCTATTTTTGCCCCTTTCAGTATAACATAATACCTTACATTGTTATGTATGCCAATGAAAAAAATAGAGTCAAAATGTTGCGTTTATTTCAAATGAGTATTTCATTGTTAGATGACTAATGTATTGTTGAAGAGATAGTGTTCACTCAAAGTGTTAAATTCAATATAGGCAGGTAGGGTTAGGGTAAATCACCTAGAATATTTAAGTAGTATGTAACACTTCGATCAAGCGCTATACTGTAACGAAATGTAATTATAGAATTTAGTACCTAAGGAATTTTTCTAGAAAAATTTGATAAGGGGAAGCGTTCGCGATAATGAAGCAAACAGCAGATAGGCGCTCCAGAAATTTCCGCGAACGATAAGCCTTATCTGTATGGATTTAGTCTAGAATACCGGGAAGGTATATTAACTATCAGCCTTTAAAGTTGAAAATGGAGGCTCTCTAAGCCTTAGGCCTTAGGGAAACCCCACGCGGTCGACTTTCCTTTAGTTAGTTAGTCAGTCAATGAATAAGTTATTTCATTAAACAGTGTTAATTAGTTATCAGTTAAATGAATTACAATTGTAGTGTTCCGAGTTCAGTTTGAAAATAAAGTAGTTACAATTCACGGCGTATTAATCTTCGAACCGATAACTCGCAACGATATCAAAATTACGATAAATTGTCATTAGCTACGCTTGCAATATATGCTCGAAATCGAATTCAAAACATTACACGCGTAAATGCTCACCCATTTATAAAGAAACTTTTCTAAATTTTTAACCAGATAAATTAGAAAACTACAGAAGATGAAATTTGAATGTAACATTCCTATTACCTAATTATCTCAATCGAGTGAGATCTTCTAAATCATTTAGGAGATGACTGCCCAACTAGGTGCGCAATTTAAACTCTAACATCTCGTTCTTATTAATATTTTCGTCATTTCTAAACTTTTTTAGCCTAAGCACCCACTGGAAGCCTCTAAAAAGTTTTCTCATAAATCAGAGTAAATCCGCGTAGATTTGCGAATTACAACAGCGGCTGCGTCTTTTGCAACAAAAGAGATTTTCCAATTAAACGGATTCGCGTCTATACCGAAGATTTTAAATACTAAAGTTTAAATTGAGTTAATAAACTCGCGTAATTTTATCATTCCCATTTTGGCCTTTTGCGCGTGCAAATATGGGCGTGAGTTTAAATGAATGTTTCAATAAGACGGTGGGTATCGTAGCTGTATCGACGCTTTTTATCTAGGACAAACTTATGCTATCATTCTTAAGCAACGGTTGATAATAACTAAGCTGGTTGTTTGAGCTAAGATTGATCTTCTGCAAAAATAGACAACCTTTAAATCGAGTTGCTGCAGAAATAATTCAAATTTAATTTAAAAATGTGAAAATTTGTTTTACCTTTAAGTAGACAGACAAAGCGGGTTTTACCTTAAAATGTTTTTTTAGAGAGGTTTACCAATTTTTGGTGCCTCTAATCAACCAACCAACCAAGTAAACAACTAGTTAACCAAATTGTTTAGTTGATTTTAGTTTGTTGTTTAATTGGTTGCTTAGTTGGTTGTTTAATTGGTTATTTAGTTGATTGCATAGTTGGTTGTTTAGATGGTTGTTTGGTTGTTTATTTATTTAGTTGCTTAAATGTATAGTTGGTTGGCTAGTTGTTTATTTACTTAATTGTTTATTTAACTACCATGATGGACCTCCTTAAGAAAAAAGCATAAAATTTTGAGTTAGAACCGGCTTTGCCTACTCATTTATCTGCTTTAATTTGGATCATTTTTTAAATAAGCTTAATCACGCCTAAAAACTAATGAACGCTAAGGAAACAATACTTACTTCTCGATGCAGCAAAGTACCCCTTCATTTTAAAAATTAAACTTTCAATTCGCAAGCCTTGTTAGAAGAATTATTTAAAGTTGATGAAAAAGACAAAGCGCCGAAAGGCGGTCTCTTTTACCTCCGGAGATTTTAAAAATAATACCGTCGCCGTAAAATCCTCTACAGATGAGAGAAAATATTAAATCTTGATGAACGAGCCGCCTCGTCCCTCATCTGCATATTTAAAACGTCTGGAAAACTTTCGGAATTATAAAATGGAAAGTTGAGAAAACAGCCGTCCGATGCTTTTATAAAAGACTCGGTCGAACGGATGACATTTTTCAGAAGCACCTGCCTTCGGATTACATTAATAACTCGAGTTTCGCTAATAAAAAGTTGCCATCGGGGGATCAAAAGGTAAAAGAGCATTTACGAGATCTTTCAATTTGTCGAGATTCGGAATAAAAGCAGAGTGATTTTTAAAATGAAACTTGGGTGATAATTTGCAATTACAATCATTTATGCTTGAAAAATTCACAAAAAGCATTTGCGTGCTAACGACTCAAGTAGTAAGAAGAGTTATTACTATTAAAAAATTATCTGATTTATGACCTGCGTCACTTTTATAGAAAACATCTGAGTTTAGATGCGATTTATGCAATTATTAAACAATGCTGCTTTTGGAAAGGCTTTAGAAAATTTCATTTGATTTTTGACCTGTTTCACTTTTATAGAAAAATGACATAAGTCAAAGATCAGATAAAATGTTGTAAAGCTTTTCCAAAAGCAGCATTGTTTAATAATTGCATAAATCGCATCTAAACTCAGATGTTTTCTATAAAAGTGACGCAGGTCATAAATCAGATAATTTTTTAATAGTAATAACTCTTCTTACTACTTGAGTCGTTAGCACGCAAATGCTTTTTGTGAATTTTTCAAGCATAAATGCAGCATTGTTCAATAATGCTGCTAATCAAAACGACATACATCTGAGTTCAGATGCAATCAATGCACTATTGAACAAAGCTGTTTTTGGAAAAGATTTAGAAAATTTCATTTGATCTTTAACCTGCGTCACTCTTATACAAAAGTAATACTATAAAGATTAGATAAAATTTTCTAGAGCTTTTCCAAAAGCAGCATTGTTTAATAATTAATCGATCGCATCTGAACTCAGATCTTTGTCGCTTTAGTTATCTTAAAACAACAATATTCAACAGTACACCTTTAAATGATTTGGAATAAAAGCAGAATGATTTTTAAAATGAAACTTGGGTAATAATTTGCAATAACAATCATTTAAGCTTGAAAAATTCATAAAAAGCATTTGCATGCTAACGACTCAAGTAGTAACAAGTAGTATTTAAAAATTGTTTTATTTTTGTTTCAACCAGTAACCATTTCACCTGTATGTGTATGTCAATTTTATACACTAGTACGTACGTGTGTCTTACGTGCATATCACGTGTATCGCACATAGTTAAGGTGTATCTCATGTGTATACTTTACGTTTACATATCAGGAAAGTCAACCACTGTCCATAGGGAGAATGTTGATGAAAGATTTAACATTGAGAGCTAATACTGGGATCGATGGCCGGCGCCTTGTATTCTCCTACATCGGTTTAAACAGTTCAACGTAGGGCGCAGCGATCAGTGCTGGTGGATATTTCAGTAGTACATCATAGCTTCTAACGTGTTTTGTTGCAAGAGTACTACTGGCAGGCAACAATTTTATTAAAATTTGCGTACCACATGCTGTTTGTTTTTTTAGTCCGTTGATTTAATCAACGTCTCGCGCAAAATAAAACTGATATTCTTTGATAACCAAAATAAATAAACAAGATTTCTTAAACAAAATAAATAATAATTCTAATGAAGAATATAACAAAATAACTCTTTAAACATTACAATATAAGGAGTTCAAATAGGCCACCAAATTATGCTAAACAATATTCCAATCTGTTGTAAAACTCTCGACGAGTTTTTTTTAACATCTAAACTGGAAGAAACGAGCATGCTACGTCAAAATAAGGGAATACGTTCAACGGCCATAGAAAACTATGGAAGGGACAATTCTTAGCGTTTTACATGGACAATGAAAATTTTTCCTTATCTGTATTTTACGCGTATTTCGTATTGTATTTCCCACATTATTTCATGTAGTCTCACATACGCCAAAGCGGCATCGCGTCCTAATTAAAAAACATTTTTCCACGGAAGCAGAATTCAATTTTCCAGGCCACCTTCAGTGGAATTTGCATATCGAAGGCGCCGCTCATTCATTCCATTCCACATATCGCGTCGGCATAAAACTCCCATCTGTCGAATTTTATTCGAACATCGAAAATTCGGCCCAATCAGTGTCGCTTCTTTTATAAGAGAGAGCGAAATCCAGAAAGCCGTCGAGGCAATATAGCGTTCGATTGCCAGTATTGTCCCCGAAGTCATATATTGGGAAGGCTGGAGATCGCCGGGACGGATCGTTGGAACTTATGAAACGCGATGTTGACCTACGAGCTCTGCGTTCGAAATTTAGCCGGAGCATCTTCGGCATCTGCTTTCTGACCCTATCGCTTTGTACGTTAAGATAAACTTGCCCTCGATGTTTGTTTGCATTCCTTATCTGGATGATTGATAACGAGCGACGCGGAGGCGCTGCGTTACATTGGGGTTGTAATAACGCAAATTTCCGAAACCTCTTACGATAATGAAGAAATCGTTATAATATATCAAAATAACGTCGATTTAGTGCCAAAGCGGCAGTCGTATGACAAATCGGTGGAAGCGAATTATGATCGAAATTAAATTTTTGCCATCATATGTGGTGCTGACGTGAAGTGATTTTAAGCATTGTTAATTTTTAATAAAACTTGTCGCTGGCGCAATTGGATTATCATTAAATTTGCCCATAGCAAATTCGTCAAGGGTATATGAATGGATAATTTAATTAAAATTGACAGATAATTTTGATAGCGCTGTCGCACTCCACTGAAGTACTTGACACCATAAATTATATAAGGAATTAAATATTTAATTAACATTTGACGCTGACTGCATTGTAATTTATATAGAGATGTAATTTCAGTACCTCTCTGATGATGATAGCTTGACTGTCGAAACGCTTTAAAGCAACATTTGTTGTGTTTTTTAATCTTTCTTGGTTTCAGGGGTCAAGTTTTGTATTTCAATTTTTTTATAGAAATGTAAGCTGTTTAAATATCATTAAAATAACTACAGTAGCTAATTATTATAAAATTGTTCTCTCGTATTAATTTGCCAAGTCAGTTAGTGGAACAATAAATATTCTTAACTTTAGGCAATTTACTTGAACATAAAGAACTTTGATTTATAATGAGTTTAGAAAGCGACATACCCCTGAGGTTAAGATATCATCGATGCACTTATTGAACAATACTGCTTTTGAAGAAGCTTCAGAAAATTTCACCCGATCTTTAATCTGCGCCACTTTTATAGAAAATATTTGAGTTTAGATGCGATACATGCAATTATTAAACAATGCTGCTTTTGGAAATGCTTTAGAAAATTTCATCTGATCTTTGACCTGTTTCATTTTTTTAGAAAGGTAACATAAGTCAAAGATCCGATGAAATTTTCTTAACCTTTTCCAAAAGCAGCATTGTTCAATAATGATGCTAATCAAAGCGGCATACATTTGAGTTCAGATGCAATCGATGCATACATAACACAACGCTGTTTTTAAAAAAATATTTAAAAAATTTTATCTGATTTTTGACCTGCGTCACTTTTATAGAAAACATCTGAGTTTGAATGCGATCGATGCAAATATTAAACAATGCTACTTTTAGAAAAGCTTTGGAAAATTTCGTCTGCTCTTTGACCTGTTTCACTTTTTTAGAAAGGTAACATAAGTCAAAGATCAGATGAAATTTTCCAAACCTTTTCCAAAAGCAGCATTGTTTAATTATGATGCTAATCAAAGCGGCGGACATCCGAGTTTGGATGCGATCAACGCATAGATAAAACAACGCTGTTTTAAAAAAATATTAAAAAAATATTATCTGATTTTTGACCTGCGTCACTTTTATAGAAAACATCTGGGTTTAGATGCAATCTGTGCAATTTTTAAACAATGTTGCTTTTATAGAAAAATGACATAAGTCAAAGGTCAGATAAAACTTTTTTAAGCTTTTCTTTTCAAAAGCGACATTGTTCAATAATGCTGCTAATCAAAACGACATACATCTGAGTTTAGATACAATCAGTGCACATATTGAACAACGCTGTTTTTGGAAAATATTTAAAAACATTTATTTGATCTTTAACTTGTGTCACTTTTATAGAAAAGTAATACTGTAAAAATCAGATACAATTTTCTAAATCTTTTCCAAAAGCAGCATTGTTCAATAATGATGCTAATCAAAGCATCATATATTTGAGTTTAAATGCAATCAAGGTATAGATAAAACAACGTTGTTTTAAAAAATATTTAAAAAATGTTACGTGATTTTAAACCTGCGTCACTTTTATAGAAAATATCCGAGTTTAGATGCGATCCATGCAATTATTAAACAATGCTGCTTTTGAAAAAGCTTTAGAAAATGTCATTTGATTATTGACCTATTTCACTTTTATAGAAAAAATGACATAAGTCAAAGATCAGATAACATTTTCTAAAGCTTTTCCAAAAGCAGCATTGTTCAATAATGATGCTAATCAAAGCATCATATATTTGAGTTTAAATGCAATCAAGGTATAGATAAAACAACGTTGTTTTAAAAAAAAATTAAAAAATGTTATGTGATTTTTGACCATTGTCACTTTTATAGAAAATATTCGAGTTTAGATGCGATCCATGCAATTATTAAACAATGCTGCTTTTGGAAAGGCTTTAGAAAATTTCATTTGATTATTGACCTATTTCACTTTTATAGAAAAATGACATAAGTCAAAGATCAGATAACATTTTCTAAAGCTTTTCCAAAAGCAGCATTGTTCAATAATGCTGCTAATCAAAACGACATACATCTGAGTTTAAATGCAATCAATGCATTATTGAACAACGCTGTTTTTGGAAAAGATTTAGAAAATTTTATTTGATCTTTAACCTGTGTCACTCTTATAGGAAAGTAATAGGGTAAGGGGAGGTGGTGGTACAGTTAACATTGTGATAGATTTTTAAACGATTTTGCTGGTATTATCCCACGTTAAAATGTTCTCCGATTTAGCATAAGAGTAGTTACGTGAGTAAGTGAGAAGATATCTTTTCGTCACTTTCGATACAGTTTCAATTCGCGCAAAAACAAACTTTTTGTGACACCACCTGTCAAACGTCCTGTCTTGAAATACGAAGAGGTTATATTCCATATTTGTGTTAAATTTTAATGCTTTTTACGTAAGTAAACCATTTATTTTGTCTATTATTAGTTAGTGCAATTCTTTAGCATTGTGCTGAAATAAAAACATATGCATAATTCATGTTCATGTGGATCTGAGGCCTAAGTTAAGAACGTGATTTTTTAAGAGGTTTTCTAATTCAGAACGGTTTTTTTTAGGCGCAGTTTTATTTTTCTTTTTTTATACATGTTTTAATATTAAAATGAACAAAAGCTACAAATAACAAACCCAGACATTGTAGTGTTTCTTTTCGCTATACTAAATTATCGAATTTCATTTAAAAAAATTATCACCATATTAACTACCCTAATTTTTGTCCTTAGGATACTATGGCTGAACCTCGTAAAAACGTTGATATACGGCTTCTGAATTGTACCAAGCTGTAAATTTGGTGCAAGAAGATGGTAAAACTATCTACACTGCATCAAAAATGCCTGGAGTACCATGGAGTACAATAAACGACAATTTAAATAATTCAACTAGTATTCGTAAAATGGAAAGACCATTTGTTTTAACGTCAAAAGCTGAATTAAAATTATATTATACAAATGCAAGAAATGGGATTTGGGTTGACAGTCCACAAATTGAGAGTTCCTACTTACAAATCAACAGCTTCACTTAACAGAGAAAAGTACCCATCTAAAAAAGAAATTGCTTCAAAATGGTGGTGGAAATCATTTCGTAAGAGATACGGGCTAACTCTTAGAAAGGCAGAAAATCTATCTGCATATCGAGCTTCTATGGCAAATCCAGTCATGATTAGTGACTTTTATGCTAAACTTGATAATTTGCTTATGAAACTTAATATCAAAGACTGCCCTGACCGCCTGTGGAATTGTGATGAGACAGAACTTAATTATGTAACTAATGAGGAAAGAGTTATAGCTTCAGTTGGCAAACGTTACATTTATAATAGAACATACGCAGAGAGAGGGGAAAAGCATACTTTGCTTGGATGCATTTGTGCTGATGGTTCTGGGATTCCAGCTTTAATTATATTTAAGGGTGTTAGATGGTCTGAGAATTTAAAGAGAGATGCCATGCCAAACAGTTTAATAAAATTGTCCCCTAAAGATTGGATTCAAACTGATTCATTTTTAAAATGGTTCCAATTTTTTATTAAATCTATACCTGATTAAGAGACCTGTGGTATTGTTAATGGATTCACATTCCTCTTATAGATAGATCATAGTGTAACGCAATGTAAATAGATGAAATAGGATTTAGAATAGAATTGTAGAATTTAGCGAATAAAAAAAGTTTCTAGAATGTTCTGATAAGGGGAAAGCGGCCGCGATAACGAAGCACACGGCAGATAAGCGTTCCCGAAAGTTCGGCAAACGATAAGCCTTATCTGCCGAAAAGTTCTAGAAGCTGGGAGCCAAAACTATAAAAGGCGGTCAGCTTTCCCTCAAGTCAGTCAGTTAGAGTCAGTGTAATTAGTGAGTTAGTAGAAGTTAATAATAAGTGAGTTAATTGTTCAATTGTGGTGATCAAAGTTGAGTTCAATAATAAAGTGGTTATAATCCATCACGTGTAATCAATTCGAACCGATAACGCACGTAACCTGTGGTATTGTTAATGGATTCACATTCCTCTCATAGATAGATCATAGAATTGGCTAGTGCAAACGAAATTTATTTGATGACTTTTCCAGCACATAATACACACCTTTTACAACCCTTAAACGTGGGTGTCTACAAATCATTAAAATATCATTGGAATGAATCGGTAAAAGAATATATGAGAGAAAATCCTACTCAAAAACAGGACAGGTTTAATTTTCATTTTATTCTAAATCCGGCATATTTTAAAGCATTTAGTAACAAAAACATCATCAATTTTTTTGCAAAATGTAGAATCTGTCCATTTAATGATACTGCTACCGATCCATTAGCTATGGATCCATTGCGTCTCACAGAACAAACACAAATAACGCCAAGAGAAAACAAGCCTTACAGAAAATAATTCCATGAAAGGTGATATTTCTCTTGAGACAATTCTTGTTATTCCCAAATCAATGCCAAATCAAAAGAAGAAAAGAAAAACTAAAAGTAGTTCTGCAAGATGTCTCAATGACAAACAGCCTTCATGTTTGTCTACAATTCGCCAAAATAATGACACCACTGTAGATGGAGAAGATGACTAGACATGTGCTATTTGTAATGTTACATTTCTTCAAGATGTTAAAAACAAAAATGATAAAAAATGGATTCAGTGCTCATATTGTACACTTCCTTACCACAACATCTGCCTTGAAACCGCCTCAGCTGATGATGAAGCATATTTTCGGTGTGACTCGTGCCTCAATGAGCTATCTTAATTTGATATTATGTTTATATTAATATTTCTATACCAAATAAAATATATTGTACCTAAGTATGTATTTAATATTGGGTTTCATTACAAGGTAAGTATAGTGTTTACATACATGTACATACTTATACGTATATAATATGTTAAAAAGTATTTTTAAAATGGTCACAATATTACCTTCCTCCTATCACGATAATACCTTACGTTAGCACGCTATTACCTTCTGACTACTAAGTGTATTATTCCTATATTTGAGCCTTTAATTTTGAGTAATTATGTCTAACTTTCTTACAGTACCAACCAAAACAGTTGCCGATTTCACCTTGGTTAAAATTATCTCTGTGTTTATTAAAATATTTTAAATAAATCTCTTCTCGTTGGGTTTATCACGAAATTATCTCCCCTTACCCTACTGTAAAGATCAGATACAATTTTCTAAAGCTTTTCCAAATAATGCTGCTTTTGGAAGGGCCTTGGAAAATTTTATTTGATTTTTGACCTGTTTCACTTTTATAAAAAAATGAATCAAAGATCAGATAAAATTTTCTAAACTTTTTCCAAAAGCAGCATTGTTCAATAATGATGCTAATCAGAGCGACATACATCTAAGTTCAGATGCAATTTGTGTACATTTTGAACAACGCTGTTTTTGGAAAAGATTTAGAAAATTTTATTTGAACTTTAACCTGTGTCACTCTTATAGAAAAGTAATACTGTAAAGATTATATAAAATTTTCCAAAGCTTTTCAAAAAGCAGCATTGTTTAATAATGCTGCTAATCAAAACAACATACATCTGAGTTCAGATGCGATCGATGCATAGATAAAACTGTTTTAATAAAATATTTAAAAAATTGTATTTGATTTTTTGTCACTTTTATAGAAAACATCTGAGTTTAGATGCGATCTAAGCAATTATAAAACTATAGTGTTTTTGGAAAGTCTTTGGATAATTTTATTCGATTTTTGACCTGTTTCACTTTTATAGAAAGGTGACATAAGTCAAAGATCAGATGAAATTTTCTAAACCTTTTCCAAAAGCAGCATTGTTCAATAATGATGCTAATCAGAGCGACATACATCTAAGTTCAGATGCAATTTGTGTACATATTGAACAACGCTGTTTTTGGAAAAGATTTAGAAAATTTTATTTGAACTTTAACCTGTGTCACTCTTATAGAAAAGTATTACTGTAAAAATCAGATACAATTTTCTAAACCTTTTCCAAAAGCAGCATTGTTCAATAATGATGCTAATCAAAGCATCATATATTTGAGTTTAAATGCAATCAAGGTATAGATAAAACAACGTTGTTTTAAAAAATATTTAAAAAATGTTACGTGATTTTAAACCTGCGTCACTTTTATAGAAAATATCCGAGTTTAGATGCAATCCATGCAATTATT
Source organism: Dastarcus helophoroides (assembly GCA_028583605.1). Lineage (NCBI taxonomy): Eukaryota > Metazoa > Arthropoda > Insecta > Coleoptera > Bothrideridae > Dastarcus > Dastarcus helophoroides. The sequence goes on from CM053329.1 coordinate 43,932,968, forward strand.
AGACAATGCTGCTTTTGAAAAGGCTTTAGAAAATGTCATTTGATTATTGACCTATTTCACTTTTATAGAAAAAATGACATAAGTCAAAGATCAGATAACATTTTCTAAAGCTTTTCCAAAAGCAGCATTGTTCAATAATGATGCTAATCAAAGCATCATATATTTGAGTTTAAATGCAATCAAGGTATAGATAAAACAACGTTGTTTTAAAAAAATATTTAAAAAAAGTTATGTGATTTTAAACCTGCGTCACTTTTATAGAAAATATCCGAGTTTAGAAGCGATCCATGCAACTATTAAACAATGCTGCTTTTGGAAAGGCTTTAAAAAATTTCATTTGATTTTTGACCTATTTCACTTTTATAGAAAATTGACATAAGTCAAAGATCAGATAACATTTTCTAAAGCTTTTACAAAAGCTGTATTGTTTAATAATGCTGCTAATCAAAACGACATACATCAGAGTTTAAATGCAATCAATGCATTATTGAACAACGCTGTTTTTTGGAAAAGATTTAGAAAATTTTATTTGATCTTTAACCTGTGTCACTCTTATAAAAAGTAATAGGGTAAGGGAAGGTATTTTCGTTGTACAGTTAACATTGTGATAGATTTTTTAAACGATTTTGCTGGTATTATCCCACGTTAAAATGTTCTCCGATTTAGCATAAGAGTAGCTACGTAAGTGAGAAGATATCTTTACGTCACTTTCGATACAGTTTCAATTCGTGCAAAAACTTTTTGTGACACCACCTGTCAAACGTCCTGTCTTGAAATACGAAGAGGTTATATTCCATATTGGTGTTGAATTTTAATGCTTTTTACGTAAGTAAACCATTTATTTTGTGCATTATTAGTTAGTGTAATTCTTTAGCGTTGTGCTGAAATAAAAACATATGCATAATTCATGTTCATGTGGATCTGAGGCCTAAGTTGAGAACGTGATTGTTTAAGAGGTTTTCTAATTTAGAACGAGTTTTTTTTTTAGGCGCAGTTTTGTTTTTCCTTTTTTATAAATGTTTTAATATTAAAATGAACAAAAGTTACAAATAACAAACCCAGACATTGTGGTGTTTCTTTACGCTATATTAAATTATCGAATTTCATTAAAAAAAATATCACGATATTAACTACCCTAATTTTTGTCCTTAGGATACTATGGCTGAACCTCGTAAAAGACGTCGATATACGGCGTCTGAATTGTACCAAGCTGTAAAATTGGTGCAAGAAGATGGTAAAACTATCTACACTGCATCAAAAATGACTGGAGTACCATGGAGTACAATAAAAGACAATTTTAATTTGAATAATTCAACTAGTATTCGTAAAATGGGAAGACCATTTGCTTTAACGTCAGAAGCTGAATTAAAATTATATAATTATACAAATGCAAGAAATGGGATTTGGGTTGACAGTCCACAAATTAAGAGTTCTTGCTTACAAATCAGCAGCTTCAACTAACAGAGAAAAGTACCTATCTAAAAAAGAAATTGCCTCAAAATGGTGGTGGAAATCATTTCGTAAGAGATACGGGCTAACTCTTAGAAAGGCAGAAAATCTATCTGCATATCGAGCTTCTATGGCAAATCCAGTCATGATTAGTGACTTTTATGCTAAACTTGATAATTTGCTTATGAAACTTAATATCAAAGACTGCCCTGATCGCCTGTGGAATTGTGATGAGACAGAACTTAATTATGTAACTAATAAGGGAAGAGTTATAGCTTCAGTTGGCAAACGTTACATTTATAATAGAACATACGCAGAGAGAGGAGAAAACCATACTTTGCTTGGATGTATTTGTGCTGATGGTTCTTGGATTCCACCTTTAATTATATTTAAGGGTGTTAGGTGGTCTGAGAATTTAAAGAGAGATGCCATGCCAAACAGTTTAATAAAATTGTCCCCTAAAGGTTGGATTCAAACTGATTTATTTTTAGAATGGTTCCAATTTTTTATTAAATCTATACCTGATAAGAGACCTGTGGTATTGTTAATGGATTCACATTCTTCTCACATTACACCTGAGATCATAGAATTGGCTAGGGCAAACGAAATTTATTTGATGACTTTTCCAGCACATAATACACACCTTTTACAACCCTTAGACGTGGGTGTCTACAAATCATTAAAACATCATTGGAATGAATCGGTAAAAGAATATATAGAGAAAAATCCTACTCAAAAACCGGACAGGTCTAATTTTCATTTTATTCTGAATCCGGCATATTTTAAAGCATTTAGTAACAAAAACATCATCAATTCTTTTGCAAAATGTGGAATCTGTCCATTTAATGATAATGCTATCGATCCATTAGCTATGGCTCCATCGCGTCTCACAGAACAAACACAATCAAAGCCAAGAGAAAACAATAGCTTTACAGAAAATAATTCCATGGAAGGTGATACTTCTCTTGAGACAATTCTTGTTATTCCCAAATCAATGCCAAAGCAGAAGAAGAAAAGAAAAACTAGAAGTAGCTCTGCAAGATGTCTCAATGACGAACAGCCTTCATCTTCGTCTACAATTCGCCAAAATAATGACACCACTGTAGATGGAGAGGATGACTGGACATGTGCTATTTGCAATGTTACATTTTTTAAAGATGTTAAAAACAAAAACGATAAAAAATGGATTCAGTGCTCATATTGTACACTTCCTTACCACAACATGTGCCTTGAAACCGCCCCAGCTGATGATGAAGCATATTTTCGGTGTGACTCGTGCCTCAATGAGCTATCTTAATTTGATGTTATGTTTATATTAATATTTCTATACCAAATAAAAGTTTATTGTACCTAAGTATGTATTTAATAATGGTTTACATTACAAGGTAAGTATAGTATTTAGATATATGACATACTTATACGTACATAATATGTTAAAAAGTATTTTTAAAATGGTCACGACATTACCTTCCTCCTATCTCGATAATACCTTACGTTATCACGCTATTACCTTCCGACTACTAAGTGTATTATTCTTATATTTGAGCCTTTAATTTTGAGTAATTATGTCTAACTTTCTTACAGTACCAACCAAAACAATTGCCGGTTTCACCTTGGTTAAAATTATCTGTGTTTATTTAAATATCTTAAATAAATCTCTTCTCGTTGGGTTTATCACGAAATTATCTCCCCTTACCCTACTGTAAAGATCAGATACAATTTTCTAAAGCTTTTCCAAATAATACTCCTTTTGGAAGGGCCTTGGAAAATTTTATTTGATTTTTGACCTGTTTCACTTTTATAGAAATATGAATCAAAAATCAGATAAAAAAAAACAACGCTGTTTTTGGAAAAGATTTAGAAAATTTTCATTTGAACTTTAACCTGTGTCACTCTTATAGAAAAGTAATACTGTAAAGATTATATAAAATTTTCCAAAGCTTTTCAAAAAGCAGCATTGTTTAATAATGCTGCTAATTAAAACAACATACATCTGAGTTCAGATGCGATCGATGCATAGATAAAACTGTTTTAATAAAATATTTAAAAAATTGTATTTGATTTTTTGTCACTTTTATAGAAAACATCTGAGTTTAGATGCGATCTAAGCAATTATAAAACTATAGTGTTTTTGGAAAGTCTTTGGATAATTTTATTCGATTTTTGACCTGTTTCACTTTTATAGAAAGGTGACATAAGTCAAAGATCAGATAAAATTTTCTAAACCTTTTCCAAAAGCAGCATTGTTTAATAATAATGCTAATCAAAGCGATATACATTTAAGTTCGGATGCGATCAATGCATAGATAAAACTGTTTTAAAAAAATATTTTAAAAATTTTGTTTGACTTTTGACCTGCGTCACTTTTATAGAAAACATCTGAGTTTAGGTGCGATCCATGCAATTATTAAATAATGCTGCTTTTGGAAAGGCTTTGGAAAATTTCATTTGATTTTTAACCTGTTTTACTTTTATAGAAAAATGAGTCAAAGATCAGATAAAATTTTCTAAACTTTTTCCAAAAGCAGCATTGTTCAATAATGATGCTAATCAGAGCGACATACATCTAAGTTCAGATGCAATTTGTGTACATATTGAACAACGCTGTTTTTGGAAAAGATTTAGAAAATTTCATTTGAACTTTAACCTGTGTCACTCTTATAGAAAAGTAATACTGTAAAGATTATATAAAATTTTCCAAAGCTTTTTAAAAAGCAGCGTTGTTCAATAATGCTGCTAATTAAAACGACATACATCCAAGTTCAGATGCAATTTGTGTATATATTGAACAACGCTGTTCTTAAAAAAGATTTAGAAAATTTCATTTGAACTTTAACCTGTGTCACTCTTATAGAAAAGTAATACTGTAAAGATTAGATAAAATTTTCTAAAGCTTTTCCAAAAGCAGCATTGTTCAATAATCAAAACGACATACATTTAAGTTCAGATGCAATCAATGAAGAATGCTGTTTTTGGAAAAAATTAAGAACATTTTATTTGATCTTTAACCTATGTTACTCCTATAGAAAAGTAAAACTGTAAAGATTAGATAACATTTTCTAGAGCTTTTCCAAAAGCAGCATTGTTTAATAATTGATCGATTGCATTTGAACTCAGATCTATGCTGCTTTAGTTATCTTAAAACAACAATAATAAACAGTACACTCTCAGATGAAGAATGCTGCAGTAGAACTTTATAGTAGAAACCCAATCTGTCGCACTTTTTAAGACTAGTTGGCAAATACATCACAACAAATCCAACTATTGAACATAACTCTGTTTGGCCTTAAAAAATTACATATTCCTCTTGAATTGTAAATTTTTGTAGTATCTACTACAAGGACTATTTTTAAAATTTGCCATTTTAAAAACTTTCACGTTTTTAAAACTTCGACGTTTTTAGCAATTTTTTAAAAAATTCTATTTTTTTGAAATTCAAATCTTTACAATGCATCTAAGTATTAAAATTTGGACAAAAATTTGTTTTTTTAGTTACTTACAAAATGAAAGAAATCTACTGTCCAAATTTTGTGTTTCTGACTCCAATAATTACGACTTTGCGTTGATGATTAGGTTTGTCATTTGATCATGTCCTTTTTCTTGATTATTTTATTATAGGTACATCTTAAATAATGCAATAATTTTTATTATTTAGAATTAAAACATAAACTGCTTGATGTGCTCTCTAAAGCACTGAACTAAACACTGTGGTTTGTGATTAAGTCCAAAGAAGGTTTCACCCCTTTTCTACATCGGAAATTAAATAAATAATTACGCGATACGTATTTCGCCAGCAGAACTGGCATTTTCAAGCGTACTTATCTACAAAAAATGGCAAAAGATGCATCGACGTCATCTGCATCGAGATTCAAATCGATACTAAGTGGTGCAGTTCGATTTATTTGTTTATTAATTTAATTTAACATTTCTGCGATAAATTAAATTAATAAACATAGTGTTTCCGACCAATAAGAGTCTACCATGAAGTATAATCAATTTATTTTGTTAACTGTATATAGAGATAAGGAGGAAATGGTTCGATGCTGATAGAGCCGGAAAAGGCAACACCACCACTCGTGCGAAAACCGGTTATATAACTCTGGACGCTTCGCAAAGGGTGCAAAGGGCTCCCGATAAATTGCTTGAGGTTTTCAGGCAATATGAATAAAAACTAACGTCTCGTAAAGACCAGATTGCCGAAAAGGACCTAATGAAACTAGAATGTGACCATCGACCGAACACCTTTAAAAGTTAACTCGATAAAAAGTGCTTATGTTACTTCTTAGTTTTTTATATCGTTGTAACATTGAGTTGCGTGTGTTATTGTGCCATTAGACTATGAATCTACAGAGTCACATCATTTCAAAATTCTAATTAGATTGAGGACTAGTAAATACTGAACGAGACTAGTTCTATTATTATAACAAACGACATGTCACTACTTTAACATATTAATATCTGTTTATGACTCAAAAATAGTCTTTAGGTTGGAAACATCGTGCTGTTCTTTGATTTTGTCTTGTGAAAACCGAAAAGACGCTCCAGGGGCGTTACGTTATCCCCTCGAGAACACTTCATTCCACTTCGGCGACGTCCACTTCTAATTTTCTTTATATCTGGCACACTGGAGCTATGCCGGCGTATCTGTCATTTTTCTTTCCTTGTGTCACTTTTAAGAATTACGACGGAACAACGAATCCCGAATAAAAATCGATTTAGCTTTCTACCTGTGCCATTTTACTTGCCAATCGAAGAATTCAAAACGAGACAAAGGAGTGTTCGTTGTTATTGGAGAAGTTTAAATATTTGGAATAAAAGCTTATGATGGGTAAGTTGACGTGGACGGGGAATGTGGACGTGGATGTGAACGGGAACGTGGGTATTTAACGAAATAGGGGAATATATGTTATCTTCTCGGTTTAGGGTTTGAAAGGAATTCGACCACTAAATTACTTGAATATCCTTCGAAGCGCTGTGGTGAGCTTAACGTGGCCGGCAAGGATGACAATTTGGCCTCAGTTACAAATAGTAGTTATACTATGTTCCGAAGAACGGAAACTATACCAGTAAGAGGACTAAGGTTCTCGCATTTGAGGCCAGTATTGCAATATCTGCAAAACCCAAGCACCTGTGAAACAACTAGTTTAATAACTTGTTACTAATATAGATCATAACTTGGATCGTCGCAGAAATATTTGAAACCTCATCAACATTTTATGAATTACGAATGCTATCATCCTCGTCATAAATAGCAAAAAAAAATAAAATATCTATTTAAAGTAAAAGTAAGTCGTATTATCATGGGTGTTGAGGCTTGACTCATAGTTAATTTTGGTGGAAGGGACTGGTCCCTGATTATCTTCAAAAATTGAAATACAAATCTTGTCCCCTGAAACCAAGAAAGATTAAAAAAGTATCTCTCTGAAGATGATATCTTGCGTATAAAAATGCGTTAGAGCAATCTATAATGTGTTTTTTAATCTTTCTTGGTTTCAGGGGACAAGATTTGTATTTCAAATTGGTGTGTGAGAAATCGTGGGGTATCTAGACACCTTTACGGAATGTTCCAGATGGTTGTTACCGCCAAGTGACTCATGTGCAGGTTTCTAGATGTTTAGAACATACAAGAGGTTTTCTCGAAATGAAAACTTTCGGGGCAGGTGTCAGATATAAATATACGCCTTCACCCATTGCCGATTCATTCGTTTAGTAATCCACCATTGGTTGCAATTAGGGTTCATATTGCATTACGTTTTGTTTCTTAATCGAAACAAAGTGTTTAAGTTTACGACATCTTTATAATTGAAGGAAACACATTCGTCCAATGGAACTGTATCTTAACAAAATGAACAAAGAACATTTTAGATAAAAAGTCCCAACCTTTTACCCATACAGTTTACTTTATCTAATATTATAAATCTACATACGCAAAGTTGCACATAATTCATAAACAATATAAAATATATGCCGAAAAATTAATTTAATCTGACCTAAGATTTAACAATGACACTTATTGCTAAAAGAGCCAGATTGAAATGGCCGGCTGTTAACGTTCCCCTAAGAGAAAAATCTTTGCCATTCAGCGCTCGAAAAGTTCGACTCGAACTTTCTCAATATATCGTAAAACGGAATATTTTCGGTCATGCTCCCAACTTCTATATCTTTCGCTCGCGAAACTTTCCAAATGGCATTTTTTATTTGCCTGAAATCCAGTAACAGAGAGTGCATTTGAAACACCATCTATTAGATAAATGTTGCCGGAGAATGTAAAACGATATCGCGACGTAATTCAATATTAAAATTCCGCATTCTTTAAGATGCCGAAGAGGTGGGTTTCGAATTTCCTTTACATTTTAACATCTTATGCGTGTACATTCGAAAACTTTGTTTTTCGCTCGGAAAATGTCGCTCTCTTTTAACACGACTCGGGAATTACAAGAGAATACGGAATGCATTTCGACATCCGAAAAGCGCGAAAGTAATTTATGACGTTTTATTTCGTTCGAGTCGCTCTCAGCATCGGAAAAGTTTTACCTTGCTCAAGCCGGAGTGCTTAAACTGGAAATTCCAGCAGCTGGAATTTCGAGTTCATGTACTTCGACACCAACTTGCTTACCGTCGAATTTGTTTAAGGTTTTATTTGCGTGAGTAAGCGAGAATTGCGGGTGAAATTACTCGTCGTTTCAGAGACTACTTCGTTTACATAAAGTTTGAGCTAACGAAAGCTGCAATTTCGCGCGTATTGTTTCCTCAATTTGTAATGTTGGGAAGAGTGCATGGAACTGGTCTAAAAAGAATAATATTTCATTGGAAACATCACAAGCACGGTGAACGAATCGAACTTTTTGTATCGAAGCTCATTTTCTTATAAATTGCTTCTGTCTTCGCCAAGATACCACTTTGAAATATGTAATGCATCGTTCTTTGATTTGTAGTAACATATAGCTGCTTCTAGCGCACTCTTGTTAGACTTATCATTTAATATGAGGTAAACTTCGATAGAATCATAAAAAATGTTCTTGTTAGGACTTGTTACGCCTTAAATAGGTTAAGGACTAGACTATTATTTCATTGAGCTATGCGGACGATTGATTGTTATTTTATAAAAATGAACTAGAAGGACTATTTCCAATCAAAGTAAAAAAAGTCTGACTCAAACATCATTTGCAGTTTAGCTTTCCATGCTTAAAGGAAAACTAAAAACAAGAATGTTACTAATCTGTCAAAATAATTAGAAAGACAGCCGCTTGTGATATTATGGACGCAAATTCCAGTTTAAATGTATCATAACATTCTTTGTTATGAGCCAAATATCTCTTAATAATCTTATCTGATTAAATTTGGTTCATTGTTAATTGTCAATTAGTGCGCAACTAATGTTCAAGACAAATTGCAAATTCAGTTCGCTTTTTTTATCCTTGCGTTATTTGTTTTGTCGTGTAGCCTTTGAGCTGAACTCAGTTGTATCAAAGGTAAACTCATATATTATTTAAAACGTAAAAAAATAGGATGACGGGGCTTTGAAGCTTTGTTTATTTTATTTGTTGAAATATAAAATCATGCAAAATTGCACAGCTTGGCGGATTCAAAGCTATAACGTACACGTATTCGCTGTTTATTTACTTCAAAAGGTAAAACTCTAAAAATTGTGTTTTGCAAACTTTCATTTGACTTTACTTGCTTGTTATGCAAGGGACGCATTTTATCTATCAAATAGAGAGATGTCGAACTTTGTATTTTAAATTTTATTTTACGAAAGAAGGAACGTTGTAACGATTGCAAATTACCAGATGACTTTCGCCACCTTGCACTCTTCTTAGAGTAAATTTAACATATTTCACTAGAAGAATCTTTGAATGTTTTATCTTCAGAAACTGGTTATTATTAAGTGAATGGACCGCTCAGTAAACGCTTACTAGAAGATATTGGAGAGATACGCAGACAAAAAAATGACTCCAATGCTCGAAACGTCTAATTGGTGGCTATTAAAAGGCTTCGAGTGAGATATCGAACTTTTAGAAGGAAAATATTCTAAGGAATATTCCTTGTTTAAGAAGGCGGTTCATCGCCATCTGTCCTTGTTTCCGCATCCTACTCGCAATGCTTTGAAAGCATAATTGGGTTACCTTTTGCGAGTGGATTAAACTTAAAAAAAAAGTGCGCGCGACTACAAAAATATAACTAAGTAATTGCAATCTATTGTTTTTAGTTTTAAATTAATGATACGGTTATAGAAATAAGTCGTTCTGTTAAATAATCTAATTATCGAACCGGTAATACATAACAAAATGTATACTGCGTACCCCGCCTAAGCAAGCAAAGGCTACGCTTTAAAATGTTCCCCCAGTATCGTCGCGACCTTGTCGTGAAAATTGTCAATCATTAGGCGATACCGCACCGACGACCCCTAAGGGCCTATCGTTGATATGCCGTCGAGGTAACACTTGCGATATTATCGGCGCAAATTCCGATTGAAATGTACCGTCACGCTTCCCGTTATAAGCCCAATAGCTGTCTACGTTTTAATAAGATTACGCCGTTAAATGGGAATTCGAGGTAGCTAATTGATAACCGGTGTAATCCGCGCCCCATTTTCAAAGAGAAATTTTAATTTTTTGATCGCTTTTTTGCCCTTCGGTTATTTGTTGGGAAATCGACGTGTAGGTGAACTGAACCCGATTGTATCATAATGCGCTATTTGATATTTAAAAAAACTTCGGTTATTTGTTGGGGAATTGGCGTGTAGGTTTGAGCTGAACCCGATTGTATCATAATGATATCCTAAAAAAAGTTGATGATATTGACAGAGCTTTGAAGCTCTGTTTGTTTTGTTTGATTACAGAGCTGAAGTAGCGATATAAACATATTACTTTGAAGGCAAATTTACATTTGATGATTTTTAGGTTACTTTGTTCGCTTGTGTTCTAGGGTTTTTCAATAGAATGATGTCTAGCTTTGTCTTTTGGAGTTCCCTTTGCGAAAGAGGAAACTTTGTGCCGTAATTGCTTCACTTGCCGAGCTAATTTAGAAACAACGTCTTGTTTACATCCGCACGTAAACGTTATTTTCATCGAAAACATTTTATAATCGCTAATTATAAATTTCCTTGTGTCGCAAAAGTTGCTTTGTTTAAAGTTCGAGGCTTCGGAAACTTGAGAAACATAAATGAAATTTGACTGCAGGAAGATTATATATTAACATGAGGTTATTGTTTTGGCAATTTAGGTTTTAAATTATTTTGTTTATACTTTTAAAAATTAGTTTTTGCCTCAGTTGCTTGTTAAACTGATGTATTAGCTGAGTGAGTGCACGTATCGATTCGATACATATTTTTGTCATAGATGTACAAAGTTCAATGTACGGTTTATTTATCAAGTCATGTAAATATGCTAGAATTTTCGCAATATATTGGATCCCATATTACCTGATGTGTCTGAGTTATTAGAAATGTATCGCTTTAAATTAAACATAGAATTATATTGGATGTATCGTGGGATTTCAAACACACGTTCCCAAAGGCTTATAACTCATCAAATTATCTACAGCATCCGCTCTTGCCAAATGCTCTTTAGTTCTGTTTATTTTGTTATTCATTCGAAAAGTCGGACATGAGTTTGCCAGTAGGGTTTTAGCAAAATATAAATAACAAATGATCTCGTTTCAGATTTAACCCATCTCTTCTTTTTTTTTGTTTGATTCATATCAACAAAGTTTTATAACTTTGTCCAATGGAAGTATTAATTACGCTTAAGGGGTCGACCGCAAAAACGAATTTACTGCTGCAAGTAATAAAATTCATTATATCCTTCAAAACACAACAAGAGAGCACTCCCGCCTGCTAAACGCCCATGTAGTACTGAAATTTAGTTATTCGCTAATTGCGCAACTCCCAAGTGATTAATTGAGTCTAGAGTTCATTAATTTAAGGCGTCCGGAATGACTGGGATGCAAAGAAAGCCGGCTTGTTTGATTCTCTTTTCATACTCGAAAGTTTTGTAGAATGAATTGGAACGGGCTACATTGATTGATTAATTCCGGATACGGTTGATAAAGTTCAAAATGAAGTGGATGTCTCAAGAACTCCCCGAAAATTTACTCTTCCGGGCATTGTTGGCGGATAATTTGTAATTAAATTCTCATTAAAACTTATCAAAGTTGCGGCGAGTCGAAGACTTTGTATAACCTAAATTTTCACGCTTTGATCATATTCTGAATTTGGGGCATGCCAGGATCTTATGATCGTTTTTGTTACATCACCACACCCGTAATATAGCCTTTAGCGTCTATGAGGCTTCAATGCATTTTCTTGAGTATCGTACACTTTCAAAAATATTTCCTTTTTTTGGCAACGTTCATTTCATTTGTAACACGTTATTTTGGTTCTCTATACCGATTTCAGATTATCAAAATAAATATTTACAATATCTGTTGCTAGCCATGCGTGACAGCAAATAACGAATAACGTCGTATTCGGTAAAACCATGGAGAATCGCATATACGGAGAATGGCGTCGTTAGCGGTCCCAGTGAAATTGCCGCAAGGTAAACAGAGAAAATGTTTAGGATGGAAGATGATAACTGAAGCTTTGGGGATTGTCTCTCGGCCCGAGATAACATCGGAACATTGGAAATTTTATGCCCGGCTATTAGTCGTGTCAATTTTGCTTGCGTCAATATTATCTGACCGTCTCTAATAATGAAACGGCCGTTCGCAGAACTTCAATTTTAACTTCCCTCGGATTAATTAAGGACGTGCTCAATCGAAACGATTAGTTTGATTATGAGGACTAAAATCTTATCTAGATTTATTGCCAAAAATATAGCTTAAAGTTATGATATCGACTGAGAATGTAATATACATAAAAAGAATTCCCTAGCGATTTTCATCAAGGGCAAAGCATAACAAGTTTAAATGAGTTAAGCTATAATCTCGCGTGAATGTAAATTTTATTTACAAATTGGAGAACTTTATTAACGAAAATACCATTTAATTTTTAAATTCTACTCTTACGTAATAACTTCTCAATATAACGCATATTTATGCAGATTACATACGTTACTTCGGCTACATTAAGGTTTTGACCTGAAGCAGTAAAGTGCTTTAAACAGACCAACGCCGATGTAACGTGCTGATCAATTTTTCTCCGCTGCACAAAACGATCTCAAAACCGCAGCTTCTGACGTTTCGGGCTCCAGATGGCAGTTTTTACCTATAAATTCCCGTCGTAATACCACCATCTTCTTAAGATTAAACAAAGCTCCATTACTTTTAAGTCTTGGCATCACTCGACAGCCAACTAAACCATAAATCAAAAGAATATTAGATCCGGCAAAAGTGGAGCAACTAGACGGAAGCGGCGTAGGAAAAAAAAAGGAACAGCGAGTTTGAGCGTCTAACAAAGGAAACGGGGCACTATCGGCGATATCAGGTCGCGTTACGCTCCACCTAGAGCACGGTAAAAACAAACGAGAGCGGCGCAAGAAGTTGATGCCCGACATCACCGGCTAGTTTTCGGCACTCGGATTGTAAATTGCCGGAGACGAAAAACATCGAAGATTGCGGGTATTAAAGGGTCTTAATTATTGTTGCGTGGGAAGAACAATACCAAAACGATTGTGTTTTTCTAAGGATGCAGCGAAATCGTCTTTATTACCAATTTTTGAGTTGCTTTGTAAATTATCCAAGGTGAAATTTTTTGAATATTACATAAATTTCGAATCCTATATACAGCCACGCAGATGATAGTAGCCTTGTGTCATCTTTTTCCTGCGATAAACCATTATCCGCCGCTGCTTCATATCGACTAAGGGAACAGCAGATACAAATGAGTAATCGAGACCTCTAGATCATTATGGAACGGGGTAAGAAAACTGGTTGATTTCAACGCTTCAAAAACTCAGACCGCGGTTTTCTCTAAGATAACATGAAGGGATAATGCAACAAATATACTAAAGGACGGTGAAATCCTTCCGATGGGATCTAATATATCTATACTAAGAGTGAATGCGAGCACTAACTTCTCTTGGGACGATCATATGCGCGCCATTGCCAAATCGCCATCTCATCCGAGACATTTGCGATTAATGCAGGAGTGCCCCAGGGGCCTGTTCTGTCTCCTACTCTATTTCTGTTACACATAAACGATCTCTTAGCTTCAACTTCCAATCCTATATATAGCATCGCAGATGATAGTAACCTTGTGTCATCTTTTTTCTCCGACAAAACATTATATCGCTGCTTCAGATCGACTAAGGGAACAGCAAATACAGACAATTAATCGGGATCTCGAGATTATTCTGGAATGAGATAAGAACAAGTTGGTCTACTTCAATGCTTCAAAAACTCAGGCCGCGGTTTTCTCTAAGAAAACATCAAGGGATAATGCAACAAACATACCAATGGATGATAAAATCCTTCCGATGGGATCTAATCTATCTATCCTAGAAGTGAATGCGAGTACTAACTTCATTTGAGAGGATCATATGCGCGCCATTGCCAAATGCGCATCTTAGAAGCTTGGCTTTCTTTTTAGGAAAAAAAAAAGTACTTTACATCTCATCAGCTACTTACACTATACAAAGCTAAAGTTAGGCCAATCCTAGAATACCGTTCTCATGGTTGGAGTTTAGCCCCAAAGCAGACTTTAGCTTTTTTGGATTCAATTCAAAGAAGAGCGATTTGCCTAATTGATGACGAGAGTTTGATTGATTCCCTCGAAACACCAGAGCAGAGGCGGATGGTTAGTGACTTGTTTCTTTTTTTCAGGTACTATCATGGAAGATGGTCGCAGGAACTAATAGGACTGATCCCCCAAGAGCAAGATTCTTGAGGCATACAAGTCAGTCGGAGGCAGCTAATTCCTGTGCGGTCTAGCTAGACACAGTGATGATTTCTGTCTACGGATACTCTTTGTTCTATAGAACTTCCAAGCTATGGAACTCGTTACCAAAAGGAATTTCTCTCTTGGGGGACTAAGCTCTCGCTTTACTTCGCCCATGTTCTAGATCATACAATCTTTTACAAAAAATTATCCAAGAGTTTGTTTTTACGAGTTTCCAAAGATATTGAAATTTCTAAAATTTGAAATATTAGGATATTGTAATGTTAAAAGTCGCCTAGTATATAAAGTCCTTTGTAGAACTTTATAGCAAACTGACTCATGTGCAAACGTATATCTCCTAACCACACCATCTGGAATATAATAGAAGTTTTCCTGAAGCAAGTGTAAGATTCAATAGGCGCTCTCTCGAGAGTTTGACCGATTCTCTCGAAACACCAGAGCAGAGACGGATGGTTAGTGACTTGTCTTTTTTTTACAAGTACTATCAGGGAAGATGCTTGCAGGAACTAATAGGATTGATTCCCCCAAGGGCAAGATTCTTGAGACATACAAGATAATCGGAGACAGCAAATTCCTGTGGGGTCCAGCTTCACACAGTAAGGACTTCTGTCTACAGAGACTCTTTTTTCTATAGAACTTCTAACGCGGTACCGAAGGGAATTTGTCTCAATAATTACAACCTATCCTTATTTAAGAAGGCGGTTCATCGCCATCTATTCTTGTTTTCGCATCCTACTCGTAGTGCTTTGAAGGCATAACCCCTTGCGAGTGGATTAAATTTTTTTAAAATTCGTCTTTTTAGTACAACGGCTATTAGTTGTGAAATCTAACGAAATCTAACTATACAGACTACTATACTAAATGCTAATGATAATGGAACCGGAATGAGGACACTTGCACTCATGCCTCGACTTTGACGACGTTTGTTGTATCCAAGCGTTAGGCACCTCTTGAATCGTCATGACGTCATAGAATTTGATCACCCGCAACCTAACATATCAAATCAGTGGTGGACTTACGTATAAGTTATATAAGCTATAGCTTAGGCCTCCACCATTTTCGGGGGCCCTCAAATAGGATTGAGGACTTTTTTTTTAATTGTCGATAAAGAAGGTTAAGGAAATTTAGGTGACTAGAAATTCACGAAGCAACACTGGCCCTATATCTCAAATAGCTTATCAAGACTATTACCCGATTTTACCCCTTTGGTGCCCAACAAAATGAAATGTCATGTCGCTTCTGCCAGTGATTAACATTAATCACAGGAACTGCGCATCCACAAAGTTAATTTGCGGTTTCGTCTTCAAATCAGACACCATAAATTCAATCCAAACGTCAAAATTTTCAAGAAATGTCGAAAACATTTCCAACCTAATTAAAAACGTCGAAATTTACAAAAAAATGTCTAACTTTACAAAAAACTTCAAAATTAAAAAAAAGATAGAAATTTATAAAATTTGTCAAAATTTACAAAATTTGTCGAAATTTACAAATTTTGTTGACATTTACAAAAAACTAAATTAACAAAAACGTCCACATTTTGAAAAAATGTCGCAATTTTTAAAAAATGCCGAAAAAACTTCTAAATTAATCATAAACGTCGAAATGTACAATGAACACGAGATTTATAAAAAAATGTCGAAATTAACAAAATCACTTCTAAATTTGTAAAAAAATGTCGAAATTTAAAAAGTGTCAAAATTTGCACGAAATGTTTACAAAATTGGTCGAAACTTACAAGAAACGTCGTAATTTATAATAAATGCGAAATTAATTAAAAAAATCTCGAAGTTTACAAAACAAACCTCGAAATTTACAAAAAAACCTTCTAAATTTACAAAAAAAAAACATCGAAATTTACAAATAACACGTCAAAATTTACAAAAAATGTCGAAATTAACAAAAAATGTTTGGATTTACAAAAAAAAGTCTAAATTTACAAAGATAGTGCACATTTACCAAAAAGGCGAAATTTACAAGGTCGGAATTTGCAAGAAATATTGAAACCAGGAGAACCAGTCCGTTCCACCAAAAAGTCTAAATTTACAAAAAAAAAAGTGAAAATTTACAAGAAGTGTCGAAATTTACAAGAAATTTGAAAATTTACAAAAAGTGTCAAAATTTACAAGAAATATCGATATTTACAAAACAATGTCGACATTAAAAATTGAAACACAGAACTTGTCCCCTGAAACCTCGCTCTAAAGAGAGCAACCTTGGTTGTGTTTTTTAATTTTTCTTGGTTTCAGGGGACAAGTTCTGTGTTTCAATTTTTGAAGATAACCAAGGACCAGTCCGTTCCATCAAACAAATGTCGACATTTACAAAAATCGTCGAAATTTGCAAAAATCGTCGAAATTTACAAAAAGTGTCGAAATTTTCAAAAAAAAGTCGATTTTTTTTGGCTGGTCCTTAATTATCTTTGAAAATTGAAATACGGAACTTGTCCCCTGAAATCAAGAAAGATTAATAAACACGACAAAGGTTGCTCTGACGCTTGGCTGTCGAAACGCGTTAGAGCAACTTTTGTCGTGTTTTTTAATCTTTGTTGGTTTCAGGGGTCAAGTTTTGCATTTCAATTAAAAAAAAAGTTGCAATTAACAAAGAATGTCTAAATTTACAAAGAAAGTGCACATTTACAAAAAAGGAGAAATTTACAATGTCGGAATTTGCAAGAAATATTAAACTTTACAAAAAATGTTGACATTTACGAAAACATCGAATTTTACAAAAAGAGATCCTAATTTACAAAAGTGTCGAAATTTACAAAAAGTTTCGAAATTTATAAGAAATATCGTAATTTATAAAGAATGTCGAAATTTACAAAAAATTTCGAAACTTACCAGAAATGTCAAAATTTACAAAAAATGTCTAAATTTACAAAAAATGACATTTACAAAAAAATGTCGACATTTACAAGAAACGTCGAATTTTACAAAAAGAGATCGTAATTTACAAAAGTGTCGAAATTTACAAAAAGTTTCGAAATTTACAAGAAATATCGTATTTTACAAAGAATGTCGAAATTTTCAAAAAATTTCGAAACTTACCAGAAATGTCAAAATTTACAAAAAATGTCTAAATTTACAAAAAATGTCGACATTTACAAAAAAATTTCGACATTACAAAAAACGTTGAATTTTACAAAAAGAATTTACAAAAGTGTCGAAATTTACAAAAAGTTTTGAAATTTACAAGAAATATCGTAATTTACAAAGAATGTCGAAATTTACAAAAAATTTCGAAACATCAGAAATGTCAAAATTTACAAAAAATTTCTAAATTTACAAAGTTTGTCGACATTTACAAAAAACGTCGAATTTTACAAAAAGAAATAGTAATTTACAAAAGTGTCGAAATTTACAAAAAGATTCGAAATTTACAAGAAATATCGTAATTTACAAAGAATGTCTAAATTTACAAAAAATTTCGAAACACCAGAAATGTTAAAATTTACAAAAAATGTCGAAATTTACAAAAGACTTCTATTTTACAAAAATTTTAATTTTGACATAACATCCTAGATTTGTCAAATGCCCTATATCTCAAATAGCTTATCAAGACTAAATCCGGTCTTGGAGGTTCGGTCAATTTTAGTTCATCGATGAAATTGTCGTATGAAGAAACTTTTTTTTGGGGCCCGTTAAGGAACGTTAAAGAAATTTAAGTGACCAGAAATTCTCGAGACGTATGATGATCTTTTTCTTTGTTCGCAACACTGGCCCCATATCTCAAATACCTTAGGTCGTTATCAAGTCTTAATCCGGTTCTGTTTCGGTTGAGTGGGTTTAAAGATATTCATTGTAGCTTTGACAAGTACTCCATCGTCCAAGTCGCCACTGTAGTAGTCACCGAAGCAAGATATTTAGAGGCCAGAAAAGATCTCTAGTTTCAGATTTCGCATTGTCTTCGATAATCAGTTAAAGGAGGAACAATCAAACCACGTGGTGGTTTCAAATGCATTTAGTTTTAGCGATCTCGCGGTAGATAATCTAGAGGCTTCCGCGCCAAAGTGACGTTGCGCCAGTTTAAAGGGAAACCGAGGCGTGAAATATTAAATTTTGTCCCAGGATAATCAATTTTCTGCGTCGTTTGCTTGGTCTAAAAGTGGAAAATGTTGTTTTACTAAAGATGTACCATATAAGCAATATTCAGTTCGAATTGATTTTAGGAAATCTATCGACGCGATGCAACGAGAGAATTTTATTTAGAGCATCTAGGGTGCTATTAATCTTCAACATAAATATTTTAAGGTTGAGCTATACCTTAAGATTTAACATTGAACAGGTATTTCCCCCTAGAGACGATAAATCACCTTCTTTTTTATTTATAAAGTTCCCCCAAGGTGCACTGTTTATTGTGATTGTCTTGATACATCAAGGGTACACTTAAGGAGTAGACGTAAAGTCATTTTATTCTTCGGCAACTCGTCATTATAAATAAAATTTGACACCTGTTTTAAACTGTTTAGAGCTTTAATTTCAAAAAATACCTTCGCAGTGAGTGCCTAAACTAAATAAGAAATTAACCTTAATTTTTAGCTCCATAATTTTCGAGATTTTGTTCTGGGGCAAAAGCATAACTTGGTTTCTAAATGCAAGAAGAATGCAACCTAGACTACAAATTCATGCAGCCCTCCAGGCGTGTATAGTGAATCATAGGTAGCTGAACTACCAACAGTTGAAACAGTGCCACCTAGCGAAGCGGTTGCTCTCTAGGAGAGTTCCCAGAAGACAAGGATTCTATAATGCACAGACCAATAGGTTTGAACATTTATTAGATTCGAAGTTTTGGTATTTGGTTTCCAAACTTCGAATCTAATAAATCTTTAAACCCATTGGTCTGTGCATTATAGAATCCTTGGTTTCTAAAACTTAAAATTTTAAAACAATTGATCTCTGAAACGTGGACAACTTTAAAGGCGACAGAATTTTTTTTTTCTTTTTAGCTTTATTAACATTACAAGCAAATTACCAAACAAGTTTCTATAGTTTATAGATCGAAAGCTTTTGTGGTCAATGGTATTATGCGTTTAAACGTAGAAATAAATTCAGTTAGGTTTCAAATAAGTCATTTTAAATTCTGTTTTACGTTTCAATAAATTTCCCTCTTAAGTATCCTGCGACATTCCGCATCATATGTAGTAAACCCTAATTTATGTGTGTAATAAATTTGTACTTTTATCCACTAACTTTGTGTACTCCTGTGTTATTTTTCCCCGAGTTTATTCCTTATCAAATCCCACCGAGAACGACGACTCTCATTGCGAATTTCCAGTTATAATTATCTCCAACGGACGGCTTATCTCTCCCGTAATTTGTATGTGAAATTTAATTAGAGTAAAGGTGGCGTCCCCGTCGCCTAACCATTCAAAAAAGGGTCAACCTTCCGAAACTGGCTTCACAACTGAAATCGGACGATAAGTTTGCCGAGTTTCCGTTTCCGCTTTTTGCATCTGCTTGGAAGTTAAGTGAAAAAGCGATTACCGTGGAAGCGCGGACGTCTTATAAATTCGCTATTATCTTGAGATTTAGAAGTTGTAAAACTGTCGGTTTTACAAAAGCTCGTTCACAGTTGACATATTCTCAAGGATATTTAAGGAGGGTCATATTTTATCTATAAGTATTCTCGAATTCGGTTCTAAGTGACTGTCGGTTTTATTTGCTCGGAAAAGAGGGTGAATGTAGACTGCCGAAGAAAAAATTAATTTAGGCGGATTTTAAAAACTTTCGGGATAAAGGCAAACAAAACGTGGAAAAGTTTTTGCTTCTTTGGACCTCGATGCTATATTTGTCAGCCAGAAATTACAAACGCTTATTCGTTGATGCGCATTATAAAGAACTGTAAAGTGTATTCATAATATTTGTAATGTTTTTTTCAATTTATTTAACATTTCTTCGGCCCAGTTTGGAAATATTTAAATTTTTCTGGTTTGTTGACAATTTTCTAAACATTTTTTGAAATGCGACTACGTGATATTTAAAAAATATAAATAAATAAATAAATAAATTTAAATATCACGTAGTCGCATTTCAAAAACTGTTTAGAAAATTGTCAACAAACCAGAAAAATTTAAATATTTCCAAACTGGGCCGAAGAAATGTTAAATAAATTGAAAAAAAAACATATTTCCGGTCAATAAGGGTCTACCATGAAGAATAAATATTTGTAATAACGAAAACAAAAAATATTGTGATAAACTTTGTATTATTCAATTGTTATTGTCCAATTATTAGTATAATTTTGAAGTGTATTTGTAGCATAATTTCGTAAGGAAGTGGGGATTTTTATAATTCTATCATTCCGTTTTCAACAGCTGACGATGTTCGTTGCATCCAAGCGTAGGGCACCTCTCATTGGCTTCTCTTGATGTAACGACTGATACCTGTCGGCTCGAAAATTCGCGCGAATGGCTGACATAAGTAAAGGAACCCAAGTCGTCTAAGACAGATGGTTACAATTTCGAGTTTATATGTTTAAAAAAAGCGTGTTGGAATTATTAGATTTAAAGGTTTTTTTTTTCAAAATTTGAGGCTTTATTGAGCAAAAATGGTTACAAATCGATTATTCAAAGTATTGTCCATCGCTAGCCACTATTTTTTCTCATCTTTCTGTCAATTTTCGAATACCAGCTCGGAATAACAGTTTGTCTTTTGATGCGATACATGTATCGATCCGTTTTTTCGTTTCCTCGTAAGAGGTTAAGTGCTGGTCAGCCAAGTCATGTGCCATCGATCGGAACAAGTGGTAATCGGACGGGGCAATATCTGGGGAATATGGCGGGTGCGGTAGAACATCCCATGTCAACGTTTCCAAGTACTTTTTGACGGGTTTTGCGACATGAGGACGAGCGTTGTTATGTTGCAAAATGGCTTTGTCGTGCCGCTGCTCGAATTGCGGCCCATTTTTCCTTCAATGCCCGGCTCAAACGCATCAATTGTGTTCGGTAGAGGTCCCCGGTGATGGTTTCGTTCGGTTTTAGCAGCTCATAATAAATGACGCCCACCAAATACAGAGCATGAGCTTGGATCCATGAATATTCGGTCTTGGCGTTGATGACGATGTGTGGCCGGGGTATCCATACGATTTTTTACGTTTGGGATTATCGTGGGGTTATCATGGATTCACTTTTCATCGCCAGTGACGATGCGATGCAAAAAACCTTTCCTTTTTTGACGCGTTAGCAGCTGTTCGCACGTCATAAGCCGCCTCTCCACGTCTCTCGACTTCAGCTCGCATGGCACCCAATTGCCTTGCTTCTGAATCATACCCATGGCTTTGAGACGGTTGCCGACTGTTGACAAGTCAACTTCCAATGATACGGACAATTCTTGGAGCGTTTGACACGATCTTCGCGCCGAGTAACGCCTCCAATTTTTCGTCTTCAAACTTTTTCGGCTGACCGGGACGTTCCTTGTCATCGGTGTCAAAATCACCACTTTTGAAGCGTCGAAACCAGTACTTACATGTCGAAATCGATGGAGTATAACCCCCCTAAGCTTCTTCGAGCAGCAAACGACTCGTAGCAGCAGTTTTCTTCAAATGGAAGCAGAACAATAAAGCTTCCCGCAAATTGCGTTTATTTGGCACGAAAGTCGACATATTGAATGATCTTGGAATGTATGTTGTTTACACTTGCTTAAGATGACACATACTGACAACCGAGCTATGATATGGTGCTTTGGCGCTATTATAGTTTTGGAGTGCCCACATGCAACATACGTTTACAACGAGATCTCTTAGAAAACCTTTAAAACTAATTATGACTTCTAATAAAATATCTAATAAGTTATATATCGAATTAGTAACACCTAACAACATTAAATACCAAGGCGAAGTTGCTTCCCCAAGCTTGCAATAACAAAGTAAATAATTCTAACTGAGGGACTCAGCATCCATTGTCGACGGGCAGCTTAAAAAAGTTCCAAGTGCAGTTAGACGCCAAGCTTATATCAAAGAGGTGAAAATTGCAATATCACAATGAAAACTAAAGGGAAATCCGAGACTCAAACAAGTAAATAGATCCTGATGCTTTACGCTTAAAATGTGCCATAACTTAATCCCTTCTATTTTCTTATTTTAAAATTTAATCAAGAACTAAGTCTGACTTCAGCAAATACGAGCTGACATCGTGTTTTGATTATGTTCCGTATTGTTCCTTTTTATCCAGCTTTAATAACCCCACTAAGACTTCGCTAGCGTCGGGATTACTTCCCCGTCAAAAGACTTCGTGGGGAAAATTGAATTCTGAACATAATCATATCATACGTAGTGCTGAATGCTGATAATATTGGGTCTCCTATCAGGGGACGCGTTGAATTCATTACTGGTTTTACCGAAATATGTCGTGGCGTTGGAGATAGAAGGGTTAACGAGAAATTTTCTGACAGGATGTAACCCTGCTTACATCTCTACGAACGAAACGACGCCACGTTCAAGTCTAAATGGATCAAACATTTCTGTTATTATGCTCAAAATAGTATCTAAGTGGATTTCATATTTATGAAAATTGATTTGAGAATTTTTATTGAATGTTTTTGAAATAAAATCCTGTGTAGGAATTCTTTAAATTACGAGGAATTGTCAAATTATTTGCAAGAGCGTTAAGGGAGACTCGGCGGTCACTAACTGGAATAACTCGTATGCAGGTATTTAGGAAATTCTTTAAAAGTCGAATATTCGGGAATTGGTGATCTAAATAAATAAACGAATTGTTCCTAGTCAGTTACTTATAATTTAAGAAAATCATTACATAATTTAATTATTATTGATATTTGATAGTTGACATTTCCGAGCCTACTGACATTTGCGTAAGCGTTGATAATTAATATAAAGAAAGATGAATAACTATCAAATATCATGAAGTTGTGATGAAAATTGGAAAAATCGTGTATATGGAAAAGAAAGATAGATGCATAACTGAAGCAGTTTGTAAGCAACTACTAACTCAAACTAACCTAAACTCCAATCAATCTTCATCTATGCAAGTAGAATGCAACCTAGACTACAAATTCATGCAGCCCTCCAGGCGGCGTGTATAGTGATTAATCATAGGTAGCTGAACTACCAACAGTTGAAATACTGCCACCTAGCGAGGTGGTTGCTCTCTAGGAAAGTTCCCAGAAGACAAGGATTCTATAATGCACAGACCAATAGGTTTGAACATTTATTAGATTCGAAGTTTGGAAACCAAATACCGGTTTCGATTTTGTTAGATCTCGTCAGTTTGGTATATTCAACTCGAATGCAAACAAATGTTCCGACAAATAAGTACTAAAAAATTCACAGACGTCAAGCGTGTGACTTTTAATACTACCGCCTATTGGTCCATAGAGAAACTATGGCCATCGCCAACAATGTCGTATGCAAGTAGGATGCAACCTAGACTACAAATTCATGCAGTCTCCTCCAGGCGGCGTGTATAGTGAATCATAGGTAGCTGAACTACCAACAGTTGAAATACTGCCACCTAGCGAGGCGGTTGCTCTCTAGGAAAGTTCCCAGAAGACAAGGATTCTAATGCACAGACCAATAGGTTTGAACATTTATTAGATTCGAAGTTTGGAAGCAAATACCAGTTTCGATCTTGTTAGATCTCGCCAAACTGACGTCGGAACCTGTTAGCCTTCGAGTTGGATATACCAACGAGATCTAATAGATCGAAACCGGTATTTGGTTTCCAAACTTCGAATCTAATAAATGTTCAAACCTATTGGTCTGTGCATTAGAATCTTCATCTAAACAAGGTAAACAAAATGCATCAATGCTGATTATTATTTCAATTATTTAATTGCAGAATGACTATACATTACATTAACGAGTATTATAATAATTTGTATAACAAGAGCGAATATTTTACCAAAATTGTCAGATTAGTTAATCGCCATTTAGGCGACAATGCGCCTGATATCTGGATATATTAAATTCTCGTTTTAAAACCCCGAATCCGATAAAAAAAGACAGGGGAAGCGCCAAAGATTATAAGAATTCCCACCAGGGGGATAAATATCGGCTGTGATCAAAGAATTTCGTTGATAAAATATAAATATATCTTTCATTTTTTCCCTCTGTTTACTCAGCGATAATTTGATTTTACTTTAATATTACGGCCGGTGTATGTTTTATTCGAAAATTCGGCCAAATTGTGCAAACGCCGACATCACCGCTCCGGATTTATGCACGTTACGAGGAAGCTCGAAATTATTTACGGCCGTTCACCGAATTTGAAATTTACGCCGGATATATTACCATAAGAATATAAAAGGCGGACAAATAGGCCATGGCGGAGATCGTGAATAGGAATACGCTTTTAAATGATTTACACCCGTTATTCACTTGTAAATTTCCCCCGTCGAGCGCGGGGTTGGTCTTATTGCGGTTTATTAGAGCGCATGCAACAAAGATTTACGCCTTTATTACTTTCGCATTCATAAAACCCAACATCTTCCGTTGTTCGCGTCCGTTTTTCTTCTTCGGGCGCGATACTCTCCCACTTCTGATGTTACCAGAGACTAGATGTTACAAATCGAAACTAAACGCAATATGGAAGAAATTGCGCCGCTCGAGAAAACACGACGAGCTCGAAATTGAACGGGACAGAAGTAAATTTATAAAGTATGCGTCCAGTGGGGTAGATTTAATGTAAACTGCTATATAAATGCCGAGTCTCGCACGCGAGCGATACCAAAAAAACGGCACATAGAGCGGCATTTAAAGTGAGGTCGTAAGTTGAATCGCAACTACCAGCAAATGTCACGTTAGGAGAAAAAGAAACATTTCTGCAATTATTTATTTTGCGAGAGAAGCACTGTCGAGTATTAAATAGCCTCAAAGCGGCAGTTAGATGATTCAGGTTGTTTTTATTACGATTTGTAGCTTGTTGAGCAATTTGTTTTATACGTATTTCTTGGAAGCCATAGAAATTCACAAATATTTACAATCGAGACAATTTACACTTATGAACGAGCAGATAGATCTTCTTCAGAATATTCGTGATCTGTGGAGCTTTTTAGCATAACAACAACTAAACAAACTACTGGTATAACCGCCGACGATGCTAAAAAGTAAAACCAGGTTCGGTCATAGCAAATATTTATGGAAACATTGTGGAATGTTTTATATCTCTTATATAATTCTTCGATATTTAAATTTATTTTAAATGTTCGTTATTAATTTTACATATTTGTCATCAACTCTCTGTACTTCGTGTTGTCTTGAAGATTGGTTTTTATTAATCTTTTTGTCTGCCTTACAAATATTGCAAATTGCAAATGAGATCCCATAATGTATAGAGTATACACGTAAGTATTCACACTATTTTTAACACTACCTACCTAACAAAGTGAATAATCTGCATTAATTAATGAAGTTTACAATTTTAATAAGTATTTTGTCTTTTTGGATTTTCTTTCAAAACTCTTTGTTATATTTCTTCTGAAATGAATGCAATAGTTGAAAGGATTAAATAATAAAATATGACTGGTTATATGAAATAATGACGTCAATTGTTTCACATATAGTTAAGATAACTTCTTTAGTAACAGAACTAACAATCAAGTGATGCAGTCTGTGTATCAACTGTCTACCTGAAAGAGCCGGGTACAATTCCCGCTAGCGGCCGCAATTGTCACTTTTTTTTTAAGAAACAGTATGGTCTCGAAGATCACCTCAATCCAAATATTACTTGAGTTACGAATAGTCATTTAAATCATAGTCATGTGGTTTAACGAATACTTTTACACGAATACTATTTGGCCCTAAGACGATATGTTTATACTTATAAGTGTGTTGTAGGTCCTAATAAGAGCAACTGTCGGAGTTTAAAATTTGGAAGATAACAGGCGCGAAATACTTAATAAGTAAAATTACTTTTGTAAGGTTGATTTTTAAATTGATCAGAATTTGGCTAATAACCACCATTTAAGATAAATAGACGATACTCTAATGAATGAGTCAATAAGTAAAATTTTTCTAATTTGGAGCGTTAAAAGCACGAAAACATTCTCACGTCTCTTCGGTAATCATTAATCCTTTCCGCTTTCCCGCATTGACTTGATTTTAAGCTTTCTAAAGCTTAATATAATTACTCGAGGTTCTCCTTTAAAGAATCGAGTTTATTACGTCGAGAAGAGAAAAGTTCGGAACAAAAAACTTCTAAGAGCAATAACGAGAAACGGTTCGTTAGGTGATAACCCGTGGGCTTACAAACCGACGAGATTGTCGTCGGTAGGGAACAATCACAGTCGCAACTGTGAAACGTCTCAAACAATAACAACTTCTTACCTCATTTCCCGTCTGGGTTAGGAAGTTTCCACCACATACTTGTCATCAACTTCCTACAGAGCAATTATAAGTAACGAATTTACTGCATTATGAGGGTCACTCTATAAAAACTAGTCAGGACTTTATAACTGAACCGTCGAAAGAATGGAACAAAATAAAATTTTATTGAAAGCAAAGCAATGTATAATTATTGTAACGCAATGTAAATAGATGGAATACAATTTAGAATAGAATTGTAAAATTGAGGAAATAAAAAAATTACTAGAAGGATCTGATAGGGGAAAAGCGGCCGCGATAACGAAACAAATGGCAGATAAGCGTTCCAGAAATTTCGGGAACGATAAGCCTTATCTGCCGAAAAGTTCTAGAAGCCGGGGGCCAAAACTATAAAAGGCAGTCAGCTTTCCCTCGAGTCAGTCAGTTAGAGTCAGTGTAATTAGTGAGTTAGTAGAAGTTAATAATAAGTGAGTTAATTGTTCAATTGCAGTGATCCAAGTTAAGTTTGGTAATAAAGTGGTGTAATTCACACGTGGTAATCAATTCGAACCGATAAAGCCCGTAACATTATTATTTGAGAAGCTTCATTCTGTCATAACATAACGACAGCTTGATTCGTTATTGAAACTCGCTTTACAGCTTCTATGGAGTTAGCTAACTAGTTAAACGAGTAGTTAAATGAAAAAATAGTCAAATTTGGTCAAAAGTACATAAGCACGGAAATGATTAAGTAACGAACCAAAGACAATATTAAACGTTCTTTGTACTAGGAGTTGCAATTAATTTGAAAGGTTTTTTTTTTCGAAATTTGTAGCTTTATTGAGCAAAAATGGTTACAAATCGATTTTTCAAAATATTGTCCATCACTAACCACTACTTTTTCCCATCTTTCTGTCAATTTTCGGATACCAGCTTGGAAGAACAGTTCGTCTTTTGATGCGATCCATGTATCGATCCATTTTTTCGTTTTCTCGTAAGCGGTTAAGTGCTGGTCAGCCAAGCCATGTGCCATCGATCGGAACAAGTAGTAATCGGACGGGGCAATATCTGGGGAATACGGCGAGTGCGGTAGAACATCCCATTTCAACGTTTCCAAGTATTTTTTTGAAGGGTTTGGCGACGAGGACGAGCGTTGTCATGTTGCTAAATGACT
Source organism: Dastarcus helophoroides (assembly GCA_028583605.1). Taxonomy (NCBI): domain Eukaryota; kingdom Metazoa; phylum Arthropoda; class Insecta; order Coleoptera; family Bothrideridae; genus Dastarcus; species Dastarcus helophoroides. The sequence goes on from CM053329.1 coordinate 43,960,690, forward strand.
TTGTCGTGCCGCTACTCGAATTGCGGCTGTTTTTCCTTCAATACCCGGTTCAAACGCATCAGTTGTGTTCGGTAGAGGTCCCCGGTGATGGTTTCGTTCGGTTTAAGCGGCTCATAATAAATGACGCCCGGCTGATCCCACCAAATACAGAGCATGAGCTTGGATCCATGGATATTCGGTCTTGGCGTTGATGACGATGGGTGGCCGGGGTATCCGTACGATTTTTTACGTTTGGGGTTATCGTAATGGATCCACTTTTCATCGTCAGTGACGATACGATGCAAAAAACCTTTCCTTTTTTGACGCGCGAGCAGCTGTTCGCACGTCATAAGCCGCCTCTCCACGTCTATCGGCTTCAGCTCGTATGGCACCCAATTTCTTTGCTTCTGAATCATACCCATGGCTTTGAGACGGTTGCCGACTGTTGACAAGTTAACTCCCAATGATACGGACAATTCTTGGAGCGTTTGACACGATCTTCGCGCCGAGTAACGCCTCCTATTCTTCGTCTTCAAACTTTTTCGGCTAACCGGGACGTTCCTTGTCATCGGTGTCAAAATCAGCACTTTTGAAGCGTCGAAACCAGTACTCACATGTCAAAATTGATGGAGTATAACCCCCGTAAGTTTCCTCGAGCAGCAAACGACTCACAGCAGCAGTTTTCTTCAAATGGAAGCAGAACAATAAAGCTTCCCGCAAATTGCGTTTATTCGGCACGAAAGTCGATATATTGGATGGTCTTGGAATGTATGTTGTTTACATTTGCGCAAGATGACACATACTGACAATCCAAGCTATAATATAGTGCTTTGGCTCGAATATAGTTTTGGAGTGCCCACATGCAACATACGTTTACAACGCCATCTCTTAGAAAACCTTTAAAACTAATTCCAACTCCTAATATTTTTTTCTAATTTCGTCATTCCAGCATTAAAAATTGATCACGACCCCTTATTCAGATAATGATAATGTTGTCAATAATAACCCCTTAGTTTCCACCCACCGGCAACCATTTTGAAATACGCCGACTACGATTATTTGTAGAGGGTTGATATCAACGGCGCGCGAGGCGAAATCCGAAATCAGCTTAAAAGTGACGGACGTATCAGTGCATAAATCTCGGGATAATTGCGAAAAAATTCGATTGCGGAAGATGGGTCTATAAAAATTCGTCAGGGCCGTCCTCCGAGGCTGATTTATGGGACTAATCTGGATGTTCTCTGGTTTAACACGGTTGTTCGAACCGAAATCGCGCGCCAGAAATCCCCCCAAATGACCCAGCGTATCAAGCTTGCCAACATTTCGCTAATTCCTTGACTGATCTACGGATTTTCAGTTCATAACTGGACGTTACAAAATAGGCTTTTCCATATAAACGACATAATGAACTTTATGGTATCATTTAGTAATCCAATATTGTTAGCTATTTCAGAACTCTATGTATTTTTAAAATAACTGTCTTTATACTTGTGATCTTAATTCGTTTAAGTATTAAATTTCACTGTACTGTAATCAATTGTAGTATTAAATTTTAAGTTGGTAGTTACGAAGTGTATCGACCGCTTTAGTAAAATTTACTAGAGAGTTGAGGCAGAATATGACTCCACTGTCCTGTATCTTCTAGGTGGTTCGAAAGGTGAAAGATTTCCCAACTGTTGTTGGATATAGATGCACGCGCTTCCCTAATGTGATTCATCTACGTAATTACATCCAGTTCGTTTCTTAGATAAAGCGTTTTATATTCATTAATTCACGATAAAGGTTTAATCAAACCAACAACACATAACAGTACGTTTAACTTTAAATCTTACTTTCATTATCCCAATTTTTATTTACCTTTGTCAAGCTAATACCAATTTGTCATAAAAGTAATTTTAGCAAAATTTAAATTTTCCAAAGAAAGGCATATTAGAATCCTTGTCTTCTGGGAACTTTCCTAGGGAGCAACCGCTTCGCTAGGTGGCAGCGTTTCAACTGTTGGTAGTTCAGCTACTTATGATTCACTATACACGCCGCCTGGAGGGCTGCATGAATTTGTAGTCTAGGTTGCCTTCTACTTGCATACGACATTGTTGGCGATGGCCATAGTTTCTCTATGGACCAATACTAAGTACTAAGAGTCACTCGCTTGACGTCTGTGAATGTTTTAGTACTTACTTGTCGGAACATTTGTTAGCATTCGAGTTGGATATACCAAACTGACGAGATCTAACAAGATCGAAACCGGTATTTGGTTTCCAAACTTCGAATCTAATAAATGTTCAAATCTATTGGTCTCTGCATTAGAATTTCGCCTTAGGTCAATTACTATTAACTATTGAGAGTTCCACACCAAAAGTAGATATGCTTCAAGTTAAAATAAAATTGACCAACATTGTATTCAAGAAAATATGTACCACTCCCCAGTTCCACATTAAAAACAGACGTCAGCTTCTGGCCCAAAAACAAAATATACAAAGTCGGCTAAAGGGCCGACTCCGAATTTAAATAAGGTCGTACGCGTTTTGCTTATTTGGTAAACCTGAACGGAGTAGCTGATTTTCCTTTTTTTTTCTTTTCTGATGGAATGCGGCGCAAAAGCTTTTGTTTCCGTTGAAAAGGAAATGCTCGCGTATCTTTTATATTCAAGATCAATGTAACTCGAGATTCTTATATGGAGGATAAGAGACCCTGTTCGATATCATTGTCGATACGCCATTTCGCGTATCCCGGCCTTTTGTATGTAACCAACAATAGAGTAGCTTATAAATGCGAATAACGGCGTATAAAATGTCTTATTGCGGCTCTAGCGTAAGTCGCTTCTGATCTTTCGAATTTCTAGATGTAAAATTCGAAATTTGCTATATATTCGTGCCAGTTTTCATTAAGTTCACTACTTCCTTTTACTTATTTTCTTTCTTTAGTTCTTGCACACAGCGTCACCGAAATTGGAAAACAGTCTGTCCTTTAAGGATCTAAGTAAACTCATATTGTTACGCGTTATTGGTTCACTCGATTCATTCACTTAATTCATCACTGTGGATATTTTTATTTAAAATGTATTTATTTAGAATATTTTTTTAGAACACTAAACACTTAATCTTTTAAATGTGATTTAGAACAATTTCGAATTTTAGACTATAAAACCGACTTTGGGAATATAAACTCTTAGTTTTACGAACGATCTAGTCTTGTTTATAACAAAATAATTAATAGTATTGTTACGAAATGTAAATTGTAGAATTTAGTGCATAAGAAAAGTTTCTAGAAAGATCTGATAATGGGAAAGCGGCCGCGATAACGAAGCAAACGGCAGATAAGCGTTCCCGAAATTTCGGCAAACGATAAGCCTTATCTGCCGAAAAGTTCTAGAAGCCGGGAGCCAAAACTATAAAAAGCGGCCAGCTCTCCCTCGAGTTAGTTAATTAAAAGTCAGTGTAGTTACTGAGTTAGTAGAAGTCAATAATAAGTGAGTTAATTTGTTCAGTTGTAGTGATCCGAGTTTAGTTTGGTAATAAAGTGGGTATTATTCAATTCACGTGTTAATAATTGAAACACAGAACTTGTCCCCTGAAACCAAGAAAAATTAAAAAACACAACAAAGGTTGCTCTAACGCGTTTCGACAGCCAAGCTGTCATCTTCAGAGAGAAAGTTTCTCTCTTGATGACAGCTTGGCTGTCGAAACGCGTTAGAGCAACCTTTGTTGTGTTTTTTGTTTTTTAATTTTTCTTGGTTTCAGGGGACAAGTTCTGTGTTTCAATTTTTGAAGATAACCAAGGACCAGTCCGTTCCATCAAACAAAAATCACGTGTTAATAATCAATTCGAACCGATAAGCACGTAACAGTATGATGACGTTTTGACTCCTCTTCTCCTGTGTTTAAAATCTTTCCTAATGATACACTTTAACTACGTCAACTAGAACATTTTTTATTTACTTTTCGAGTTATCATAAAGAATATTTTCATCCAGTAGATTTAAAGAAATTTTCTTTCAATTTATTTTTCACATCCCCTCGCCCCTAACGAACTGAATATGCAAATTGTAGCGTTTAAACTAATACTTGATGTAATATAAACTAGTAAAACCTTATTTTGTGTGGTTTATTCGGTGCTTATTGGATAGAAACCTAGTAGCAAGCCGAGTTCACCACAAAAATCAACGAGGAAGCGGCCCAAACTTTAAATAAACATTTAATGCTGTAATGTATCTTCGTTATCTATAATTTCGTTCCTTGTTTCCTCCTACATAGTTAATTATGTTACGCGAAAATTCTCCGTTGCTAAAATAATTAGATAATAATGAAATTAATTACGCCATCTTGTCGACATACACATTTGCGAGATTTAATTCACCAGGATTTCCCAGAACGTGCAACTGTTTCGGGATGTGCCGCTCGAAGTCCTTTATCTTTTATTCACCCCCTATTTATAACCTAATTAAAATTCTCGACGAATCTTACCCATTTGTAGAGAAGTAATTTCCCTCGGAAGACAATAAAATAGTACAGGATTAATAGATTCGAAATGTACTCGTCTTGCGAACGGATTCACAAAATTTTCTCCCCTTTGATATTTACCATCCCGCCGGTCACCAACCGAACATTTTGATCATTACTGAGTAATTTTTAATGATTTCGTTTAAAACGAGAATGTAATAGTTGAATGGAGTATACCCTGAACTTTACGTTTTATTCATAAATCTGAATGAATCTTATGAACCAAGTTACTTTTAACATAATAAAACAAGAAGTAATCTCGAAACTAGGTTATAATGGTTAAAGTGGATACATTTTCATGTGTTTTCCATAAATGTAAACGATTGTAGATATTCCGTTGGATTCATAAGAAAAAAGAATAATTTTTCTGACTGTTTAACAACTTTTTACTTGCAAAAAACTTATATTGTACGTTTGTGAACCTAAAATGAAATATTCGTGTCACGTGACCAGTTTTCAAAATATGTTATTTAAAAACTATGCTTACAAATGCTGGAAAAATCTTATGGCAGTACTGTTACTACTGCTAGAGTTAAAAGCACAGCAAAAATATACTAAAACATTTTTTTTATGAAACTATATATTGTCTCGTTTAATTAACGAAGTATTTAAACTAGACAACGTCGCGATGAAATAAAAGACAGATAAATTTCTATGGCCGAACAATGTCATAATTAAAATCATTCAATCAGAGTAGAGAAATATTTCTTTGGAAAAGTAAAAGAGTTATTGAAAAAAACACTCGAAAACAAGGTGCAGTAGGTTGAATTGCCAAATTAATTAAGGAGCAATCCTGAAAAGTTTGTCACATAACCTCAAAATGGGAGTAAACAATGACAATTCATTCGATGAGGCTCGCTGACAAACACAACGTTGCCACGTCTATTAAACTACGGGAAAAGTGCTATAAAAAATGAAATGAATTTTTGATATTTATTCGCCAACTAATTACTACTATCACATGGCTCTAAAGCAGTGGCGGCTCGCACATAGGCACTATGGAACTGCCTGGCGATGAAACGTTTGGTATGATGTTCTAAGTGGATTCACGTTCGTACGCCCACTTCGAAAATATCTACTCCTTCATCGAGTAGTTGTATTCAATTTGACTCTGAATTGTTAAAAAACTGGTTCCTAAATTTGTCGTCGAGAAAACAAAAGAGGGAAATTTGGAGCAAATAATTCGTTAATGTTAAAATCAAAGCTAAGAATACTGATCGAGTAAAAAAAAATTAGAAATTTAACATTTTTGTTTAAGAGTTTCCACATTTTTTTGGGAACGTTTCGAAAGTTGTAAACATTTAAATTTGGGATTTATGTGTCTTTAATTCTAACCTTAAACCGCTAAAATTTCTAAATTACATTCTAAACTTTGAAAAAAAATAAAACTTTGTTCCAAAAGAATTAGACAAAAAGCTGTCAGATTTCTAAAAAAATTTAGAAATTCTTAGAGTTTGAATTTTTTAAGCCCCGAATTTTTTTTTAGAACATGTTTAACCTTAAATTTAGAAATTTTTTGTGATTAAAGTCGAAATAACCTTCAAATTTTAAGATGATCAAATTTGAAAATTTTCAAATTTTTGCAAAAGAAAGAAGAAATTTCTAGCGTGCAATCTAAATTCCAGTGGCAGCTCGCACATAGGCACTATGGAACTGCAGCACCCCCAGTTTCTACTTGAAATTATTAATAACATTTAATGTAGTGATTTTTTCAAAATTTTAACTTCGAGTTTTATAATTTTGGCTTTCCTGTAGAAAATTTTGATTTGCTTTTGAAAATTTATCTTTTTTTTTTCAAATTTAATCTCTACTTGAACCGTTTTTGATAACATCGAGTTTTTTTTATTAATTTTTTGTTTTCAAAATTTTAGCTTTTTTTCGAAAGATGACTTTTTTGAAATTTGGAACTTTACTTAAAAATTTTGTCATTTTTCAAGATGTTTTGTTTTAATTCCGATTTTTTAAAGCTTTAACTTCTCCGAAAATTACTTCTTTTTTGATTATGGCGATTAAAAATTTCGAACTTTTAAATTTAAGATTTTTACGAAAGATTCCGTTTTTTTTAATTTTCTCAAAACTCCATTCTTTGAAAATTCTTTACCGCATTTGAAAAATATCGAGTTTTTTAAAAAGTCAGTTGTATTCATTTTTCAAATTGTACCTTTTTTTTTGTATTTTTAAAAATGTCCTAATTCTCCGACTTTGAATTTGTTGTTGAAAATTTCGATTTTGTTCACAACTTTGTCTTTCTTTTTGAAAATGTCAATTTTTATTAAATCTCAACATTTTTGAAATTTGCGAACATTTCGTGAACTATTTAGAAAATCGCCCATTTTTTTCAAATATTGAGACACTTTTGCAAATATCGACCTTTTTGCAATTTGTCATAATTTCGATTTTTCGACCCTCTGAATTTTTTAAATTAAATATTTTATTAAAAATTCCACTCTTTGAAAATTACTACGTCTTTTGAAGGATATTGACGCTATTTTGAAAGCTCCATTTTAAATTTTAATTCTATTTTTAGAAATTTAAGTTTCAGTTCTGTTTTAATACCAGAGTTATTTCGAAAGTTTTTTTCCAAGGTTGAATTTTTTTAATGTAAATTTCGACTTTTTTCTCGAAATTTGTAATTTTATCTTCAAATTTCGATGTTTTATCACTTTCTTTGACTTTCATCCTGAAGTTGTATAATTTTTATTGAAATATCGTTAAAACCTTTGTTGCAAATTTTAAGCTATCTTCAAAAATGCAAAAATATAATTTCAAATTTTTAATTTTTTAACAAAAACCCGTTTTTTTAGAAATTACAATTTTAATCTTGTAATTTCGACTGTTTTCCCGAAAGTTTGCTAAATTATGTAGAAAATAAATTTACACTTTAAATAAAAACTTTTAAAAATTTAAAAATGGAATCAGTCTGAATTTGACACAAAAGCTGAATATTTTCTAGAGCAGCACCCTCATTTATTTTAACCAAGAGCCGCCACTGCTCTAAAGCTGTACTTCCAAGTGGCTAAAATGTTTCATATGATATTTTACATCGTTTTCTTCCTTTTTACTGAAATCAAAAGTGTAATTTCTGTAAAATATGTTAAAAATCTCTGGTTTCTTATAAAACTCAATGTTCAAAACATGAAATTTTAAATGTTGTTTTTTTTTTCGCTGCTTCCTGTAGCTCTATAAATTTAATTAGACCTTATTATAATCTACCAATATGCCGAAACTCATTAAATTCTGAACGGTAATTGTAAATTCACATTCTTAACATTTACTTTCTGGAATTCTTCAATATTGATAACTATTAAATTCTATTAACGATAAATTCAATAATATCGAGGAATTTTTAATATTTGATGTCCTAATACACAGACCAATAGGTTTGAACATTTATTAGATTCGAAGCTTGGAAACCAAATACCGGTTTCGATCTTGTTAGATCTCGTCAGTTTGGTATATTCTACTCGAATGCTAACAAATGTTCCGACAAGTAAGTACTAAAAAATTCACAGACGTCAAGCGTGTGACTCTTAGTACTACCACCTATTGGTCCATAGAGAAACTATGGCCATCGCCAACAATGTCGTATGCAAGTAGGATGCAATCTAGGCTACAAATTCATGCAACCCTCCAGGCGGCGTATATAGTGAATCATCGGTAGCTGAACTTAGCAACAGTTGAAACACTGCCACCTAACGAAGCGATTGCTCTCTAGGAAAGTTCCCAGAAGACAAGGATTCTAATATACACAGACCAATAGGTTTGAACATTTATTAGATTCGAAGCTTGGAAACCAAATACCGGTTTCGATCTTGTTAGATCTCGTCAGTTTGGTATATCCAACTCGAATGCTAATAAATGTTCCGACAAGTAAGTACTAAAAAATTCACAGACGTCAAGCGTGTGACTCTTAGTACTACCACCTATTGGTTCATAGAGAAACTATGGCCATCGCCAACAATGTCGTATGCAAGTAGGATGCAACCTAGACTACAAATTCATGCAGCCCTAGCCTGGCCATAGTTTCTCTATGGACCAATAGGTAATAGTACTAAGAGTCACTCGCTTGAAGTCTGTGAATGTTTTAGTACTTACTTGTCGGAACATTTGTTAGCATTAGAGTTGGATATACCAAATTGACGAGATCTAACAAGATCGAAACCGGTATTTGATTTCCAAACTTCGAATCTAATAAATGTTCAAACCTATTGGTCTGTGCATTAGAATCCTTGTCTTCTGGGAACTTTCCTAAAGAGCAACTGCTTCGCTAGGTGGCAGTGTTTCAACTGTTGGGATAAGTTCAGCTACCTAGATTCCCACTATACACCCCTGGAAGGGCTGCATGAATTTGTAGTCTCGGTTGCATTCTACTTGCATCTGATGTATTTATCCCTAATACAGTTTACTAGTTATGAACAGTAATTCTATAACCAAGATTACCTTAACTGTTGCATGTCATAAAAAGAAAAAAATCTCACCTATCGCAGTGGAAATTCCCCAAAATCTGGTGAACGGCAACAAGTATCGGGAAAAATTCACCCTCCTGCCGCCCCCGTCGTCTTTGATTCTTCTGTTGTGGTTATTCGTCGTGATCGCCGCCGAAGTGCGCCCATTGTTTGTGGTGCAGTCGAAAGTGGGAAACATTTGTATTCTCTAGTTTGGACCGCAGACGAGAGGTTTATAAACTATTCAGCATTTTCGACGGAAGCGACCACCATTCGCACCGAGCACAACGGAAATTCGGACCGGGGCATCTTTATGCACGAAATCGCGGTCGAATTAATTCGTTTCGAGCACTGAAGTTCGAGCGATGTTCATATCTGTTTTAATACGAAATTCGCCTTCCTGCTGATTAAGTCAACGCTTAAGGCGATCAACTTAGTTATTCCTTGGGTCGTTTCTGTTGAAGAAATTATTCACCTTAAAGCGACTACAAAAAATACAGAATAAATTTTCCTGACGTCTAATTTTTGTATTATTTTAATAAAATGTTTTAGTCTTGAAATTGCTTTATTAAGAAGTTCTTTCGGGTTAAATTTATTCCCTTATCGAATAGACAAACCCACATACAAGAACGAAATATATTCGAAAATTCCAAAAAAAAAACTCCTAAATTTTCGACTTTGAATTTTGGGGAAAGACGTACGAATTTCGAGTTGAAATTAGAAAAAAATTCGAAATTTTGAAACGCCAAAATATTAAAAACAAACAGAAATCTGGAGTTCAACATTTTAATGTTAGGGAACGACTTTGTTTAAAAGCAGTTTTCATGCGATAGGAATGCAAAATGAAACCAGGAAATAAAAATTGACCTAATGCGAAATGATTAAAAATAGTGACAACTGATAATAATAAAATAAAAAACTGAAAGCTTTTATTATTTGGTAGAACTCTTACGTTATATTTTTTATGAAGGTTCCGGATCGAAGTGGCCAATTAAAAAGAAATTTGACTTCGTCAGCCCCCGGGGGCGTTAAAAAACCGAGGAAAATTTATTACGTTAATAAAATTCTCTTGTTCGTTCGCAGCCGCCGACGTTAATTATAACTTAAGTGACATTTTGGGACTTGTGACCGTCGCTAATTAGCGACAAAACGAAACACGATTCGTTTTTCTCCACCACTGGTGTCATCACGTGTAATTAGCTTACCGGGAGGGCGGCGCGTCGCGACGCGACATTCTCGCAACTTACTTCGGTCGAGACTGATAAAGTTCGTCGGAGCTTTCCCGCTTTTCCGTGTCGGCGGCGCGGGGGAAGGGTGGTAAAAGCGCAGAGGATGTTGCGGTTGCGCCCCGTGAAACACTTAAATTGGGCACTTTGTCACTAAGTTTTGATCGGGCGCCTCTTCCTACTAATTGAGATGACCTACGAAGGTTGGCCCGAAAGGACGCTTTGCATGCTAATGTTCGGGCGCTTTTCGAGGGTAGTTTCATCCACGAGGTGACGGCAATAGTAATTTTTGCGATATATTGACAGTGTAAGTGATATTTCTTGAAAAAAAATCGCGTTTTGTATTAATTTTACACGCAACAAATTTTCTATCTAAAAAAATCAGGATATACTTCTTCCGGGATTGGACCGTGTCAAAGAACTACTAAAAGTGTTCGACGTTTCACCCACCATCGTCGGGGGTTTGTTCAGGAATAAAGAAAAGAAAAAAATAAATGAAAAGAGGAATATGAAGGAATATGCAAAAATGAAAGAATGAAAAGGCCAATTTTAAAACATCAGAGCACGGTAACTTAGTATGTCCACCATACCAGAGGTGAAACTCTTCTCCAATCCCGGAAGAAGTATATCCTGTACTGACTCTGGCCGTGGAAGCCTTCGTTATCTAAAAAAATCAATTTATTTTTTAATTATAGTTTCCAAATGTGCACTTTTTAATTTGTACGATTTTAATTTAAACTCAAAATATCGACGTTTCTTAGAAATTTTAAGAAATATTTTTTACAACTGTCTATTTTGTCTAAAAAAGGTTGACTATACCTTCTCTAAATTTTAAATTTTCTTATTACAGCCTGTTTTTAATTTAGTTTTAAATAGATTTTAAACTCGGCCCTTTGGCTTTTTTTAGATATCTTAATTTTTTAAATTCTGACTTCGAAAATTTCAACAAATTATTTATACATATTTCAAGTATTAACTTCACATTTTGCTAAAGGAAATGCAAATTTTGTGTTTAGAATCGGAACGCTGAGTTTAAAGTCGAGATTTAACAATTTCACTCAAAATTTCGATCCTAAATACGTATTACAATAGATTTTGAGATTAATTTTATAATTTTGTGTGAAAATTTCAAATTTTAAAGAGATAATTTTTTCCGGGATTGGACCGTGTCAAAGAACTACTAAAAGTGTTCGACGTTTCGCCCACCATCGTAGGGGGCTTCTTCGGGAACAGAAAAGAAACAATAAATGAAAAGAGAAATGTGAGGGAATATACAAAAATGAAAAATTAAAGAAGGGGCCAATTTCAAAATATCAGAGCACGGTAACTCAGTATGTCCACCATACCAGAGGCAAAACTCTTCTGAATTGAAAATTGGTACAAAGGATAAGAAAGTTTAGACAGAAGAGCACGGTAACTCAGTATGTCCACCATACCAGAGGCGAAACTCTTCTTGGAGATGCTGCTGTCAAGGACTACTTGTTCTAACTACAAATGTACAGATCGATGAGAAGATCAAAAGTTAAATCTTTCATGTGAGAAAGGAACGAATGTTTCTCAGATAAAGAAATAATAATTGCTTTCGAACATAAACCATGAAGCAAGGATTATAGAATAAGAATAGTACTCACCCCATATTGGCCATGTATAAAAATTTGACCAAAATGCGTCTAGAACGTGAATTATTTTCTCTCTTCTATTGAAAATCGTATAGTGGCCACTGGATTTAAATATGATTCACTCAGACATACTCAAATGTCCCAAAGCAAAACATGGCATGGTATCCTGTTACCTATTATTCCCTTTTTCAATTAAAATATTAATTTTATGAAACTGAATTACCTTAACTCAATAAATCATCTTTGTTTTGGTGGAATGGATTGGTCCTTGGTTATCTTCAAAAAGTAGAAATATTGAAAAAATCTAAACAAAATTAAATAAGCAAAAAAATTAAAATTTTGAATCAAAGTTTTAAGAAGGTCAAATATTCGAATAAAAATAGACATTCTGAAAAAAGTCGTAATTGAATATTACGTTTTCTAACGCAAAATTTATTTTAAATTTCAAATGCCAGTTCGAAATTTCAATAAATACCTTTGATTTGCTCAAAGTGTTTTGCTGTAATCTACACACATTTTGACTAGAAGCCTAAGAATTCAATTTGAATGCATAATTATAAGCTAAAGTAGAAATTACACTCTAAAATTTGAAAAAGAGAAGTTGAAACCACATCAATCTTCTTAAATCGAAATTTCGAAGCGTTTTTGTGAAAACTTCTATTTAATTTTTAAAAACTTCAAAAAGTTTCTGGAAGATTTTTCTCGAAACTTTATTTTCGATTTTAGAACTAAAAATGCGCGAACGTTTTTTTTTTAATTTGTAGGAGGGCCACAAGTTGTTGGATATATGACTTTTTCATTTCTTCAGCTTTACAATTTATATATATTATAACATATATTATAATTATAATAATTTATAATTAAAATGGCGAAAAGGATGCTACTCAATACATATCTCAAGAATCAGAAAAAGCTGTAGGGGGAAGAAAACATTCAAATCTGACAAAATCTTTATTTGTTAATAAATACATGATGGATAATATTTCAGTTTTATGGGCAAGAATGACAACAAAATAAAACTTACAATTTTTTCATACGTAGGAGTACTGTTCACGTTGATATTAGGAATGATTTTGAGTATAGTTTTCTATTGAACAGAAAAATAAATAAGTACATAACTATATATTAAATCACAGATAAATGTTTTACTTTTTATTTTTAATACTTTATACTATACACAACTTTTTGCAAAACGACAAAGTAGTACATATTTCCAACACTTTTCACTAAGAAACTTATTCAAAAATTCAATTTCTTTGAGCTAAACAATTAAGTTTATCACCATTACGCGCACGTTGCACATTAAAAATATCTAGACATTTCCCAATTTGCTTTAGATGTAAAAAAATAAACGCTCATGCGTTCCATGTTCATATGAAGTCTTTTGCATTAATTTTTGATTTAGCTTAAAACATCCGCATTTTCTTTTGCAAACTATTGTGCCAAAATAAAATGCGAATCTCTTAGGTTTTTATAGTTTTCTATATTTTCCACACGGCATCCAACACACCCGAAACCATTCAGTCTTAAATTACAACAAAAAATGACCAAACTAAGGAAACATGTACTACTTTTAGTGTTAAAATAAAACTAAACGCTATCACGATGGCATGGAAGATTCCCTAGAGCGGCTAGCGGCCCTTCGCGGAATAGACGTGGGACTGGAATACCGCAGGGGCGTCGTCTGGTCTCCCGGTTTTTTACGCAGCTTGTTGGTCGACGAATTCCTCGCCTGCGACGCGGTTTGCATCGAGAGACGCTGCCCGTTCGCACCCGACTCACTCGCACTGCAAAAACAAGATCAAGCGCTCTTCATTGACTCGTGAAAGCCCAAGAATTGACTACCACTAAATTCATCAGTCATTTGAGGCGTTTAGGACAACAATGGCCTGAACCAACATCAGTCAGATATTTCCCGATTTTCAGTTTATTTTACTCGGAATATGTGCAAGTGCAATCGTTGATGGTGCAACATGTTCAATACTTCTATTACTTGATAAATGGCAGCTATATTTCTTATTTGCATTTGATATTACAAATGAGACTGTTCTTCATCGAGCTTCTATGGATTCACTTGAGCCACTTATGCAAAAAACGCCTCATTTATTTGAAAACGAATTCGGGACGTTTCATAAAGTACTTTTAATTATTAGTAATCTTACCCGAAATTGCTAATGGTCCGCATGAAAAATACAAAAAAAAGGGTATTACAAGCACTGACTGGGTTCGAAACTAAGTTTAAGTGCGAAATTAACTTGTTTGGAAGATTAGTAATGCTTTGGTCGAATCTAAGGCGATATTTACTTCCAGTCGTTTCTTAAATTACGACAACAGGAAGCGCAAGAATAGAGGAGATTCAAAAGGCACAATAAATTGATAGCACATAAGATAGTAACACCTAGAAAAATATCTGCTAATACTACCTTCCCAATTCTGAAGCTGGACATCCCAAAAGCAGCATGAAGGGAAATAACATTATATTTTCAGTTTTATAATTACATTCACTTTCTTTTTCCACTCTTCTATCAATTGTAATTATTACTTGTTGTTAAAATTCAAGGAGCGATTTCGTCAATTTATATATTTTTTAAAAATGGAAGAAGTTGCGAAATGGAGAGAAAGACAGAATATACGAGTACAGTAGGGGCAAAACTCTGTATTTGCAAAATTTTCAAAAACTAACTTTACATGTAAATATTATAATAACTTCCATTACTAATTATCTCTCCACAAATTCAGAAGCAAAGAGCAATATTTGCTGAGAAAAATACATCGCAAATAACTGTATTTCCATTTTTCGTTTCCAGAAGTCTGTATTTGCAACAATTTGTTATCAACCATGGCAACCGATGGTACTCGCACAAGGTCAGCGATCTCAGGGGTCGAGTGCGACAGGAATGCTGAGGGAAAAAGTGCTTGCGATGAACCGAAATGCGGCGGCTGGGTTGAGGCATTCATTCGGGGTAATTCATGGGAGACGTATGGGCGCGGCTAGCTAACGTTAACATTGATGGTTAAATGTATAGATTTTACTTTGTCTTTTCAAATGTTACAGTTTGATATTTTTGTAATAAACGGTTGTTTACAAATTTTTTAATTTTTCGAGAAAATTCACAAATTTGAAAGAAAAAAATGTTGTTTTAACATCAGTAACACATACGTAAAAATATGGCTACTTAAAAAGTTTTTTAATCAAGAGATAGAGGTTTTTTGATATTAACTCAAAATCACTTGAAATCAAATACAGAGTTTTGCTTCTAGCGGACTCATATTCAAGTAAATTAACAAAAACTACCACACTTCGTCGTTCTGGATCAAACTTACTATAATTAATCAGTTTAGGAAGAGTGTATTTTTTTAAAATACGTATCTTAATCAATTACCTGACAAACGATCCAATTTCTCCTTCAGCAGCTCCATTCAAAAGTGAAGGTCCGGCGGATATCGGCCTCAGCTGCAACAACTCTAAGATAAAATTGCTTCCCGCGGAAACAGTAAAAAATTTACCCTTTCCGTTTGAGTGGCTGCATTGCAAAAATTACTCTCCACGACGACGGTAGACGCTGGAGCCGAATTCGATGAGTAATTCTCATTGCTTATCCTCACCACCTGCTCCTGAAGATCATGCACGACTCTTTCTTTATCTTCCAGTTGCCCCTGAAGAAACAACACTTGTCTCCTCAATTCCGCCAACTCTAACTTGCTATCATCGATTTCGTCGCTTTGCGCGTCGACTGAGCAAAGACCATTAAGAAGCCCATTCGCCAGGTTCGACTGGCTTTCGAATAGGTTGTGAGTTTCTGACTGGAAAAGCAATGTTATTTAATTATCAATTGCTGAACTTTAACAAACAAATAAATAAGTAGAAGGCAATTTAAAAAAAAACATAACACACTCACCCTCAACAAAAATTCCTCATTGGCTTGCTGTTAGATCAACGAAAAACATGCAAAATAAAAACAAATAAATCAAACGAAACAACATAACAACAAAACAAATTTCCCAAAATCTGAATTCTCAGAACTGCAATTTTCAAAGTTGAAGATCAGTTAGTAATATACAGTGTATTCCAAGATAGAATACTGAACACTTTTATTTGTAGGTTTATGAGAAAAAAGTCATTTTTCTGAAATTAAACTAAGATTCCTATTTTTTTGTCGCAATTCTGAATCAAAGCGGCGTAAAATATGTTTCAATCCTGCGCAGAATTTATTAAAGTTTCCAAATATTTGAAGTCATAATTCATGGTGCTCATTTTCAGTAGACTGAAAAGTCAAACAGGAGTTTTATGACTTTTTTGAGTAACCCCACCAATACAAACAGAATACATCTGCGCTATCTTGGGACACCTGCATAATACTTTTTCAGTAGTTATTCTACATAGTCGTTCTTTTTAAAACCTTTAGTCTTCTCTTCTGACTTAAAAATTCTCTTGCATTCAAAATTCAGATCCTAAGAATATCGCTCGAGGCATCTAATAATAGAAAACGTGCAATTTTAAATCATGAAGCGCGCGAGAACACGACTGACCTCATTTAAAACTCTTTTTAGTTTCAACAGCATGGTCTTGATGCCCAAAATGTCCTGTTTGATTGCGGCGTGGTGGGTTCTATCCAGCCGAATGGAATCGTCGGAGTCATAGCCGGTAGCGGCCGAGAGCGGCGCGACACGCGGATGTCGTAAAGGACTGCCGGTCGTCGAATTGCGTTGTCTTAAGTTGATCCTGCTGTCCAAAGATCTGGGAGAATCTGGTATCGAGCTGGGTGTGCCCGTTCTCGACAAAAGCAGGCGATTCTTGGAAGTGCTAAAAAAATTATATTCGATATATACATTATTTTTAGTTCAAGTCCACCAGGGCAATCCTATTATGCGTTCGAAGCCTTCGATAGATAATTACAGAGTTACAATATTATATTGATAATGTAACGAACTGATAGTGTTAAATTAGGTGGGAGGTCTATGGACCTCTTTAATGGAACGTGTCAGACGGTTATTATCGCGAAGTGACTCGTGCGCCGTCTAGATATTCCAAACCTGTCCATAGATGGAAGTTTTTCAACAGGAGTTGTGTAAAAGCTATAAAAATTGCTGATTTAAATTAGAAATCTTAGCAAAATTGTCAAATTTATTTTTTTAAATTGACTTCTTTTAGAAATTTTGGACTAAATTTAGAGAACCATTTCGAGTTTTACATTCGAACATTTTACACTCTTTTTAAACTTTTCAATTAAACATTTTGATTTTTTTATTTTTGAGAAAAATATCCAAGTAACTTCGCCAAAAGTGTTCGATATTGTATTGTGGTCATAACAACAAAAATAATAAAATAATTCACGATTAGAAAGAAAGTGTCAATTATTTATTCATCATAAATTATACAGTTCATAAAGAAGGAACCAGTGAATTACATACAAAAAGAAAGAAATTTCTCGAATTTAATTTTTATAAACTTTTAGTTTTTCTAAAAAAATGAACTTTTATTTTAAAAAATTGTATCGAATTTATAACCTAATAGTTTTATTTATGACGTTTAAAATAAAAGCCCGAGTTCCCAAAAAACTCAAAATCTCGAAAAAAAGCTTTGCTTGTAATTTATTCTAAAAAAGCCTCAAAGTTTCAAAGTTTAATTTGTAAATTATTTCCTCGTATTTCATATTTCAAATATTTAATTTCAAAATTTCGACCTTTTTTAGGACTTTTTTTTATAAATCTTAAATGTAATTCTCAGCTTTTTTTAGGGAACGGACTGGTCCTTTGTTATCTTCGAAAATTGAGATACAGATCTTGTCCCCTGAAACCAAGGAAGATTAAAAAACACAACAGAGATTGCTCTAACGCGTTTCGAGTCAGTATCTCTCTGAAGATGATAGCTTGGCTATCGAAACGCGTCAGAGCAACCTCTGTTGTGTTTTTTAATCTTTCTTGGTTTCAGGGGACAAGATTTGTATTTCAATTTTTAATCTCAGCTTTAAAACACTAAACATCGAGAAAAACTTCAATGTTTATGATTAAAACCGAAACTTGGCTAAATTAAAGTAGTAAATTTTAAAAAAATCAATGTTCATGTTTAAAGCCGAAAATAGAAGTTGTAGATAAAATAATTTTCTATAAAAGTTCTTTGTCAAATCGAAAATAAAAAGGTTGTAGCATTTCAGTATATTTGTTATTTACAACCAAGTTATGTACGATGTAACTAATATCGTAAGGGTCACTAGTACCGAGTCTGAAGCAACTATATATTATGGGTTACACAGTAACATCCATTAGATACAAGCGCCCTCGGCGTGACATGCGCTTAGTTGCGTTAAACTTAACAAATAACGTCAATTAAATGTTCTGTAATAAAACAGTCGAACGTGCTACAGTTGAAAATAGTTACAACCAACAAGCATAGATCGGTTATAGCCTTCCTATAGCGACCGTACCACATTTTCTCAATTATTACACTTTCTGATTCATAATTTTTTAATTATTACTGCTGCGTCAAAATAATTTGATTAAAAGTTCTAGATAATTTAACTGTACGTAGTGAAATCTTCCTTATATTTTAACAGATTTCAAGAGAAGTAATTACATATTTGCTCAAAATAAACCTCGTTAAGAAAAATATTAATTAACAAATGCCATCAGTCAACTCTCGAGCGCTTTAAGTAAATAGTAATCACCATTTTAAAATAACCAAACACAAATATCGTACCCGGCGTTAGAAAAGCTTGTCGGCGCTCCCGAACGACGTGAACTTTCCCCGCCGATTTCCGCTTCCTGTTCGGCTCCGAATTTTCTACGGCTTACCGGCGATCTGCCGTACCGCAACTCCGTCGTTCGGTTGGTTCTGATCGTCACGTTATTCTTCATGATTGATTCGCGTTGTCGTTTATCGAATCGCGATGTTGTGTCGAAACGGCATCGATTAGATAATACTTTTTGACCGATTAGTCATCTAGACGGATACAGTTCGAGGAAATAATTAAAAATCAATTATTCGATAAGAGATGGAGCATCTTAGGCACAATAATCACAGATTGGCGAAGCTTTTGTAAGCATCCAGTTGTAGGTCACATAGCTGAAAATCGACTGAAATTATCCCGTCTATTCGCTTGACATCTGGGTCGTGCGAGCGAAGCGGTTTTCTATTTGACGGGAAAACTAGCGGGAAATGTAGGACTCATCGCCGCTTCTATAGATAGTGCCAGAATGATAACCGGTCACCCATGGCGCAAGATCCTCGTTTCATTCGATAAAACTACGGTTGCGTACACCTTTGGTTATTTTTAAAGTACTTTTAACGTCGCCACGAGCCGTAACGAATTGAAAGTTGGAAGTGTTATTAAGAATTTTACGCTATCGATAAAAACGCCCTGAAGCAATACACCATGAGTCACTTTGTTACATTGTCGCAATGTTGCCGTCGAGAAAAAAAAAACGAGAAACCGAGAAACCTTGGTGGATAAGTTGTATTTTAGGTTTAAGTTAAACACTGACGGTGGCGCCCTCTCTGCTCCTTTTCCATTCTCCCCAAGCAAATTCACGATTTCGACTCGAATTCGAAATTTGAAAAAATTATGTCCTTTTTTATGAAAACTTCGTTTTTTTTCAAGTTGTTTCTAGAAATTCGATTTTAAACTTTTTATGTTCATTTCTTTGGAATTTTTTTATTCTCCAAATTGGTTGTAATCTTTATTTATTCCTACAATTATGTCTTTAAGCGCGGAATTTCGAGTTGGAGAATTTTGCTTTTTTTTTGAAAATTTGACCTCAATCCCGAAATTTTTATTTTGTTCTCGACAATTATGAGTTTAAACTGGAGATTGTTTAATATGTAGACACTGTTTTTTTTTTTAATTTCTATTCTAATTATCTTTTTGAAAAATTTGAATTATAAGTTTAAAAATTCGAGAAAATTTGTTTCAATATAAATTCTGTTGGAGTCAACCTAACTGTAATTTCGATTTTTTTTACATTTCGAGTTAACCATTCCGATTTTTACTTTTTTCTTTAATGTTCCATTACAATACACAAAATTTCGACTTCGCTTAGTTGGTCTCTATTTTCAAAATGTTGACTTTCTTCAACATAATTTACAACTCGTTCAGCTTTTCGAAAATTCAGTTTTTTTATCTCTCACAATTTCAAGTGCTTACCTTTCATTGATACCTTTTTCTAGCAATTTCGATAACTTTTTTCGTAAATTTTTAAACTTTTTTGTACTAATTTTGGCCCCCAAATACAATATGAGTAAAGTTCCTTGACATCTGAACTTCTTATGAAGGAAAATTTCTGGTTACAATCATGGTTCGATAACGGGAGATGAGCCCCCCCCCCCCTAGAAGATTTATATTAGAAATGCAAAAATGAAGAATCCTACAAAGCCTATGAAAGCCTCCTTATCCATCAGGGCTTTGTGCTCCTTTCCCCCGTATAAAATTCTGCACCCATCCTTGGATACAACTCTATTCATTACTGATTTATTAGTTCGCATAATCCAAAGATCGTTATTAATTGACTGAATCTCCAGGCTCGATAAGCTATTTGAGCTATGGGGGCTAGTGTTGCCTCGAGAATTTCTAGTCACCTAAAATTCCTTAACTCTTTTTTTACCGACGACTAGAAAAAGGTCCTCAATCATATTAGGAAGGGCCCCCAAGACTGATAGGGGTCCTAAATATAGCTTGTATAACTTATACGTAAATCCAGCACTCGAACCTCGTACACGCAAACTTTTTCAACTAGTGAAAGTAAAATCATCTAAATTTATAAATCGAAATCAAGTTCAATGATAAAAAAAATGACGCTACGTACCCAATTGACGGTCTAACCGGGACTGGTATGGATATGCAGCTTTTGGCGACTTCTCGCGGATTTTCCATCTGTTCTCTCATCACAACAGATACACAATCGTTAGATCATTCGACGACACGACGAATTTGTAAACAAAGGCCGATTAATTCGGTACCGCTGATGCCGATAACTGGTTCACGAACGGTGAACTGAGTTACCTGATTCGCCTGTCGCTCGTTTCGGTGTACACCTGTACGACGTTGTCATATTTTCTCGTAAATTTCGTTCGCTGAATCAGGTTTACCTCTATTACCCGCGACTTTACGGAATTAAGTGCCTTGGAAATTTAACGGAAGAATTGCCTCAGAATTTTTAAATTTGTTAAACTGACGGATCTGTTTTCTGCTAGTGTTAATTGAAATACAGAACTTGTCCCCTGAAAAGATTAAAAAATACAACAAAGGTTGCTCTAACGCGTTTCGATAGCCAAGCTATCATCGTCACAGTTTCTCTCTGAAGATGACAGCTTGGCTGTCCGAAACGCGTTAGAGCAACCGTTGTTGTGCTTTTGAATCTTTCTTCGGTTTCAGGAGGACAAGTTCTGTATTTCAATTTTTGAAGATGACTAAGGACCAGTCCGTTTCATCAAAAAAATAGTGTTAATTGTCCTCTGGTTTTAATTTAGAACCAGGATATAGCAGATAAGTAACTAAGATAACGATAGAAGGTGCTGTTCGATTAAAGAAATTTTCTCATTTATAAAATTAGTTTGGATAAACGTAGCAAAACTAATTTAATCAGTAAACTAGCGCTTTAAAGAGTGCGTGAAAATTGCAGAATGATGTTTTGTTCAAATTCGTTCATTTAACTATCTCGTACCTGAGTTTTCAGCTAATGTATAACGCCCAGACGCATTTACTTAAAAAAACCTATTTGTAAAATGCAATAAAGTTGAGCCCTATCATTAGTCGCTACCGTCGCTATTACCGACATAGAAAATAGAGAAAGGTTATTTGCTCTTTCCATATACAATATTAGTTTGGGAGTACCTGGAATACTTTTCCGGGATAAAACGTATCCTATTAGCGAGCCCGCCTCGCTAGGTACGTCTATACCAATTTTCGTCAAAATCGCTTCAGTAATTAAGCCGTGAAAAGCGGACATCACACTTTCGCATTTATATAAGAAAGGATTTCATTTTTTCATCTCGTGTTTTGTAAGTTATCATAACTTAAACTT
Organism: Dastarcus helophoroides; assembly: GCA_028583605.1. Lineage (NCBI taxonomy): Eukaryota > Metazoa > Arthropoda > Insecta > Coleoptera > Bothrideridae > Dastarcus > Dastarcus helophoroides. Next base: position 43,982,474 of record CM053329.1, read on the forward strand.
ATATTGTGAAAATACAAGAAGAAAAATTCGCCACTTTCTCCGTTGATAATTAAATAACGTTAAGTTTCGGCCGTCGATAGCTAAAATAAAATTCGCGTATCGCCCGAAGTTCAAAGTCGACATTTTCAGTTTGACAACGTTGTAAGATTTATTTCTTATTTGAAGTTCGCGTGTCTCGATTCGCCTCTGATTATTTCACTAAATAGAGCGCAATGTAGTTCGCTTATATAAATAGAAATGGTTTGATGTACTATTCGGACGGAATTTGTTATTAATTATGAAAAAATATGCTCGACATGTCACGAAGCTTTGTAACATGTCACAAGTCGAACCGTTTTCATCGAAAGTTCGATGAAGAGGAAAATTGGAAAACTTTGTGCATGCGTTGCTAAAGCAACAAATCATTTAGGTAACGAACGTCGCTTTGTGAATTTACATATTTGTATCGATTAAACAATAATTTAAATTTTGCTCATTGCACCAGCTTCGATGTTTCCCTTTTCGTTTTCAGTGTCGTGCCGAATGTCGACATAGAAACTGTTAAGGCACAACAAAATGGAAAATTATCTACAGTTTTGAGCAACAAATTTTCAGCTTCATTTTAAGATACGGTAGTATGGGCAAACCGGTAACGACAGGAGATAAGGATTCAATTAAATGAGAGAAGAGTTGAGCTATGAAAATGATTTATAGTCTGATGACACCCAAAAACATGGGGTTCGATGTTTAATTTCCGAGCTATTTATTTAAACTCCGAAAAAAGCACTGAAGAAAATAGATGAAGATGATGAAGATAATCAAAATTTAAATCGGCGGAAATTTAAGAAAGAAGCTGAACTTAACTTTCCATTTTTCTTGATAACGAAGGATTCCACGGCCAAAGTCAGTAGAGGATATACTTCTTCCGGGATTGGACCGTGTCAAAGAACTACTAAAAGTGTTCGACGTTTCGTCCACCATCGTATAGTTTCGCCTCTGGTATGGTGGACATACTGAGTTACCGTGCTCTGATGTTTTCAAAATGGCCTTTTCATTCTTTCGTTTTTTGCATATTCCCTCATATTCCTCTTTTCATTTTTTCTTTTCTTTGTTCCTGAAGAAGCCCCCTACGATGGTGGGCGAAACGTCGAACACTTTTAGTAGTTCTTTGACACGGTCCAATCCCGGAAGAAGTATATTCCATTTTCTTCGCCCTTTTTTTGTAAATATCCAAATTGTTGAAAATAATAAAATAAAAGTAGATTTACAAATCTTATTTGAATTTTAACATACAAATAATGTTATATTTATTGAAAAATTCTTCACCCCATGACCTCATAATATTTAAAAAAATTACAAATTTAAGGAAACGAAATTTTGAAAAAGAGTCGAAATTTTCAAAAAGACCCGAAATTTTAAAAAAGTTGAAATATTGAGAAAAAGAAATTGTAAAAATAGGCAAAATTTTAGAAAATAAGTCGAGATTTTGAAAAAAGTTCAAAATTTTGAAGAAAGCCGGAGTTTTCAAAAATCGAAATTTTAATAGTAGTCGAAATTTTGGGAAAAAGATTATGTTAAAAACATTACGAAAAACAATCGAGATTTTGAAAAGCTGTTACTTTCGAAAAAGATCAAAATTTAAAAAAAAAGTCGAAATTTTCACAAAACGAAATTTGGAAAATACTTGAAATTCTGAGGAAATGAAAAAAAGACGAAATTTGAAAAAGTCGAAATTTTAAAAAGAAATAAATTTTACAAAAATATCAAAATTATAAAAAAAAATCGAATTCCAATAGTTGAAATTTTGAAAAAAGTAGAGATTTCGAGAAAAAGATAATGTAAAAAGTGGGGGAAATTTTAAAAAGAAAGTTCGATATTTTAAAAAATATAGTCGAGATTTTGAAAAAAAGTCGAAAGTTTCAAAAAAATTGAAATTTTGAAAATGAGTCAAAATTTTCAAAATGAGTCGCAATTTTGAAGAAGAAAAATGTAAAAAGTCGAAATTTTAAAATTAATCGAGACTTTGAAGAAAATAAAATGTAAAAAATGGTGAAATTTTGAAAAAAGTTAGATTTTAAAAAGTATAGACAAGATTTAAAAAAAAGGTCAAAATTTTCAAAAAAGTCAGAATTTTGAAAATAGTCAAAATTTTGAAGATAACAATGTAAAAAGGCTGAACAGAAGTTGAGATTTTGATAAAACGTCGAAATTTTGAAAAAAGGTCGAAATTTTAAAAAAAGTCGAATTTCTCAAAAAAGTTAAAATTTTAAAAATGGATCGAAATTTTTAAGAAATATTTCAAATTACTCGAAATTTCGAAATTAAAGTCGAAGATTCGAAGCCTTGAATCGCAATAGTTTCGTTTTATCTTTTTGATTCGAACTGAAATCAGAAACTGCAGCCTTTTTTCTCAAACAAGTTTTCATGAAAAATTTTGTCAAAAATCAATCTCGGAATTTTTAGATATTTTTAGACTCGGAATTTCGAGAATATTTTTATTATAAATTAAAATCCTTACACAATTTATCATGGAAATTAAAAAATTTTTCTTAGTGTGAACATTTTTTTAAAAATTTGGGATTTCTAGCAGTTTTTAAACTTGAAATTTTGAGAATACTTTTGTTATTTTGAGTCAAACGATTATAAGTTCCGACTTTATACTCGAAATTTCGAGAATTCTTTTTAGAGCAATAACGTGGAACTTTATCAAAAACTACAAATTTTCGAAATTGAAATTAATAATATTAAATAATATTTTTTTTTCAATTTTAATCTCTAGATTTTGACGTTAGACTCGAAAGCTTTGACAGCAAAATTTGACATTTAACAAAGTTGAATTTTTAGTGAAAACAAAACTTTTTAACAAAATTAAAATCTCAAGAGGAATGAATGCATAAAGAAAATTTTTGAACATTCGAGTTTCAAGTTCAAATTTTAGGATTAAAAAAATGTTCAGATTAAAGTCAAAACGCAAGTCTTCAAAATTTCAATATATCTACAACTAGTTTCTGAATACTTACGGTTTTGTCGTCAATTGTTGAATAGCCCAGTCTTTAATTAACTCCCCACTTTTGAAATCAACATCCGACTTATTACAAATGATGGTGTCTTCGTGCGCAGTATTCCTCCTAAACGAAAAATATCCGTTTATTCGTCGATTTCGCACGTAAAATACGTACCTATCGCATTCGTCCAACCCGCTGCTCTGGCTAAAATCATAGTCCATCATCAGATCATCGCTGGCTATACTTTCGCACGGTGACAGAGTGTCTAACGACCCGGTCCTGCTTTGCGCAAATTTCTTGTTCCTCAAAGGCAGCGGACTGTTCTCGCCGCTCCCCGTCTTCTTTCTACGTAATTTCGGCGTAGAATCCACCAGAGTGTTCTCGGAGTTATTCAACGATAAACTCCCGTATAGATCCCGCTTGGACTTCGACGTTTCGAACAATAGAGCCGGTTGATCGGCGATCTCGTCGTCTATAAGGAACTCATCTTTGGCATCTGACAAAGACAAAGAGTTTGAGGCGTTGGTGGGGGTACCCGGCGAGGGCGGTGTCAGTTTTTCATTGATATCTTTCGAGTTGGAAGAGCTCTTGTTGATTTTCCGTTTGAGGGGGTCGTCCGATTCCGAGTAACTCAGCAGGCTGTCCACGGGGGAGGTTTCGTCTTCTAGGAGGACGTTGTCGGTTATACTGGCGGCTAAAGCGGCGAATTTGGTATCTTCGATGGTTAAGGAGACGTTTTTGAAGTCTTCGGTTGGGGTAGAGGATCTTGGGAATTTCGAACTAAAAGGGATGGAATTTAAGAGGGAAAGGTTCAGTCTGTCTTTGCTTTCATCGCTGGAACTGAATGAGAATGTGACTTCGTCCGCCATGGCTTCGCCCCCTTGGGCCCATTCGTGTTCGTCCGAGCTAGGAGGGCTGGAATCGTCCTTGAGGAGCGTGCTCTTTAGGAATGTTTTGTCTACACCCGGTTTCAGGAATGTTTTCTCGCTTCGATATTTGTCTTTGTAAGTTTTATCTTCTTCACCTTCTGAGGAAGTTACCGAGTTTTTACTCCGATTGTCGATATCTAATTGCCGTTGGTACTCGAGGGCTCTTTCTCTAACGAAACCGAATCTTTGTGGTGTACTGCAACTTAAATAAGTCGATATTAACAAATCGTTAATTTCGAACAGTTTAACCACATACCTCTTTCTGTTGTCTTCATATTTGATAAAAGCGTTGGGTAAATGGGGCAACGTTTCACGGCCCCCGGTATCCTCCAAATCGCGAACGTCGAACGTATTTCCGTGCAGGACGACCCCCAGGCTCCTAGGTTTGGGGTAACTCTTGTGGCTGTTGTAAGACGCCGAACTGAGAGGCTCGACGTCCGGCATTGCGTCGTTTTCGTCCATTCCGCCTCCAATGTGGCTGCCCACGCCAGAATCTTCGGTTAGGGAACCGTCCTTGGACGAATTATCCTCGTGACTTCTGTAGGAAATTCTGGCATTTTTCATCGAAGTATTGGCCAGCGTTTTAGCGGCTTTCGTCTCAATGAGGCGCACCGGTTCCGGCCTTGGCAACTGATTGGTGTGAAGCGTGTATTTACCACTCTGTAAAAATATTTTTGAAATTTTCAACTAATTAGCGAATTCATCCTAAAGAAGCAAAATATGAAAACATAAATCGTAAATTTCTTCGTCCTTCATTAAATTCCAGAATATTTACGATTTGTTCTAATTTTAAATTTAATTCATTAGTTTCCTGAAAGCTTCCTTTCCGTAAACAAGCTGTTAGAAGCTGTTGAATTAGTTACTTAATTGTTGATTACATTCTAAAGTAAGCAAGCTATAAAGCCACACTCTAACCTGCACTTGAGGTACGTTCGCAGCCTTCGCAGTCAACTTGTTTCTATTATTGTCCGTACTCCTCGATAAATATAGAGGCCGTCCAGAAGTAGGCCGCTGCTTCACGAAGTTATTATTACCGTTCCCCAAATAATCGCCACCGCCGCCGTTCAAATCGGCCACTTTGTTCATCCTGTTCGCCTGCGGCTGCCTGAAACCGAACCTGCTGACTCTGGTGGCGCTGCCTTCCTTCTTGGGCGGCACCAATCTCGGTGTCGATCTGCCAGATGGGACGGCGTGGGACGTCAATGGCGTCGTCTCTTCGTCGTTACCGTTGGTGTCTTGAAGGTTGTCCGGGTTGTTGGCCATGCGGCGGGCCGCGTTCGAATTCGACGCGATCGTGGGAGCGGTGACGGGGCGACGCTTGAAGCCGAAAGACATGGCGACGCCTTTGGTGTACGGTTGCTTCTTTTGTGATAATTCGGTTGTTGCGTCATCGTCGGGACTTTGTAGCTGAAAACGATAACCGCAGATGTTAGATGTTGGCACAGAAATTTTTTTTTAATTGCGTATTTTGAAAACAATAGTTCGTTTTTCGAAAAAATTAACTTGGATTTTGTCAAGCAAGAAACAAATAAAATAAAAACCTAATTCTCTTAAATAAACTACTAGATAAAGGGATTCTGGAGCATATTTTGGTACCAACGTTAAATTGGTTTAACTCGAAGGTATTAATAAATTGATAATATTCCATCATTATGCGTTTAACATGTTCGGTAGATTCATGATATACGTAGAGTTTTAAATACAGTTTAACTAATAACCTATAACGTAAAAATAGAATAATGTAATAAGGCAAACATAAGAATAAGTTTAAAAAATCTAGTCACAAATGTTTAAGCTCTTAGCTCATTTACCAGACAATATATCGCCCATTAAATGGGGCAATATTTTCTCACGATGCACCTTACGAAGTATCTTCGTCAAAAGTTGAAGCTTTCTCCTGTTTATCCTCGTCACGACGGCATTTATAAAAGCATTGTGATTTTATCTGTTAACTCATACATAAAACATTCGGATTGTTCGTTAAATAAACTGGAATAATTACATTGCATTAAGTTAAATTGCGGTATTGGTGTAAATTGTTATAGTAAACTTGACCATCGAGTATTAAACAAATCAACGAAGTGAGGTTGAAACCGTCGATTGATTTTTCCAAATTCTATGTTGCGTGTTATTTATGTAGATCTTTTGCCCGCGAGATATTCCAGCTGCGAGAAAATCGCATCAATTTGGCGCGTTCCTTGTAAGTGGCTCAAGTCGTGACTGTTCGATGATAAAATCTGCTGTTTGCTACCTTTGAAAATATGAGACCGCGAGGAAAATCGTCTTACAACTGTTCTTTTATTGGTAATTTAACATGTTGCATGCGCTAATGTAGGCAAACGGGTACACGCCGACCTCCCTTTTGACTTATTACCGCTAATGCTACATAAACAACATTTCTTCATTATTCTTCGTTTACATGCATTTTCTCTTGTTTGGCTCATTTTTCTCGTGTTCGTTTTGTTTCGATTCCCTCGACGAAGTAGTTTGCATAATTCCGACTGTTTTTACTACATTATATTACACGTTGCGATGTAAAAACGCGATAAAATGAAGAAACTTTTATAACAAGATGAGAAAGTCATTGGGTACGTTTTGTTGATTTTACTACCTCTATGGATGCGGGCGATCACGATTTAATCCTACAAAATATTGATTATTTGGCTTCGATTAATCGAAATTTGGAAAAAAGTTTAAATATTAAAAAAAAAGTCGAAATTTGAAAAAATGCGGAATTCTGGAAAGTTAACATTTTGAAAGAAATGCTACGATTTTAAAAGAAAGTCAAAATTTTTAAAAAAGGTCGAAATATTACAAAAACATTCAAAATATTCAAAAAGTTTCGATATTTGAAAATTCACGTGCGCAAATTTTGGGTTTAATTGACCTTTTTTGTTCGACACCAAAAGTTTATTTTGGAAACTATGAAAAAATTTCGAAAGATGAAATTTTGTTAATTTGGATATGCTAAATTTTGATTGACTGGTTTTGAAATTTGACTACGAAGATCTCCTAAAGCAAATCGTTAAAAAGCTACACCAACTGTGGGCGCTTGTCCCTCAAACGTTGAAAAAAAAAAACGTGAAACGAATGCGAAAGCTTATCACGTTTCATTATAGAAAGTAAATAGTTTCCACTAAATTAATAATCAGTCGTTATACTTTAATAAATTCAACAAAGTATACTTTACACCGAATTCTAATTAATTAATACGAGCGCATTGTTTTGCATTTTTGACGGCTACGCGGTCTGTTGTTCAGGTGTATTCACGAGTCGTTGATGTGATAAAATCTGCTTTCACCCGAATTAGAAGATTCTACCGCAATATTGAAATGTAATTAAGAAGCCACTCTTTTTTTATGTTAACAACATTTAGTTAAATAATTTTCGTATAACTTTCACATTTTGAATAATATTTAAGTTATTTAAATATATAGGAACTATTGACAAATTTGGATTTTTTTTTAGTTCTAACATTGACCAAGTACGTATATGGTACGTGTTTAGGTATTTTTCAAACGTCGTTAAATTGTAAAAATGGTAAAAATCCTTAAATCGATCTAATATTGTTATGTGTTAGGTTAGATTAAAAAATGTGTTGTGAATTCAAACACTTTATTTAAACCGACAAATCAGAACGTAATACAACGATGAATAACATGAATAGTTACTCATTATCATAATAAGAGAGCGGGTATATTTATATCCAACACCTATACCGGAAATTTTCATTTCAGGGCAAGCTCTAGTACGTTCTGAACGCCTAGACATCTGTACACGAGTCACTTCGCGATAACAACTCTTTGGCACATTCCATAAGGTGTCCATAAACTTCGGAATATCTAAAACCTCAAATGGCTACTATACAGATAAGGAAAAATTTTCATTGTCCATGTAAAACGCTAAGAAGTGTCCCTTCTACGGCCGCTGAACGTATTCCCTTACTTTGACGTAGCATGCTCGTATCTTCCAGTTTAGATATAAGAAAAAACTCGTCGAGAGTTTTACAACAGACTGAAATATTGTTTAGCACAGTTTGGTGGCCTATTTGAACTTCTTATATTGTAATGTTTAAATAGTTATTATGTTACATTCTTTATTAGAATTATTATTTATTTTGTTTAAGAAATCTCGTTTATTTATTTTGGTTATCAAGGAATATCAGTTTTATTTTGCCTCAGACGTTGATTAAATCGACGGACTAAAAGAACAAACAGCATGTTGTACGCAAATTTTATTAAAATTGTTGCCTGTCAGTAGTAATCCCGTAACAACACACGTTAAAAGCTATGATGTACTATTGAAATCTCCACCAGCATTGATCGCTGCACTCTACGTTGAATTGTTTACTCCGGTGTAGGAGAATACAAGGCGCCGCCCATCTATCCCACTATTAGCTCTCAATGTTAAATCTCTCATTAACATTCTCCCTATGGACACTGTTTGACTTTCCTGATGTCTATGTTAAAATATATTTTTGTTTGAATTATTTGAAGAATCAGTAGATTGGTTACAATAATCGATAGTTTTATCAATTGATTGATATTTGGTATATTCTATAACATACTATCAAACAACTGCTAGCGATATTTTTTGCATTTATATCAAATTATCGATTAAAATAGATCGATGATACAATGTGTAAGGTTGCAGCTGTCGGTCTATTCGAATAAAGATCAAGATCGTCACACAATTTCTGAAGTTACAAATTGCCAGCTAGTGTCTTCATATTAACTTGTTTCTGATTAGGCTGCGATCTTATTTTCCCCCATCGTTCGGTTTCAGTTGTTCGTGACCTTTCATTTCTCGATCGTTAAGTGTTTTTAATCCGTCTACATTGTTTTTCTGCGCCTGTAACATTCTCATTCTGGATCTATTCGATTGTATCATCCCGAGGCTATGGGTATGTTCACACCGTCTCTTGGGAGTTTACTCTTTCACTTCGTGTTATTAAGGTGCAGCTCGTTATTTATTAGGTTGTCTTCTGTTATATTCTTCGACAACCGTCGATTGTCGAAGATTTATACGTTAAAATAATTTTGACTTCAATCATTTCGTAGACTGGGATTCCTTCACGAAGCGAGTCGTCTTAGACCACGATTGCACGCTCTATTGTTATAACAAATTATGGTTTTTACGTTGCTATCGGTTTCAATTTGGTGTGGTCCGAACGTGACTTTGCACTTGGGATTTCTTAATTATATTAACACAAACTCATCTTTCTTCTTTTGGATTTAAATTTTCAATGAATGAATTTCAAGAATGATGAATTTAATGTTTCTTTGTGGCACAATTACAGATTTTTATCATTTAATTGTTAGGTACAATATACTGAACTTTAACAAAATGATAAACTAGTGACAAATTGAAAGCTTAAGGTTTTTCGTTTGATGGTGATTGTTGGGAATTTAGAAAAAATATTTTGTGGTAGTTAGGAATTGAATTTGAAACGGTTCTTGTGGTGTTAAGAATTTTTAACTTTTTTCCAATCTCAAAGCAAAATCCTAGCGAATCGGTCTTGTCGATGTCATAAAAACATCGGAAATAAAACATCGATGTCAAAAATTGGCGTATTTGTGCTTAATGTTGATGTTTTCAGAACATCCATACACGCGCCCTCCCTCTACACATTCAGTATTTGGACATTCGGTATTTAGTAATGATTCATTAATTTTATTCGATGTTGTATTACGTTCTGTTTCTTTGTAGAAAAAAAGTGTTTAAATTCACGGATCTTCTATATCGAACCCAAACCCGTAACAATATAAATTCTAAACCAGTTCCTAACTAGACAATTAACGATAAGTTTGAAAAATTTAACATTCATTTGTAAAATTCGTCATTCAAAGATAAAAATGTTTAGTTGCCTGTTGTAGGAAAATGTTCTCAGTTTAGACGAAGTGACGCAAATACTAGGCACCATATTATTGACATTTCATTGTAAGAAAGTGAATAAATTTCACGTAAATTATCCAACAGAATGTAATCGATCTCGACAAATTAAAATTTCCGAAAGTAATTTGTTTAATGCTCAGCGAAAGGTGATTTTCAGCGCGACGAATGTGCAAAAAATCGCGGAAGAGAAGCACGCAACTTTAATAATTAAAGTCGTTAATTTTCCTTTTTTTTTTTTTGTAGCGAACAATGGAGAACGAGGGAAATTTAAGAATGTGGCGCGTAGGCGCACATTTTCGGTATTGTGTTGCTGTTTTAAGCTTGAGAAAAAAAGAGAAACGATGTTACGACTTCCTTTTGGGTGCGATTGTTCGTGCATTATGAACCGACAATCCCAAATAAAGAAATACATTGGTTAATGGTTGAGTAATCGATGATGAATGGGAGAATGGGCATCATTCTGTTGAACTATGAAATCTGATTGAAGCACAAACATGTGCTACTTCAATGATAATTATAGATAATAAACACTTTTTAATTTTATGAAATTGTTTGATCAGCTAATGAGTTACATAATTAGGACTTTAATTGGGTATGTTTTTTTTTTCAAAATTTTTTAATTCTATGAAGTTGATGGTCAATGAAATCGTCTTATTATATGACACAATGTAAAATTAAATGAAGTCCATTAACACTTACTTGAATACCTTATGTATTCAAAAATAAATAATTATTTTTGTGGTACACGTTCAAAATTTAAACAAAAAAACATTACCAAAGATACAACAATTGAGAAAACTTGAATTAAACAAGAAATGAAAAGAAGCAATAATTAATAAGATCAAGGTTATTGTGCAATATGTGTACGTAAACTAGATAAAAAGCGAATGTATAAACATACCTGAAATTTCATTTAATAATCACTTCAAATTTTATCTGTCTACGTTATTTAAATTTGGAACGACAATAGCCGTGTCGTGTATATACATAACATTACGACGATATGACGGTATTACGTCGTTCGATATTACCCAGATTTCAATAGGCACACAATTTAAACCGCTTATTACGTCTCACTGTGGATTATTCGACCAGAACAATCGCGAAACATACGACATCGCCAGCCACACGAGCAAAAAAACTATGCACGCAAAAACCTCACCTGATGCAGATCCGGAGGGCTCTCATCCATAAGCAAATCGGAGAAAATATCGTCCATGACCAAACCTTAATCTATGTCACATTGATAACGACAAGAAAATCCCAAATGTTCGAATAATCGATGGCTTCAAGATGGAAAATTGCCGTGAGTCACGATAAGTTCAACTGTCATGGTAGAAGATTTTCTTTTGCGTCTGTGTCGTCTCGCCGAAGGGTGAAATTGATCGAGTTGACGGCGGATTTTAGCGGCGCCGCCGCAGCTGCGCCACGACGATGCAACCCGGTAAAGGTTAAAGGGCGAAATGGATCGCAAACCGAACCCAACATCTGCACTATAACCAAAACTTTGAAAAAAAAAACGACGCCGTTTTCGTTTTAATGCGATTTTGGGAATGGTTCGCTCTCTTCCAGCAGAAAAATTATTTAAACCACCTGGAGAGATTTAGTTCTATAGCTGGGTGATCCTCCAAATTGAAAGGTTTAATTGCATGGCAAAATCATCTGCAGCTGCATCTACCCACCAGGAGATCTAGTACTGAATAATAAAAAAATAAAAGATATCGCCGTATCAACTTCGGTTTTATATTAAGAAAAAAAGTGTCAAAAAAAATCAAAAACTAAAGCTAGAGTTTCGAAAATGGAAATAAATAAGATGAATCAGATTCAAACGTAAAGCCGCTTCCTTTGCGCTTTGCAAACGATGATCGTTTTTCAGTAATAATGCATTTAAAAACCTCACGACTAATTAGTAAAACATGGTTAGAAATTGCACCGTTAATTGGAATTCTCACACTAGCTCAGAGTTGTTAACGTCTGATTGACGGACGATATTCTATAACGTTACTTTCATTACAGCCAGCAATTTAAGCTTAATGAATCTCAGTAACTGTGATTGAAACTTCGAATAGTTTGCATGTTCAAGATTACAAGGCGGTTGCGAAAATCGCAATGGGATATTTACGACACTTTACAACTAAAGTTGTTAGCTAACCATACAGACAAATTGAAACAAAATGTTTATGTCCAAGGGTATCTGTTTGAATTAATTGAAAACAAAGAAAATTGTGTGGTCTTTGTTTAAATAGGCTCATCATTCAAAATATTGTAACAAACTGGAGTGTCAGAGAGAAATAAATGGACATCCTTGTAGAATCTCACAGACAGTTTTTATCGCGAACTGACTCAATGAAGGTGTCTAGGGGTCTAGTACATACTCGAGGTTTTCCCGAAATGGAAATTTCTGGAGCAGGTGTTGGATATAAATACGCCCTCCCGTCATACGTTCTGATTCTTCATCTAAATGGTGTTTACTCGATAATCGAACTTAACACGTATCAATGTCTATAACAAAAGCATTAATAACAACTTTACCATTATTCTACTTAAAAAATTCAGAAACATGATGCAAATATAAAATTCCGCATTATTGGAACGTTTTTTTGGAGTCACGAAATACCAGATTTATTGTCATTAGCACCTCGCATTATTAAAATGATTTATTACTAACTGAATACTATGAAAGATAAGACAATGAATGATAAAACAATAAAAATATTATGGTTATCGATTTTTTCATCAAATCAATTTTTTAATAATCGACAGCAGCATAAATTGTTCGTAAGAAACGACACTTACAAATAATCTAGATAATTCGACATAACTTAATATTTAAATGAGTATCCCTCTGAAAATGACAGCTTGGCAATCGAAACGCGTTAGAGTAAGCGTTGTTGTATTTTTTAATCCTTCTTGGTTTTAGGGGACAAAATTTGTATATCAATGTTTGAAAATCACCAAAAACCAACCGTTCCACGAAAATATAGTAGGAAAAAATTAAATATTTTTTTGATTCAGGGGCCACCACAAGTCTACAGAATAAGAATGTAATTTTGTAACTGAAGAAGAGAGTATTGCCTTCGCAATACGTATCCGTATGGACTCGTCAGACCGTTTCAGATCTAACCGCAAGTTCACAACATAACAGTGTTTCCTGTGTATTTACTCGCTCCGCTAATTACCTAAGAATGAATTTGTCAATTTCCTTTTTAAATATGATGTTTATCATGCGAGATGTGTGAAATGTATATCTCCGATTCTTTAGCAGCGAAAATCTACAAACAATGCAGCTTTCTCGCACGAAATATGCAACCGAACGTAACACACAATTCGACTATTTGTAATGAAGAAAGATACACCTTTCTTGCAATTGTAATCAGTAAAATTTTTCCAGTTAGAATAAATCTTAGGAAATGATTTTTTATATTTTTTTACAAATTTGTCCCCTTCATTGACCCTTGTGATTATCTGAAAATCTTCTAAGAATTTCCATTTTTTCTAAAGATGGTCTTTTTTCGTAAAATTTGACTTATTTTATCAAAATCTGATTTCTTCAACATTTGTCGTTTCTTTTTTCGAAATTTTTCTATTTTTAAAGATTCGATTTCTTCTAAAAATTGAAATACAAATCTTGTCCCCTGAAACCAAGAAAGGCTAAAAAACACAACAGAGATTGCGCTAACGCGTTTCGATAGCCAAGCATTTTCATAGAGTTTTCGGGACGTAGAATAGGAATTTGAAAACCAAATTGAGCTACGACTATCCCTTCGCGAGATACAAGCCTCTAAAGTTTCGAAATTTTCAAATTTTCCAAAGTCAAAATTCAAAAGTTATTATTTACGATTTAAAAATACCCCATCAGTTAGATTTTGTCCCGTAGATAACGAATCTGAAAACCAAATTGAGCTACGACTTTTGGTTAGAAAGATATGAGCGTTTAAAGTTACGAAAATTCTTTCGAGATTGGATTCTGTCGAAAATTGTTCGACATTTTGCTTACCACCTTAGGGGGCTTTTTAGGGTCAAGGGTAACTGAATTGAAGACAAAAAAGCACGGTAACTCGGAATATCAATCAAATTTGAGGAGAAAATCGAGAATTTCAAAAAATCGAACGTTTTAAAACGAAATCTCGCTAAATATGTCGTAATTTAGATTTAAACTTTGGATATTGAGACAGATGAAAGTTGAAATTTTTAGAAAAACGGTGGAACATTCTAGAGAAAAAAAACTGAAATTTTGACTTGTAAATTTAGAATTCTTGGAAAAATTAAAATTTAGAGATTATGGTGCAAAAATTGAAATACAAATCTTGCCTCCTGAAAGCAAGAAAGATTAAAAAACAGAACAGAGGTTGCTCTAACGCGTTTCGATAGCCAAGCTATCATCTTCAGAGAGATACTCTTTTGGTTTCAGGGGACAAGATTTATATTTCAATTTTTGAAGATAACCAAGGACCACTCCGTTCCACTTTGATTTCTTCTTAAAATTTCGAGTTTTTTTTAATGGAAAATTTCGATATGTTTATCAAAATCCTTTTGGCCGATCTCTTGATACTAAAGTAAAATTTTTGTACTTATTATTATATTTTAAGTTTATTCTAGAATTGTCGAGAATATTCGAATTTGTTCTTGAAATTTCAATTTTTGTAGATTTTGATCGAAGCTTAAAATAGAGAAATTTCAATATTTAAGTCGAAAATTATAGTAAAGTGCTGAAATTTGTAAGGTTGAATTGAAAATTGTTTAATAAGCAATGTTCCCAAATTTCAAATGTTTTATTTGAAATATCTTCGCGTTACAAAATTTGAAACTGAAATTATGAACTTCCAAAATAAAAATTATATTCGTAACCAGGATATACTTCTTCCGGGATCGAACCGTGTCTCTCTGAAGAAGAGTTTCGCCTCTGGTACGGTGGACATACTGAGTTACCGTGCTCTTCTATCTAAACTTTCTTATCCTTTGTACCAATTTTCAATTCAGAAGAGTTTTGCCTCTGGTATGGTGGACATACTGAGTTAGCCGTGCTCTGATGTTTTGAAATTGGCCCCTTCTTTCATTTTTCATTTTTGTATATTCCCTCACATTTCTCTTTTCATTTATTGTTTATTTTCTGTTCCCGAAGAAGCCCCCTACGATGGTGGGCGAAACGTCGAACACTTTTAGTAAGTTCTTTGACACGGTCCAATCCCGGAAGAATGTATATCCTGTACTGACTGCACTGGCCGTGGAAGCCTTCGTTATCTTATATTCGGAAATCTGAAAAAATTTGGAATTTACGTTTAAAAACTTGTAACTCTAAGAAAAATTTGGATTATGATTGAGATATTGGGAACATTTTTTAAAAATAATTTTGGATTTTCGGTTCAACAAGTGAAAACGAAGTGGTTTAACTATCTTACCTTAATGAGATGCTTTTTCATTTTAAACGGTCTGTTGCTTGAGCTGTTGTGGGTGGCTGCAAGGGCGCTTGCAGCCTTATTGGACACACATTGCCCCATGTGAGAGCGGCTGCGTCGGCGACTTTACCCCTGAAACATCAACAAATGTCATTGCGGAGAAGATCGATTCAGATGGTTTAGCAAACGAGAAGAATGTAAAATATTGTAACGCAATGTAAAAAGATGAAATAGAATTTAGAATAGAATTGTAGAATTTAGTAAATAAAAAAAAGTTTCTAGAAGGATCTGATAAGGGGAAAGCGGCCGCGATAACGAAACAAATGGCAGATAAGCGTTCCAGAAATTTCGGAAACGATAAGCCTTATCTGCCGAAAAGTTCCAGAAGCCGGGAGCCAAAACTATAAAAGGCGGTCAGCTTTCCCTCGAGTCAGTTAGTTAGAATCAGTGCAATTAGTGAGTTAGTAGAAGTCAGTAATAAGTGAGTTAATTGTCAATTGTGGTGATCCAAGTTGTACTCAGTAATAAAGTGGGTATAATCCATCACGTGTAATCAATTCGAACCGATAAAGCCCGTAACAATATGGAAAGAAGAATGTGAAATATGCAAAGAAAAATCCGTTAAAAATTTAAAGAAACGTGATAACTATTCACAAATCATTGAAAATTGAGAATTTTTCAGAAGTAATTCCTCAGCTGAGGATTACCATATCGATTCTCAATTAAAAAGTGGTTCGAGTGAAACAGGAAGGAATTTTATCTTTTTCCAGATAGATTTTTTTAATGGGGGTAATTTGTTAATTAATTAATTAATAAAAAAAAATGATTTACTTGTTAGTAAATCATTCTTTTTTTCATTGTAGCTAAATGACTAATTGTCTGGGCACTTATTTCGAAGGTGACTTTGTTCTTAAGAGGAAGTATTATTTTGTAAAGAAAGGATCATTGCCCATAAAATCCATTTCAAAAAATCTGATGTTTAGAAAAGAATTTAATACATTTTTTCAACGCTGCACATACCCACAATACAATAGTTCGTAATGTACAACATACGTATAATATGCTGCAAACAAGATAAAAGTATATCTTCTCTATATTGACATGCCGTTGTCCACAGCTTTCAACCAGTATCCCTTCGGAGGAGATAGTTCCTTTAATTCAAGATAACCTGCGAGGCGCTCGGAATTCTCTTATTGGCAGAAGTTCGTGTCTTCCATTGGTAGATTCGGACGCGAGACACACTACTCTAATTTCTATTGGGATTTAGTATAGTTTATATCAGCGGTGTTTTTTTTTTCTTTTTCGTTTAAAACCTACCACGTTTCGAATGCAATAGTGCAAAGCATCCTCCACTGAAGTCGTTTCTTTTTGATCAATGCGAATTTACACTTGAAATGCGTACACCCAACTGACGCAGGATAATGCAGTAGTGTAATGGAAATACTTAGTTCTCATTATTGTGATGAAAACCATATCACACTATCCAATGTTTATCATTCTCTTCAAGTCAGGTAAAAGTTACAGTTACCCACATTCGCGGCGATTTTTTTCGAGATCAACGCCATTGGCCGTTGCTCTTTGAACCTTCGGCCCCTTTCCCATGTGTTTCAAGTTGATTGATGACGAAATCGCCTTTTTTTTAACAAAGACAATTCTAATCGGCATGACGGCGCACAGGCGCGTGTGAATTCTTTTAATTCACGATCGGGTACGACGCAAACGTGCAACGCGGGTACCGTTGTGGCCTTGCAGCGACTAATTCGAAATTACGGCCTCATAAATTATGCACATTGCGAACAGATTATGAAGGATTTTTCGCGAGACGCAAGATTTTTATTTGTCCATTTAAATCCCGTTAGGTAACCGGATTAGGAAAAATGCAGTTGACATTTCTGAGTTCTTACTTATGTTGTAACTCGATTCTGACCAAAGATAAAGCTCGTGCATTTCTAGGGTTCTGACCAAAGATAAGCAAATGTTTTCAAAACGTGCATCTCTACTACTTTCGTCGTAGAGTCGTAGAGGAAATATTTCATGATTTTCTGTTGATAATTAACCGAACATATGTTTTATTTACTTTTACTTTCTTTCGTATTCTTGTAAAGATCATTAGGTTACTTCACCTAGACGAATCTATCTTAAGAGGCTGCGAAAAAAATTCAAATTCAGGAAGAGGACAAAAGGCTGGAAAGTCGAAAAATAATAATTTAACGCACTTGTGTGTTGGAAATCGCGGAGTAAATGGACATCCTAATGGAATGTGTTAGAGAGTTGTTATCGCGAAGTGACGTAAGTGCAGGTGTTTTGTTCCTCATAAATAAAGGTTATCCCGAGATAAAAATTTCCGGAGCAAGCGTCGGGTATAAAGGAAGCGCATTCCTAGTGTGATTCACTCAGTATTCAGTAACTGCTTCATGTTATTAGTTGTTGTATTACGTTCTGTTACTTTGTTTAAAAAAAGTGTTTACATTCCCGACATATTTACAGTGGAAACAAACACGTATAACGATAGACTATAATCAGTTTTCAAATATCTCCTTGGACCAAAACAAGCTAAGTCCAGTAACTTAACTGAAGACTCAGGATCATGATTGCCTAATTGTGATCCTGAGTCATCAGGATCATTTTAGCTTGTAATCTTTGTATTTTTGGGGTAAATCAAATTGTCTTTGGTATTTATGTGTTGCTTTGCTAAGACTGAATATAATTTTAATTTCGTTATTTGGAAATTAAAATAGCTTAGAATCAATTGCAACGGGTAATTATTTCTGGAAATAATAAGCTGGAGGTAACGAAACCTTTCCTTATTAATGTGTCAGTCACCTAGAGCTACGTAATAATTTTTTAAAGATGGTTAGCGCTTACGCGAAAACTAATTTAGCTGGTTTCAACTTTCTATACTGCTTCATGCTTGGATTTGCAAAATAAATAAGTAGGTGCATTCAAAAATGTAATTCCATCAATACAGTACAGTTTTATTGGCAATATTTTAACAATCAATTCCAAAAAAAAAATAATTTCAAAGTGACTTTCTGCATTTAAATAAGAACGAATTCAAAGTGTTATTTGCACTACCCATCACCTAGCGCTGTTTCAAGCGCTATAGTTTTAAACCCTCCACCAGCCATATGAATTGAATACTCACAAAATAACTGACGTCCTCAATGGATGTTTTTCCGAATATTTCAAAGCTGTAAAATAGTAAAATTTTAATATATTTTTCTATGAAGTCATAGATTTGAATGTTATTCATTCTCGAACCTCCTACTCGCCCCTAAAGTATAGTAAGTTTATCCTTTGCGAGTAGATTAAATATTATACATAAAAATAAGTTGGTGTGCGTCCAGGTCTCCGGATCGTTGGTGCCACCGCAGTGCGATTAAAGTTTAGTGAAGTGACCGTGCAAGAACAGAGAGGTTTGTTCTCCAACAGAACTGTGCGACAATGAAGAAAAAAAAGCTGAAGACCTTGCCATAGGGCAACAAGCCCGAAATCCGGCGATGATTTTAAAAATAAGTCGATAGAGAAATTGGAGCAAATATTTTTGTTGTTACAATCGGCAATAAAAGAGAGAGTAGGCGACTTGAGCGCTACACAAAATGTAGAAGGCTTGGTTGCTGAAGAAAAGAAGGAAGATTTAATCTCTACACAAAAAGGAGAAGAAAGCGAAGAAAATACTCAAAATGCTGTCGTTAATTCAGAGAGTATAACGACGGAAAAGAAAAGAAGAAAAGAAAAAAGCGCGTAAAGCGCAAGAAGACTGAAGAATTCACAATAACGGCTATTCAAGCAAAGCCAAGCAAAAGCAACAACAAAACTCGTGAAAGAAAAGGACAGGTATCTCCAGTTATTCTGCGGGAGCAGAAAAATTGGGCCGCGAATACCATGAAGACGAAGAAAATTGCATACATCAAGGCACAAGCGAGTAAGGATGGAATAAAAATCTATCCTACCTGCCCCGAAGATCATCAAGCCCTTGTAAAGGAACTCAAGGAAAAAAAATTCAGTACCACACGTACTCCTTTCAGAGGAAAGAAACCTCAAGGTAATACTGAGAAGAATTCCCACTTTCCCAAAGGAAAAAGAAGTTGAAGACGATTTAAAGGAAAAAGGATTTCATCCAACTAAAACTGTGGACGGATGTACAAGCGAAGCAAGGAGAAGATAATAATGCCGTTCGTCTTTGTTGAGCTAAACCGAGACGAGAAGAAGCTCTACGAAATGAAAACCTGCTGCGGCCTAGATATGGGAGTAGAAGCCCTCAGGAGAAGAAAAGACGTCGGGCAGTATTTCAACTGCTAGAGCTACGGACACACGCAGAAGAATTGACCCAATCTGCGTCAAATGTGGGCAAAAGCATGCGACGAAGATATGCGAACTTCCGAAGACACAGCCGGCAAAATGCGCCAACTGCGAAGGAGCTCACCCTGCGAGCTATCGCGGTTGCCCCGCATTACCAAAAACAGCAAAGAGAATCGAGGAAGTCTCTTATGCAAGTAAAGCTAGGGCGAAGATAGAAGACAACGAAAAGAAGGCAGAAAAAGGAGAAGACGGAAAGGCAAAGAAGCAAGAAGAGAGAGAAAACAAGAAGGAAAAAAAAGGGCAAAGGGAAGCATTATTTTGCGTGACATGATAATGCAGTTTTCCAGCTCAGGAGCAACGACAAAGGAAGTTAACAACTTCTTAGAGAAGATGCAAGAACTACTGAAGATAGTAGAGTAAATCAAGAAGACAGCAGTCTACTAACCCCGGGTTTCTGTATGGTTTTCCCGGGGGCTCAATCAAATGACTAGTAGGCGAAAGAAAAACAAGGCGCTCCATACGCGTGAAGAGGGCGTTTTCACTGAATAGCACAAAAAGGTCAGATACAGAGACTAAATAGACTGAACCTAACACGGTAAGCAGTGAAGCCAGTTGGAAGCCTGGCGAAAGCCTAGCTCCATCTAGCTCGCAATGCCCTCTTATTATCTGACAGACCTTTGCGAAGATAACATCGGTTTTTTTTAAAGAAAATGGGCTGTAAATATGGGGAAGTGTATTGTGGATCATTGTTGAAACCTCAGTGAACACATTAGTGAAGGAAAATCAAGAGTTTCATTCTTTGGGTGGGTAAAAATAAAATATATAAATATTCAATTATCGGCGTGCGCGCGTCGCCATTTCACTGCAATCATGACGTGTTTACAGCAACGGCTTAACAATATTGTACACAGGCGTCGCGTATTGAAAGAAAATTATTTTACTATTAAACCAAGATGTCTTTGAAAATAGTTCTCCTGAACTTTTACCAAAAAGCACTTCTAAAAATTATCCTATTGGTCCAAAAGCCCCTAATTCTAAAGTTTCATCTAAATCGTTAGAACCGTTACGCGGCAAGTTTCGTATTTATAAATTTTACTAAATCCGACCATATCAAAGAGTAGTGGAATGCACCTCCCCACTTCCCCGAATTTTAGCTTCAACTGTACGCATGAGACAACATTGAAACGTTCAGTCTATTTAGTCTCTGGTCAGATATGTAAAGTCTGCAGAAAAAAGAGAAGCAGACATGGAAGGTCTGAGTTTCTAAAGAGGCAAAAAAGCAAACAGAAACCTACGAGAGGAGACAAAGTTCCTAATAGAAAGAACAGAGCGACGAAGGGGTAAGAGGAATAAATTCCTGACCCCACATGGAGATTGGAAAACAAAGACAAAGACATAAAAATCAGAAATAAGTCTTAACTATTTAATAGATTTCTAAGCACTGACTGACAGGCAACGCACAACCTGAACGGTGAGCACTTAAGAGAAGATTTTCCAAAATTCAGCCGCCTCTAAGGTAATAAAAATAAACATTAACGAAGAGGCGATTTTTATCTAATGAATAATGAATAATACTCAAGATTGTATTTAAAGTTGCCTGTAAGTGTTGAGAGCTGATATCATTGATCAATGTGTCTTTATCCAAATTTTTGAAAGTGGTTTTTTTGGGTGGAACGAACTGGTCCTTGGTTATCTTCAAAAATTGAAATACAAATCTTTCTTGGTTTCAAGGGACAAGATTTGTATTTCAATTTTTGGTCAATGCATATTTTGTCTTTTTATGACTTTTTTTTTTTAATTTAAAGTTGACACTTCGTATCTAAAGTTAAAATGTCGAAACTAAAGTCCTAATGCAGAGATTAAGGTCAAAAAAACTTTGGAATTTTTATGAAACTGTTTCTAAAAATGTTAAACTCAAAAGTCAAACTTGGAAATGATGACATTTCGAGAAGGAACCTTAAAATGTTTAAAAAAACGTTTCCCTACATTTCGATTTAAAATAATTTCTGAATTGAGCCAAAATTTCGCTTGTGCTCTTTTTTCGAAGTTCCTATTTCTTGAAAATTCTTCTTAATTCCGACTTTTGTTTGAAACTTTTTAGTTTAAACTTAAAAAATGCCTCTTTTCAAAATGGCAGCTTTAAAGTCGAAATTTAGTTAAGTCTCGAATTCGTTTTATAAAATTCGTTGAAAGTTCAACAATTCGCAATTTGGAAAGCTAGATTCTTCAAAAAAATTAACTTTCGAGAATCGGCGAATTTTTCAAAAAGTTAAAGTTACAAAAGTTTCGAGAAAGCGATCAACACTTTCAAAAAAAATTTTAAAAATGTCCAAGTTTTCACAAAAAGTCGAATTTTTGAAAAAAGGCAGAAATTTAGAAAACAGCTCAAATTCTTCAAGTACGCGCAGTTACAAAAGTTTCGAGACAACAACACTTTCAAAAAGATTTTAAAAAATGTCGAAATTTTCACAAAAAGTCGAATTTTTGAACAAAGATAGAAATTTCGAAAACAGCTGAAATTCTCAAAGGAGGCGTAATTTCGAAAAAAGTCCAAGTATTGGTGATACAAGATAGAAATTTTCTAAAAATCGAATTTAAAAACAGTCAGATTTGCAAAAAAAATTAAAATTTTGAGTGGATATTTCAAAAAAGGACAACATTTTCTAAAATAAGATCAAACTATTTAAAAGGTCCAAATTCTTGAAAAAATTCAAAATTTTAAAAAAATATTTAAAAACATTGGAATATTTAAAAGGAACTTTTCAATAAATTTAAAATTTCCAAAAAATAAAATTTTGAACAAGGACAACGGTTATCAAAAAAGTAAAAAGTTCAAAAATATCTAAATAACCCAGAATTTGGAAAAGTTGGAATTTTCAAAAAGTTAAAACTCCGAAAAAAGCCGTAAAAAATTTTGAACAAAGACACGAATTACTAACAAAGTAAAAAGTTGAAAAAAGTCAAAAAATGCTTCAAAATAAGTCAGAATTTTAAAGGATTTGGAGATATTTGAATTAACAAAAGGTCGAAATTTCGAAGACGGTCGAAATTTTAAAAATCAAGTCAAAATTTCGAGAAAATGTCTTGGAATTCGAAAGAGAAACGATCGACATTGTAAAAAAAGTGGGTGTTTTAAAATGTCGAAATTTTCGAAATAAGTCGAGATTTTCTATAAAAATTGAATTCTTCAAAAAAGTCAGAATTTTTTCACGTAGACGAAGGTGCGTGTATAAGCTAGTTTTTTAATAAAATTACAGGGCCAATTTTTTTAAATTTTGACGCAAGTTCAAAGAAGAGACCAGCTCAGTAATTACTACTGTGGTGCTGCAGAACAGAAAATATTACAATTTTTAACATCAGTTGTTTTCAAATCTGTGGCAATCAGTCATTGCTCCCAAGCTGCAAAACTGTGAGTATCTGAGGAGGTTTAATGCACTTCCTTATTTGCATCCTGCGTTGACAAATCATGTCTATAAAATTGCTAGTTCGCAACCGTTGTTTCGTTTAAAAAAAAACATTATGCTAAACATAAACCCAGAGAGTACGTAAACCGCTCACATCGCAACTCAAGGCTAAACTGCACAGAAGTCGACATATTTTCAAAAGGATGTAACAGCTGAAAAGGAATCAATTTCTAATAAAAAACATTATACAATGACAATAGTTCTTTAAACCAGGACACAATTTGAAAATAGAAAAAGTTTTCTTTGTGGTGGTTGATGATGGTTTTTTGACAAGAGGATTGTTAAAGACGAGATAAAAAACATATTTTTATTGCTAGCAGTTCTTAAATACTAAATTTTTAATAAACAATTTTCGCTCCAAATGGGATCATTAGGTACAAAAAGATCGCTTTTGTCAATTTAAAGACTTCAACTAGTCTTTTTTTTAATTCCAAAAAATCTATTAGTTAACGTTTATCCTGAAAAAAAATCGTCGCCTAATATCTAGCCAACACCAATTCGGTCCCCCCAATTGTAACGAATTTGTGCAAAAAAAGCTCCCCCAGTCTGGAACTAACCCAACTCATTTTGCGTTAAGAGAAGTTCCAGAAAACGCAAAACCTAGTGACCCCCGAAAATCAATAAAATTACCTTCTCTCGTTTCCCTATCCAGACGCAATAAAATCGGACGATTCCGTTGAAACATATTCACATAGAAACCGGGAGACTAAGTCATAAACATCGGCGATATGCAAAACGAATTCGACGGGAGCGGCGATATGTAAACAATTTATTTGTCGTTCGTTATTCGACGGACGGTTTTGATGAAGTCGGGAAGCGCAGCTTAAGCCGATAGAACGCACTGTCACAACTGCACAACTGCACAACTTGTAGTTGTGGTTCGCGAAGAAAAGGTCGCGTTTGGTGGCCAAGAGATTGTTCTGTATGTACACCTGTCGGTTCACTATCTCCGTGCACTTGCACGGGCACGGGAAAGAGGAGCTGAATTCAGTTGCGTTATGACCGCACCGTTCATTGATGACATGCGTTCGCGGCCGCCGCGGAAAGATAGGATAGGCAACACGTGAAGCTGGAAGGAATCGATTACTACGAAGTAGGGATGTCGATTCCTTTTTAAAATAATCCATTTTTGGGTCGATTCGAATCGTGAGCAAAAGTATCGATTCTCGATAAAATTGGGGCTGAAAGATCGATTTCCGATTAATCGCCTTATTGGTAAAATTTTTAAATATTTCTAATAAAAGAAAAATCGAATAATAATGATGAATTGGCGTAGTTTAATTTTTAAAGTTTTTTCTTGGATTTTAAACACTAATTTTAATTATTTATTCCTAATTAGAAAAATCCGATACATATTTATTTTCTGCTTTGTTTTTCATTTATGTTTTTTTGGGGCATTAATTTACAAAAATATATAAGAAATATGAAGTTTAAACTGGAAATTACGAGATTAAAGTGGAAATTTCTATTTTATTTTCCAAATTTCGACTTTTTTGAAAAAATTTCATAGATAAAGTCGAAATTTCCACTTTAATCTTGGATTTTCGACTTTGATATCGAATTTTTTCTCGAAATTTCGAGAATAAGTCGCTTCATAGTAAGCACACTATGATTAAATTAGGCAGATGACAGTTACATCCCACTACTTTTCTTCCCCAACAATCTTGACATTTGGTAGTAGGGTGCGTTCAATAATTGCTATTTTTAATCAGCGAATTTTGGTATTTTTTTAGAAATTTCGAGATGAAAGTGGAAATTTCGAGAAAAAGGTCGAAATTTCGAGTTTTAAATTGAAATTCCGTGCATAAGACCAAAATTTTGAAAAAAAAGTGGGAATTTAAAAAAAAAGTCGAAATTTCGAGAAAATGAGTCGAAATTTAAGAAAAAAGTCCAAATTTGTAGAAAATAATTAATATTTTGAGTTTAAAGTCGAAATTTCGAGAAAAATGTCGAAATTTCGATATTAAGGTTAAAATTTCGAGAAAAAAGTCGTAAATTGAGAGAAAAAAAACGAAATTTCGAGAAAAAGTAGAAATTTCGAGAAAATGAGTCGAAATTTGAGAAAAAAGTCGAAATTTGTAGAAAATAATTAAAAGTTTGAGTTTAAAGTCGAAATTTCCGAGAAAAATGTCGAAATTTCGATATTAAGGTCAAAAATTCGAGAAAAATTTGAAATTTGCGAAAAAAAACCGAAATTTCGCGAAAAAGGTCGTAATTTTAAGAAAAGATTCGAAAGTTTGAGAGAAAAAAGTCGAAATTTAAGAAAAAACTCAAAATTTCAGAAAAAAGTTGAAATTTCGAGATTAAAATTGAAATTTGAGAAAAATAGTCGAAATTTCTAAAACTAACATTATTTTTAATAGATATCCTTTCTACGCCTTTGCCACATTTCGAAAAAGTTGAAATTTCCAGAAAATTCGAAATTTAAGAATAAAGTCGAAATTTTGAGTTTAACGTCGAAATTGTCGAGAAAAATTTTCGATATTAAGGTCAAAATTTCGAGAAAGAAGTCGAAATTTCGAAAAAAAGTCAAACTTCAAATAACAGCGGAAGTTTGAGAAAAAAGTCGAAGTGTGAGAAAACATTATTTTTAATAGATATCCTTTCTACGCCTTTGCCACATTTCGAAAAAGTTGAAATTTCCAGAAAATTCGAAATTTAAGAATAAAGTCGAAATTTTGAGTTTAAAGTCGAAATTTCGAGAAAAATTTCGATATTAAGGTCAAAATTTCGAGAAAGAAGTCGAAATTTCGAAAAAAAGTCAAAACTTCAAATAACAGCGGAAGTTTGAGAAAAAAGTCGAAATGTGAGAAACATACAAAAATTTAAACTACGAATTTCTCACTTTCAAGAATTTTTCTATTTTTGAAGTGGAAACTAGGGTGTGTTGAAGGATTTTTAATAATCTTACGGTTTCGCGTTACCATCAAGCTAATGCCGCGTTACCAATATGCTTTATATTAACCGTATATACAACGAAATTTTAACAAGCTTTTTTTTCTCAAAATTGCTATTTGGAAGTCGTTATCTTCTATTATATATTTTTATCTTTTAGTTTTTTCCTATAAAACTATCATAAACTCAAGATTTCGAACGTTCTTTCCAAATAAATTATGGTTTTTAGAAGACTTCCACTTTTTTCAAGTACTTTTTTAGCGAGCCCTAAAATATTCAACATTAAATTTCTAATTATGATTTGAAACTCGAAATTTCGATTTTTAGAACTTAAACACATTTATGCTTTAAAGTACGATTGTTAGGGATATAATATTACATCAATATTTTGTCGATATTAAAAAAATCTTAAATTTAAAGGCAAAATTTTCAAAAATGTGGGCATTCTAAAAAAAAAGTCGAAAGTATGAAAAAGTCTACATTAAAAACGGTCAAAATTTCGAACAAAGTCGAAATTTTAAAAACTAAACATATTGAAAAATGTAAAAATTTTGAAATATACAACTCCCTAAACAGCTGAAATTTTAAAAATACAGAAACTTTAAAGAAAACGATATTTTTAAAATACAAGTTTAAAAATAAATCAGTTTTTAAAAAAATTCCAAGGTTTCAAAATAAGTGGAAATTTTAAAAAATATACAAAAATTTGGAGTCGATATTTTGAAAAAGGTTAAACATTTTAAAAAAAGTTACAACTTTTGAAAAAACTTGAAAATGTTAAAAAGGTTATACAATTTTCATAAAGTTTAGTTTTGAAATTATAATTTTTAAACATTTAAGTTTAACCTGAAATCTAAGTAAATGGATAATTAAAAAAATTTTAAGGTGAAAGTACAATTTTTGCCAAAGAATTCCAAATGTTGTCAAAAAGAATAATTCTTTTTAATAATATTATAACACTAGAATTTTTTTTTTGTTGATGGAACGGACTGGTCCTTGGTAATCTTCAAAAATTGAAATAAAGAAATCGTCTCCTGAAACCAAGAGATTAAAAAATACAACAAAGGTTGCTCTAACACGTTGTTTCTCTCTGAAAATGACAGCTTGGCTGGCAAAATGCGTTAGAGCAACCTTTGTTATGTTTTTTAATCTTTCTTGGTTTCAGGGGACAAGTTCTTTATTTCAATTTTTATAACACCAAAAAAGATTAATCAAGATTTGTTTTTCCATTTTTGAAGATAACAAAGGACCAAAAAAAAAAATAACACCAGAAGTTTTTAACAAAATGCTGTGTGGATGTAAAAATGCAGTTAGTTCCAAATAATGAACAAAAAATGAAAAATGCATTTTTTCATGTTTTTCATTATAAGAAAAATTACGACATTAGAGTTAAAAATTCGTACTTCAGTCATAAGTTAATAAATTGTTAGGAATTTCCAAGAATATAATAGTAATACATTTATTTCCTTTCACCGTAAGCAAAAATACACAGTAAATTACGTATAAAAATATGGCAACATAATAAAAATTATCACATTTTTTCAGTCTAATTTGAAAAGGGAATTCAGAACTTCATCCATGTAGGCGTTCCCCCCCAACTTTTGTATTTCTTCCTTCGCTTCCTCGGCCAGATCGTTCAGTACTTTTCTGGTGTAATCGAAGCTTCCAAACTGTTCGAGCAAATTGATACAATACTTCTTCACTTCGTTATCACTGGTCCTTTGCTTTAAAATATCTGAAACATTAAGGAATCTATACTAAGAGCGACAAAAGCGTATGAGGACAAACACATGAAAATGGCACAAATCCAGCTGGAGCAAACACAAATAAGGCGACAAATGTGACAGTGAGACACCCGAACGTGGACACACACACACACACCAAAGTGGAACATCCCCCATGATTTATAATAACCGAAAGTTGTTACCCTGATTCTTAATTTTAATGAAAAGGATACGG
The DNA here is from genome assembly GCA_028583605.1 of Dastarcus helophoroides. Classification (NCBI taxonomy): domain Eukaryota; kingdom Metazoa; phylum Arthropoda; class Insecta; order Coleoptera; family Bothrideridae; genus Dastarcus; species Dastarcus helophoroides. The sequence goes on from CM053329.1 coordinate 44,010,298, forward strand.
AACATTTCTTTGTTATCGGGATTAGTTTTTATGGCGTGAATTATGGGGAAACTGAATTTGCCCTCAGTGAGATCCTCGCAGTAACTTTTATGAGTCTGATACTGAAATAACACAAAATGTAATGCATTTCGAACATTTTTGGGTAATACTTACATCTTTCGAACATAAATTGAGGTAATCATCTCTTATTTGGAAATAGAGACCTATAATCCCAGTTAACCTTGAATAATCTCGTTTATCTTCGCTAAATAATTGCATCAATCTGATGGCCATCATGAATAACCCACCAGTTTCTGTACAGTTAAGGATTTATTTAATTTACTGTCTACATTTAACAAATTGCTAATATCTATTTTAAACTCACTTCTCTTGGTCATTTGTTTATATTCTTCCTCTGAGGGGCATGTAAAAGTATCCCTCCAATAAATCTCCATTCCTTGTCCCCTATGAAGTTCGAGCATTTGCTCCGAATAAACATTTATTGCCTACATGTAAAAATTTAAATTAAAAAATTTATCTCTTAGCTGCAAACAACCCTTTTTATTTATGAACGAATAGATAAACACTGATGAATTCTAACAGGATGAAGCTTCGAATTAATAAAAGTATACCCTACCTCCGGATGTCCCAAATCCAAGATTCTCTCCAAAGAAATAAAAAACACATAATTGGCCGAATTTATCGTACTAGGAACCCCGTAAATAGCATGCGCGACCGGTAAACCTCGACGCAAAATCGAGTTATCTTCTATATCATCAATCCTGCAAAAAGAAACCAAAAAAATTTGCAGATAACGCGCGCATTCCATCACTTACAAAAGACTGGAATTGTGCAACATCTCCACGATGTCTTCGATTTCGGACAACTTATCGGCGGGTATCTTCATCCAAACGTTAAAAGCTCGCGACAATTTCGTCCTGATGTTCTTCCCTGGGACTTTCAGTATATGGGCGAACGGTTCCAGCAATTTCTGCAAATTAAACCGGTCGCAACGTAGACGATGCTTCGGGATATATTTACCTCATCTTGAGTTTTATCGTTGTTTTTGCTGTATGGAATTTTGCTTGCGTTGGTGTCCCCCATTTTCGAGTAACACTGCAATTTTTCGGTCGAATCGTTTGAATTTGAAAAAATATAACCTCTCTCTTAACCAGTTTGACAAGAAATGTCAAAAATCGGAAGCTAGCGCGAATCGAGCGTTGATAGTGGCGAAATCTGCAAATAGTGACGCAACCAGATAAACGCATCCGTGTTTATAGGTTTGCGTACAACGTACTTGCTTATCGTAATTTAATTAGCACATAAATATATTTTTTAGGACATGCGAGTACTAAGTGAGCATTGAAGAGTTTTTTTAACAAATATTTTAAGTTAGATAAGTATAGGTACATATCATTTCGTAATATGTTTCGTAATATGTGACCCATGTGTCAGGCTTTTTTATCATTATTTTATAAACTATTACAGTGATAATGTAGAATATGTTACATATTTAGAAAAATGAAGGTCAGATGATTAAAAACTTCCTAAAACATTGAGCAACTTTTTCAGTCTATTTTCCAAATAATTTAAAAAGGTGCTCGCAGGAACTAATAGGATTGATCCCCCAAGGGCAAGATTCTTGAGGCAAACAAGGTAATCGGAGACAGCAAATTCTTGTGCGGTCCAGCTTAAGAAAGTGAAGACTCTCGACTGATAATAATCATTGAGGCCACGTATTCCATCTAAACGAAGCTCTACCAGCACTCGCTCATAAATGTGCTAAAAATATTATAGTTTTATAAAACTAAGAGAATACCACAAATCAAGGATTAAAATCAATTATTTGTAACAAATATGGTTCGATGTTGATATCTTTTGACATTTAAATTAAGAACTAATCGGATTGATCCCCCCCAAGGGCAAGATTCTTGAGGCATACAAAACAATTGGGTACAGCAAATTCTTGTGCAGTTCAGCTTGACACAGTGAGGATTTCTGTCTATGGAGACTCTTTCTTCTATAGAACTTCCAAGCTATGGAACGCGTTATCGAAAGGAATTTTCCCCAAAAATTACAACCTATCCTTGTTTAAGAAGGCGGTTCATCGCCATCTATCCTTGTTTCCGCATCCTACTCGCAGTGCTTTGAAGGCATAATGGGGTTACTCTTTGCGAGTGAATTAAACTTTAAAAAAAAAACTTGAAAAAGTACTATCTAGCGTTCGATGCAAGGATGTTCGACTTTTTTCAATTTGTCTTTTTCTCATAATTTTTACTCAGAGTTCGTTCTTTTTCGAAATGTCAAATTTATTCCCCAATTTTGTCTTCTCTGAAAATTTGACTTTCGCCGCGAAAATTCGCTTATTTTTTAAGTTCTTTCTCGAAATTGCGATGTTTTTTCAAATCTGTTGTTTGTCGAAAAAAAAATGTTAAAGTGAAAGTTTTGAAAAAGTCGAAATTTTAATAAAAAATTCAACATTTGGGTATCACAGAAAAATTCATTAAAAAACTCGAGATTTTGATTTTTTCAGAGAAGTTGAAATTTTAATTTTAAATGAAAAAAATTGAAATGTTTAAAAGGTCAAATTTTTCAAAAAGGTTCGATAAGTCGAATAAAATTAAAAAAGATCGAAAGTGGAAATTTTCAAAATGGGCGAAAATTTTAGAAAATTGAATCTTCGGAAAAATCGAAACTTTGAAAAGAATTGAAATTTTAAAAGTCGAAAATTTGGAAAAAGTCGAAATGTTAGAAAAAGATTAAATTTAAAAAGGCATAAATTAAAAAAAAAATGAATCTTTGGAACAGTCGAAACTTTGAAAAGAATTAAAATCTTAAAAGTCGAAACTTTGGAAAAAGTCGAAATGTTAGAAAAAGACTAAATTTAGAAAGGCAGAAAATAAAAAAGAAACGATATTTAAAAAATTGATTTACGTAAATAAATTTAGTAGCCGTGAAATAGTGAATGGAAGTGGGTGGACATATGAGCTAGTTTGAATGGGTACTTACCTATGATGACAAACAACTTAAATACTTCAAAATTGTACTGGGCTCTGTAAAATGAGCTGCTAATACTCCAGAGCTGCGTGAAACAACTAACTAGTAATTTCAAGCCTTTTTATCATTACCTACCTTTGAAATGACAAAACGCATAAACATGTGTTTACTCGTCTAGCGAATGAAGTGCCTTCCACTTGTTCATTAGGAAAATTAACCTCTCAAAGTGTTTTAAAATAATTGCTTATACCTGATAACTTGTCACTGAATAATGCTCATTATCAATTTAATAGCTTAAATACAAAATGAAAGCATATTTACGAGAAAATTGCTGAAAGAGCTACGCCAGAATCACCTTCAGTTGAGAAAATCTATTAGAAATTGTCTTGATGTAAAATAATGTTAAAATAACAATCTTTAATGAGCTAAAGTTTAATTTTTTTAGCAGTGGCTCGTTTTCCATAGAAGCGAGGTAACACGGCTTCTCTTACGAAATAAAATAGAGAAGACTAGAGCAAAGTTAGTCACGCTTTGACAAGCAAGTCAAAACTTTGAATCAGAGACTGCTTTGAATGTTATTTGTGGAACTAAATTGATCTAGGATAACATTTGAATGTTATCCTTCAAAAACTAATCATTTCAGCGCCCGAATCAGTGAAATATTTCTGATCTATCCTTTAGCATGTTTTGTCCTCAAAGCCTTTCTATTCGGATCTACAAAAATTTTAATTCGGTGTTCTGAGGTCAAGTAGGTCATATTTTAAATATTTTTTACGCTAAAGATTAAAATTGACGCTAATCTTTGTCATAAATTATAGTTTAATAGATAATAGGTTATAGTTTTAATAGATAATAACCACAAGTTGATAACAAAACAGAAAAATGTCGATGCTTTAGCAAAAGAGATAAACATTTTGAGTTCAAGTCAAGATTCAACATTTCGAAGGAACAATTTTATCTAAAAATGCTTTGTCGGAAAAATCGAGTTTTGAATTCGAAAAATAAATCAACATCTCTAATTACAATTTTAAGTTTAAAAGCAAAAGTTAGCGCCGGTATAAGAGTAATTTTTTGTTGGAAAAATATCGAAATTTCAATCGCATCTTTAGCACGAAATTCGAAACTATGAGAAAAACCTTCAATTTAGAGAAATTTTCGAATTTAAAGTCGAAATGTTTAAATAATCTGGAATTATCAAATTTACAACTAAATCAACATTTCTAGAAGAAAATCGATATTTCGATAATTAAAATTTCGACAATCAAAATTTCGACGATCGGAAATTTCGACGATCAGAAATTTTGAAAGGACACACCATTCTTTTTTACTAAGGGTAATTGGAATGAAATCAATTTTTTATTTGCAACATAATTTAATATAAATATAATTTTGTTATTCATAAATACATTGATGTAATATGTTTCAACAGCACTACATAATCTACCAATTATCACATTTGCTTTTTTCATATATTTTTATGTCTTATGTTTCGTTAATGATACAACGCGTATCAAAAAGTGTTAGTTACAACTTTAACCAGTCTTATTCAAACATATTGTATGTTACAGCGTAATTAATATACACAAATACACAAGTATTTACTATATATTGCACACAATTTTTGTTAAATTATATTTAATGCGACATGATAACCTTATAAGCGATCATTAGGTCCTATGGGCAAAATTTATTAGATCACAGTTAAAATCAAATCCGGATTAAGCCACATTTCGTCTATGATTTTCGTTTATGGTGTGTACTAACGATGCAACATCGTTCAAAAAAGTATCGATGTTTGAACATCGATATTTTTTCAATTGAACATCGATGAACGATCGAGAACATTCGAGTCTGAAACATCGGTATTCGGTATCGATACATCGATGTTTTTCTGATGTTTTATAAATATTTAATTGCGAGTTTAACCCATTCACTGCTGATTCAAAAATGTATGAAAACTACAGGTGCTCAATATATCTACTATTAAATGAGTTATATTTATTTGCATGTATATACTATATACATTTTTCGGTAAAACGACTATCTGTTTTAATAAAATCGTTAACTAGGGATTTTTTGAGCCGAAAAAATGATCCAGATAGGTGTCTTGGTAAAAATTTGGAATCAACAGTTCTTGAGAAGATTTTAATTCTTATGGAACAAACTTTTTATCTCCTAAACAGTTCTATCGATTTCGATGAAACTTGATAATTAAGGTTTTTTTTGATTAAAAAAAATTTGATATCACTATTTTTAGGGATATATTGCTCCTTGAGGAAGAAATTTTTATCTCAGAAACGGTTGTATCGATTTCGATGCAATTCGGTAAATAAGGTTTTTTTGGATTAAGAAAACGATAAGAATATAAATTTGGGATCGCATTTTGTTAGGGACCCGAAAGGGTTTTATCAATTCCGACAAAATTTAGTAAATGGAGGATTTTTGTGTCAACAAAATGATCTAGACCAGGAATGAGCAACCTTTTTTTACAGACTGAGAAAAATATGAATGCGCTTGCACTCCCTGGTTCATGCAGCAAACTGAAAATGTGTATGTATTCAATTGGAGGACTTTCCAATTCTTCAGAATTCATCCTATCCTTGAAACATTTTTTCGAAATTTCTACTATTTTCTCAAATTTTGTAAATTTTTTTACAAAATTTGACTTTTTCTTTTAAAATTTTGCATTTATTCATAAATTTGCCTTCTTTTATCAAACATGACTGGCAAAATTTTGAATTTAAAAGTTCCTCGTTTTTTTTTTCTGAAATTTCGTAATTTCTCGAAATTCGACTTTTCCTGACAATTTCACCTTTTTCTCATTCTGAAAATTTCCGCTTGTTTATTAAAATTTGCCTTTTTTTCGAAATTTGGTCGATCGTTTAGACAGAAAGATTTATTTTTTAGAAATTTAAAACTTTTGTGAAAAACAAAAATGTCTTTGTAAACTTCAACCTTTTTTTAATCCAAATTTCTGGTAGTTTCAACTTGTTTGTCAAAATTTCGATGTGTTATCACAATATTTGTCATTTTCTGACACGTCTGTTGAGGCAAAGTAGGAAGCCGTCTTCCTCTGACTCGTCCAGAGAGTCCAGAGAAAATAAATATTCGATTTTTCTTTTAAAATTTACTCTTTTTCTGAATTTTGAAGTGTCACTAAGATTAAATGCTTTTTCTCAAAATTTAGATCTTTTTTGCAAAATTTCTTTTACGAAATCGGCTTTTTTTCTCGGGGTTTTGGCTATTTTTTTTTACTTTATTTTAATTTGACTTTCTTTAGACAATTTTTTGTTTATTCCAAAGTTTTCTAGAATTTTTTTTCAAATTCATATATTTTTCTGAACATTTACTAAAAATTGCGATCTTTAAGATGTTGACATTTTTAGAAATTCTGACTGGTTTCCTGAAATTTATCTTTTTCAGGAAATCTTGATTTATCTCTCAATACCCGATATTTAATATTTCAATAATTTTTTTCTTTTTTTTTTGGTAAATTCGACTTTTTTTCTCAAAATTTCGAATTTTTCTAAGATAATCTTTTACCTAAAATTCGCCTCTTCCTCAAAATTTGTCTTTTTCGAAATTTTGATTTTGTTTTCAAAATTTTACCTTTTGGACTTTTTCAAAAAAATTTTCTGAAAATGTTCACTTTTCTGTTGTTGCCAAAAATATATTTGGGGATTTCGAGAAAAACATTTTTTTGTAAAATTCAACGTCTTTACAGAATTTTAAATTTTGAGAACAATGTTTTTGAATTTTGCGATTTTTCTTTCTCAGGATTGGACTTTTTTTTGAAAATTTCGGCTTTTCACAAAATCAGATTTTTAAAAATTTTGATTTTTTTTTTGAATTTTGCACATTTCTCGAGTTTTTAAGAAAAGTTAGGTTTTTATTTTCAATATGATTTATTGAAAATTTCAACTTTTGAAATTTTCCTCCTAAAATTGGATTTTCTTCTGAAAATTTGGAATGTTTCCTAGAAAATTCAATATTTTTTTGTAATTTGTAACATAATTGTGAAAAATCCTGAATTGTTTTCGAAGTCTTTGTTTTTTCTGATTTTATTTAAATTTTATTCCCGATAATTTCAACTTGAATTTTAATTTAAAATTCAATTTTATTTGTTTCTGGACATTTCCACTTAAAATGAAATTTTTTCCAAAGATTCAGACTTTTTCACAAAATTCGTTTATTTTTTTAAAATTGGATCGAAATTTTAATACAAATCTAAACAATCTGAGAAGAATATTTTTAGGAAATCTTGAAAAAAAGATTCCTTGAAAATTTCAAAAATATGACAAAATTGTAATAAAATAAAAATTCTGACATCATTGTTTTTAGAAGTTGCATTTTTTACCCGAATTCGACTTGTTTTGGAAATTACAACTCTTTTTACAAAAATTTCTTTTTGCAAATTTCGTCTCTTTTACATTTCCACTTTTTCAAAATTTCGACATATCTTAAGGTTTTCCAAAAGGTTTTTTCTTAAGATTGGACTTTTTTCAAAGTTTTGACTTTAATTTGAAAATGCGATGTTCCCAATTCTGTAGTTTTTAAGTAAAGATGCACAGAAGATTTTTTTTAGCCATGAGTTTTTTTAGAATGATTGTTATTGCCCCTCCCCCCCTTTAAGAAAATCTTGCCTAAGCTTATGTCCAAGATATTTCATGAATCGTGTAAATTTATTTTCTTTTTTTTTTCATCAAATTGTTTGACATTTTCTTTTCTATAATTTTTACGTAAAACAGTGGAGCTTAGGCGGCTGCAGAAAAATGTTAAGGGAGTCGCATGTGGCTCGTGGGCCACGTCTTGCTCATCCTTGATCTAGACGGATTCAATTTTAGTAAAATTTAGCTATCGCAATTTTTTAGGATTTTATTTTTTTTGGGGAACAAATATTATTTATATCTGAAACGATTCTACGTATGTTCTATCACTTTTGAGCAAGGTCGGTAACCAAGTCCTACTGGACAGACCAATACCTGTTCAAGCCTATTGGTCCGTGCATTTATATGATAGTCTTCTGGGGCTTCCCTATAGAGCAACCGCTTTGCTAAGTGTTTGTGGCTCAACTGTTGATAGTTCATTTATTTATGATCTACTATGCACTCTTAGGGGGCTGCATAGTGTAGTCTAGGTTGCATTCTATTTGCATCGCTAACCAAATTTTTTTTGAATTGGAAAAATTATCTGTAAAAATTTAAGACGATAATTTTTTTAGGGACTTTTCTTCCTTCAGGAACAATTTTTGTCTCCGCAACGACTCTTATCAGTTTCGATGAAACTTGGTGACCAGGAAATATTTGGGTCAAGGAGATGATCTATGCAATTTAGCAATTTTAGTAAAACTTCGGGGTCACCATTATTAGGAACATCTTCCTGATTGAGAAACAAACTTTTACCTCCAAAGAGTTTCTATCAATTTCCATGAAACTCTTGTAACTAAGGGTTTTTTGGTTCAAGAAAACGATCTATATAATTCAGGATCACCATTTTTTAGGGGCATCTTCCTCTTTCAGGAATAATTTTTATGTCCGAAACGACTCTATCAATGTCGATGAACTAGGTAACTAGGACATCTTAGGTCAGAAAAATGATCTAGATATCGAAGCAATTTTAGTAAAAATTTGGATGAAGATGAAGATGACGAAGATGCTCCTAATAAGTATTAGGAGCATCTTCCTCCTTGAGAAACAATTTGTTCTCTCAGAAACGGTTCTGTCGATTTCCAGAGAGAGGATCACTATTTTTAGGGATGTTTTTCTCCTTCAGGAAAAATTCAAACTCAAACTTTAATGAAACTTGATAACTAGAAGATTTTTGAGTGATAAGTGCTGTTTTAGTAAAATTTCGATGTCACCATCTTTTATGGACATCTTACTCGTTGAGGACAGGATAAAGATAAAAAATCTTTAGCGTAAGAAAAATAGACCTATTAGGCCAGTTAGGCGAGCCAATCACAGCAAGTCCAGTTTGTAACATTATTAATATTAAGTCCATTTTTTGAGGCCTAGACACGCTGCGCGTGTTTTGAGCATAAAGCGATTATTCCTATGGGCACGCTAGGCGTGTTCTTAGCATGGAATGTGTTAAAATCGAAATTTCGACTTTTTTTCTGAAATATCGACTTATTTCTCAAATTTTCGACTTTAATCTTGAAAGTTTCGACTGTTTTCTCGAAATTTCGACTTTAATCTATCAAATTCGACGTTTTTCTCGAAATTTCGACTTTTAAACAGAAATTTCTGTACTCTATGGTTCAGTTAGACAGATGACAGTTGCGTCCCACCTCACTCCTTTTCCAACAATTTGACACTTGGCAGTACGTCCAGTAATTTCCATTTTTAGTTACCAAAATTTTCACTTTTATCTCAAAATTTCGAGATTAAAGTTGAAATTTAGACTTTAATCTCGAGAAAAAAATCGAATTTTCCAATTTAAAGTCAAATTTTTGAAAAAAAATAGAAATTCCGAGATTAAAGTCGAAATTTTGATTGAAAAAAAGTCGAAATTCGGAGATATAAGTCGAAATTTTCGAGATTAAAGTGGAAATTTCGAAATCTCGAAAATTTCGGATTAAAGTCTAAATTTCGAGAAAAAAGTCGAAATATTCTAAAAAATATTTTTTTTATCGATGTGCTTTATACGCCTTCGTAGAATTTCTACATTCTTTGAAATCTCTTTATTTGAAATTTTGACTTTTTCTTAATTAATGCGACTCAAAAACTTTTTAAAATTCGATATTTTCTCAAAATTTAAATTTCGACTAGTTATAAAGTTTAGCATTTATACAAAATTTTGCCTGACTTTTTTAAAAAGATGTTTATGGAAATTTTGACTTTTTTTAAAAAACCTGAATTGTTTATGAAAATTTCAACATTTTTCAAAATTTAGACTTTTAAAATTTCCCAAGTTCTTTAAAATTATAAATTGTTTTTCACCATTTTTAAAATTTTGACATTTTTAAAATTCATTTATTTTTCAAAATTTCAAAATTTTGGATTACACAAATTTTATTTTTAAAAATGTTAGTTTTTTCTCCAAATTTTTGTTCAGATCTAGCAGTATAATCTCGAATTTTTATGAAGCATTTTTTATAAACAATAAAGATTAAAGTCGCAATTTTTACAATTTTGAGTTTAACTTTTCAATTAAAATTTATACTTTTTTCGAAAAAGTTAATCTTCAAGCGTAATTTTGGGTTCAAAAAACGTAGATTTAGAGTTTACTATAAAATTTTGTAGGAAAAAAACAGGTTTAAATTCGCAAGGAAAATAATTGTCATTTCATAACAAATAATTAAAGAGATTAGGCGTAGAAAGGCCATCAATTTAAAAAAATATATTTTAAAAACTTCGAGTTTAAAGGCGAATTTTCGAGTTTTTGCTCAGAACTTCGACTTTTATTTCGAAATTACAACTTTTGTCTTCAAATTCCAAGATTAAAGTCAAAATTTCGACTTTAAAGTAGAAATTTCGAGAAAAACGTCGAAATTTTGGCTATTAAAAATTGAAATAACTGAACACATCCTACTGCCATCTGTCAATATTGATATGCCTAACCTACGTTTCGTGTATACTTATGTTCAAACCTATTGGTCTGTGCATTAGAATCCTTGTCTTCTGGGAACTTTCCTAGAGAGCAACCGCTTCGCTAAGTGGCAGTGTTTCAGCTGTTGGTAGTTCAGCTACCTATGATTAATCACTATACACGCCGCCTGGAGGGCTGCATGAATTTATAGTGTAGGTTGCATTCTACTTGCATACGACATTGTTGGCCATGGCTATAGTTTCTCTATGGACCAGTAGGTGCTAGTACTAAGAGTCACACGCTTGACGTCTATGGATTTTTTAGTACTTACTTGTCGGAACATTTGTTAGCATTCGAGTTGGATAGACCAAACTGATCGAGATCTAACAAGATCGAAACCGGTATTTGGTTTCCAAACTTCGAATCTAATAAATGTTCAAACCTATTGGTCTGTGCATTAGTATACTTATAGTCGAAATTTTGAGATTAAAGTCGAACTTTTGATTTTAATCTCGAAATTTCTAGAAAAAAAGTCGAAACTTCGAGGTTAAAGGCGATATTACTAGAAAAAAAGTGGTATTTTCAACAAAAAAGTCAAAATTTCGAGATAGAGTCGAAATTTCAACTTCAATCACCGAATTCCGAGAAAAAGTCGAAATTTCAATTAAACTCAAAATTTCTAAAAAAATTTGATTTTAAATTGATATGTTTTCTAAACTTTCTTAATTTTGACTTCTTAAATTCGTAATTAAATATTTTAAAAACATCCGAGAAACATCGATGTATAGATACCGAATACCGATGTTTCAAACATCGATGTTCGATTGAAAAAAATATCGATGTTCAAATATCGATGCTTTTTTAAACGATTTTGCCATATATGTAATACTTCTATATGGCGTATTGTGTATAATCGCCACTGCAAAATGCTTTGTCAAAATGGTGAGATGAAAGTATATGTCGTACCCTTTCAAGGACAAGCATTCATTCATTTATAGCGGGAACAGATGACAACATGGGCGGGAACACTAATAAATGAATGACATTTGACGAGGAGAGGGATATTTGAAATAAACTTTGCGATTGGTTACTATATTCTGTCCTTGAAAAAGACAAACATATATATCCATCGCGCCTTTTTGCCACAAACAAAGGGACAAAACCCGCCATATAGAAGTATTACATATATGGATGTTGCATCCCTAGCCGCCGAGGGAGTTTGTTATGACGCAAACCCATAACAAGAATTAAAAAATACCCCACACAGTGACCTTTGTATTAGGTTGCATCGTACTTCTGGTTTTCGAATAAAGACTAAATAGAGAATCTTATATCTATAAAAAAAAAAACGTTTACATTCTTACGTTTTGTAGTTCTCACATTATTTTATTTTCTACTCGCACTCTCTAATTAAACCTGTGTATCTTCTAAATTAAACTTTCTTTTTTATCTCCCTACCTCTAATATATCTCGTCGTTGCATCTAGCTTCTTTAAAACTTCTGTCTAGAAAAATTCAGCCGCCTTCTTATTGCTTTTATCACCGTTCGATCCTCTGTGATCATTCAATCTCGGTTGATTTTTTCGAATTATCGATTTTTTGCCACTTTATCAGGTAATACTTGTGATCGACTTTCACTCTATTCTCGCTGTAGCTGTCGCAGTCTTTTTCACGGCGCGTCTTCCGCGATCTCTTTTTGAAATCGTCCACGTTGACCCTAGTGATGGTGGTAGCCTGCCTCTGCAGATGGATTTTGGTATCGGCTGATTTTGGATCGTCTTTCGGTTTCGGTTGCCCGTTTGCGGCTGAAACACGATCAATTATTTAGACAACATGGGCGAAGTTGGGTCATCCCATATATGTAATACTTCTATATGGCCAGCTCCGCGTTTTAGGTGGAAAAGACTTCTCTTTCTCGTTGACCTTTACACTGGTTGATGAGTCGCAATGCGCATGTGTTAGAAATCAGCTGTGCACGGTCAAACACCAGTTTAACCCGCGGGTAGCGATTCGTTTATTTCGTTCACTCATACGCAATACTCGTCAACAACCCGTGTTCCATCTTTATCGGATTTGGTCAGAATAAACTCACGAAGAGAATAGGGAGCTGGCCATATATGGGTCATCTGACCCAGGAGGCTCTAATTTCGAATTAAACCGCAAAATTTGTCGAAGATGGAAATTTTGATTTTAAAATCTAAACTATAGACAAAAGAGTATAATAAAAAAAATTAAATCGAAAGGTTTGATGCGAAGCTTCGAAAAATTATAAGAAATTTATTTTTAAAAATTCGTTTAATTTTAAATTTAAGAGTTTTAGGAAAAAAATTAAGAAAAACAGAATTTATAAAACGAATGCGAGATTTACCTAAATTCGATTTAAATTCGGTATTTATTTTTAAATTATTTTTGACTTCGAATTTAAATTTAAAATCTGGACTAATTTTACAAGAACAAAATCAAACTTTTGCAATTTTTGACTCAATTAAAGTTTCTAAAAGACAAATTGCTGAATTTTCGAACAAAAAATTAACTTTCGAGCTTTAAACTTGCACCATTTACTTTCCTTAAGTTAAAAGTTTGAAAAATAAGTCATAATTTATAGAAAAATTCTAAATTTTGTTTCGAAATTCTAGAATAGCAAAAAAATAGGCAGTCTTGGAAACTGCTGACAGAAGTGAAAACTTAAAACTAGGAAATATAGTAATGTAATTTGCACCCATACTAGTAAACCAGTCAGAATATTGGAAATATTTGAAAATAAATTCTGTCAAACTGACATTTGTGGTTGGTGGATGCTTGTATCGTGTAGAAACGAATCTAATATTTATTGATAATAAAATAAACTTTAATATTAATTAGTACTAATATTTAGTAAAATGTATGGTATTTTGTATTTTGTATCCTGTATTCTCTATTTTGTATTATGCATTTTGTATTTTATAAAAATAGTAAATTAGATTAAAAGACAGGCGACCTAATTTTCGTTCTTAAGATCAGACCTTACATCGTATACCATTCCTGAATAAGATGATTTTAGAATTCTAGTTTCTAAGCCTTAAATCTTAATATAAGAACAAATTAAAGAGCTTCAGGGGCAATATTTCTCCAATGAAAATAGTTTGAATTGTTCAGTAAATGGGCCATTCAGGAATTTAGCATAATTTCCGGATAGTCGAGAGCTAGGAAGTAAACAATTTCGACCTAACAGAAGATACACATCGACCTTATTCGCGAGATTCCCCCAAGTTGCGTAATTACCAACACGAAATGCGTCCCAGGTCGAAAGCGCAGGTTTCATAATGAACTTTCATCTCCTAACACCATAAATCGAGTTTATTTCAGAAACGGATGCACTTGATATCATTTGAAGATGACAAACAGCTGTTCGACTCTTCGATCTAACGTATAGATATCTCGTATATTAGTTTTTTTTTTTCAGAGAATTTCTATTTTGACGGTACATCGAGGTGTTCGGACAAAGTGAACATCATCAAATTTTACCACGTTTTTATTAACTTGCTTTCTTGTCTGTGTCACGTCCCTGGTGTCGGTACATGTAATCGATTTTAAATCATGTATGAATTAAATTGACAAGAAAAACCTATTGATCTAATTTTTCGAAGTGTCGAACTGGGATTTACTAATAAAGCACGATAGTGGTTACCAATACAAGGCATCCTATGTTTACACAATTTCGAGATTAAAATCGAAACAAATAATAGAAGTTTCAAATTTTGACTATTCCCAAAATAGGTCAAAATGTCAAAATCTTCAAAATTTTGAAAAACAATCTAATTTTTTAAGTTCTTTTCGATTATCTGCCCCATTTATAAAAGTACAACAGGTTCACCAATGACCATACAATATTGTATTATTTTGCTTAATTTCCTTGTTACAAATAATAAATCTTACCTGACTTCGAATACGAATTCCTTTTCCCGTGCGGTGAATCTTCGACGTCCATCGCATCGTTCCTGCAGGTGGACCACAAACAGACGGCCGTCCTGAAATACTGCCGGAACCTGCCCAAAACAAGATTAACATTCAGCGGTCGCCGACATCGTAGGTAATAAGCGAAAACAAACACACAAAAAAATCTAATTCAACTTTCCCGACTTTTCTGAACGGTTTACAACATATCGGGTATGTTGATCACGTTCACTTTCGCCGACTCCTAATGGAATAGTTTAGAAAAACTTCCGAGTAAATGAGCCGCGCTGTTTGCGTAAATACCTAGGGTGAAAGAAAGTGGAAAAATTGCTTTATGATTGATGGCGGGACCATTTGTGGAATAAGCGATACGGCGACGACGACGGTGCCACAATTGGGTGAAATTAATGCATTTAGTATGTCGAAAGGGGGTGGAGGGTGTTGTTTATCAGCAGAGACTGTTTATCAGATATTGGGAACGGAGATGAGCCAGACGTATAAACAGCGTCGGAGGTGCAAGAAGGAAAAAACTACCCCCAATATTTTTACGAGATTCGACGTCATCGAAGACGGGGTTGTTGACATAGGTTACATTAATATTTGGAACTCGAACGCCTTTAGGCTTATACAACGACGAAAGTAAATTATACAACACGGTACAATATTATGAAGTTTGCCTGAAAATATTCCCTTTTAGAAAACATTATTCATCATATTTTTTGTCGCTTGTCGTGAGCCGCCCTAGACCGTAATCTGAGTAATATTCTTTTTGTTATTCCCTACATTGGGGACGAAATTGAAAATCTTTTAAATAAAAAACATTTCTCGATTTATCTAATGTGTGGGCAACTAACTATCCCAGAAGTTTTTTTTTTCAGGCAGAGGAATATAAACCGATCGGGGACAAACTTCGTCGATAAAATCTCGCGTCACCGTAAAGATATTCAGCTGCAAAGTTTTTACGGTTTTAGGGCACACTAAAAATTCACCGGTTAGGACGAGAGTTTAGAAGATTGCGAGGCCGTTAAAATATTAATTAAGCAAATCTCCGTTACGTCTATAATTAAAAAATTACAGCTTCAACTTGGTAAGATAAATCTTCATTATCTGAAAAGCGACTTCCTAAATGTTGGGACCAAGCTCATTAGTGAATCTTCGAACGACTGGCAAGAGGCTTAACGTTAAATTCGCTTCTGGTAAGACACGGAAATTGTTCCTCGTTTTAATCAAGTAATTGCAATACAAAATTCAAAGTGCAAGCGGTTTAATAGTCTACATTCTACATAATTTGTTGATATCGTGCACATTG
This sequence comes from Dastarcus helophoroides, assembly GCA_028583605.1. NCBI lineage: Eukaryota > Metazoa > Arthropoda > Insecta > Coleoptera > Bothrideridae > Dastarcus > Dastarcus helophoroides. The sequence goes on from CM053329.1 coordinate 44,026,045, forward strand.
CCAGGTATTATGCATTATATCCATTGATTTCCTGAACCAAATAATATGTTTGCTAGCGGAAGTCGAAATTTTCCAGACGAAGCCAAAATTTCAACAAAAAGTTAAATTTTGTAAACAGAATCGAAATTAAAAAAAAATGAATTTTGAAATTAAATCTCAATTTCGAGGAGAAAGAAAATGTATTGCTACGTGCGTTATCGGTTCGAATTGATTACACTTATCGAATAAGACCCACTTTATTACTGAACTCAACTTGGATCACCACAATTGAACAATTAACTCATTGACTTCTACTAACTCGCTAATTACACTGATTCTAACTGACTGACTCGAGGGAAAGCTGACCGCCTTTTTATAGTTTTGGCCGCCGGCTTCTAGAATTTTCGGCAGATAAGGCTTATCGAATGCCGAAATTTCTGGAACGCTTATCTGGCGTTTGTTTCGTTATCGCGGCCGCTTTCCCCTTATCAGAACCTTCTATAAACTTTTTTTATTTACTAAATTCTACAATTCTATTCTAAATCCTATTTCATCTATTAACATTGCGTTACACTATTTTTGATTATGTGGGCTCCATCCTGCCCCACCCCTACCATGACCGCTGATTGATCAACGCCATGACCATGCACGTGACAGAATTAACCCACTTTAGTTCGTTACACAGAATTCTGCATTTTTTTATCAGACATTCAAGAAAGTAACGCGAGCGGTTAACACATTTCATAATGTTGAAAGGGTGTGGGAGCAGAAAGAAGCGCCCTCACATAGATGACTGATCTAAGAGGAACACACACGGTATTCTCCTTAAAAGAATCTTTTGATATTCAAACCGAAATCGCATTTCCAGACATCACGCTTCAGATATGCAAATTACTTGTTGAAAGCTGATGTCTGCCGCGAACCTTTGTATCGGCCCCCCAACTCCAATAGAATAGACTTAAAAAATATACACGGGGAGAAAGTCAACAACCATAAAAACGATAGTATCGTAAACTAAGCCGATGTTTTAATCCGGGCCGAGGAATGGAAGGAATTTCATTATATTAGATTCCACTTCCATTTTCTTCGTAAGCTTCGGTTTCGCAAGGTTTTCGAATGTGAGGTTAAACATAAAATACATTAACGTCTGTTCCCTAATCCTCGTAGTCTTAAAGTGGAAAAACTACCTCCCGCAGATGTTTATTTAATACCGAGGGAAATTTGTCAAAGGCGTAATTGAAAGATTAATTTTCATGTTGAATGTTTATTTTTATTTTGGTTTCTAGGGCGCAATCGAAACGAGAATGTCCCGTCTAAGCTGCTTACGGAAAAATATCGTCGTCCCCGTGCCCTAATGGTTAGAGCGCGGCTTCGATTCTATTAAATATTTTAATTAAAATGCGCCCTATCGGCGAAAAGCCAAAAAAACTTTCTCTCGGCCTCGCAGATAAAATTACTTAAAAGCTACGTGAGCGAAACCATAAAATATCTGAGATTTGGGCCCGAAGTCGAAGTGGTTAAAGCGTAGTGTTAACCACATACGAATATCGTCAAATTGATGTGTTGAAATCGCGTACCTCTTTAAGAAATAAGCCAGACAGTTATTATCGGGAAGTGATTCGTGTGCAAATGTCTAAAGCTGACCATTGAGGAGCATGCTTCTCAACATGTTTATCAACAAAACTAACCGAGTTCACATATTAGGAAACATGTTCGGCAACTTTAATTGATAAAACACGAGCTAAGAATTGGTTACCATTAGTTTCAAAGCATAAAAAGTGGAAAATGAAAAATAAAAGAAGGAAAAGAAGTGTTCGGATAAATAGTTTTTAAGTGGTGGTTTGAAAGTTGAAAACTAAAGAATCAAAATACCCCATCTTGACTTACTATTTGTGGAACTATAGTAGACGTGTCATCTCGAACACTTCACAAGTCATAAAATACCACCAAGACGGCTCATAAACATCTTCAGATTAGCTTTAACATTATTACTTTCCTCAGTTCTCTTTTTAATGAAACTCTTAAGCTCTTGATTTGTTTTTAATGAACATTCTTTTATTTGTGTTATGAAAAACTAATTTTACATTTTTCTATTAAAACATACTTTGCTTCACTTTTTAAATGTTTCTTCGAATATCTCTAAGTCGCTTAAACGCGAAAAATATTCATAAGAACTCTTTCGAAAATTCTTTGTTCCCATTGAAAGACACTAAACAAATATAACAAACTCGAGAGACCACAAGAAGTGGCAAATACGAAAAAGAGTTCGTCAACTTGTGCGTCAAACCACACACCTAGGTAACATGATCAGCTCACGTTCCGGCTTTTCAGTCTCGCCCTGGAAGCCTGCAACTTAGCAACATGTTGACGAACCAACACACTAGGAAATTTATTGACGGCAAGCTTGGTTGCCCAACATGTTGCTAAACAGCTCCCTAGTTGAAATACAAATCTTGTCCCCTGAAACTAAGAAATATTAAAGAGGTTGCTCTAACGTGCTTCGACAGCCAAGCTATCATCTTCAGAGAGATACTGCTCCCTAGTGAAAGACCTGCGTAAGTGTCTGAACATACAAAAAGTTTTCCCGAGATGAAAACTTCCGATGCAGATGTCTAGTTATAAATATATGCGCTCCCCTATTGTGATTAATTCAGTATTCAATAATTGATTTATGTTACTCGTCGTTGTAATATGTCCTGTTCTTTGCCCTAAATAAAGTATTTAAATTCATGACATTACATTAAACATGTGACAATATCATTGGCCTTATGTATTATCTATTATTATTTACTGCGAACGAAGGCAAGCGCAAAAAATGAAAAAATAATGCCATAAATTAATCACCGAGGGGTCTAAACGCAACCTAATAAATAACGCCAGTGTTCACAGTCTCTAGTGTTCACTATCTAGGGTCTAACACGAAAACGTTATCGAGGGTATCGGAACGAAAAAAAAGTTTCGATTTTTCTACAATCGCTTTTTTAAGGAAAGTTTCGCGGTATTTGTGGTCGGCCGATGTATACGGAAATATAAATCTGTCGTAGGCGCCGTCATATAACCAATTATTTTTTTAAACGCCGCTGCCCGAAGTCCAACTTTCCTCCTAGGAAGTAATCGTAAGTGAGGGAGAAACTTTTTCCAACACTAATTACGATAAAACGTCCCGGTAAATAACGTTAACACGGGCTTGTATCGAACGATAACTCTTTTTTTTTTCTTACAAAGGGAGCGAGCCTCGAAGTTTCACAAAGTTCGTCCGCGCTGATTTACCCTTTGATTTGCTTCGTTCTTTTAAACGTGGATTTCGAAACTTTTTGGTAACACGCTGCATCTTTTTTTTCTTTTGTTCTGTTTTTTACTGTTCTGTTGTTTTTCGAAATCTGCTACATATAAAACAGAAAAGGTCTTTCATCAACTAACGAACATTAAGTATAGTAAGAAGTATATGGATTCCTTTAGGAATGTGCTAATCGTGAAGTGATTCATGTGCAGGATATTTTTTTTTAAGTTTTATTACAGCCAAATCTCGTATAGGGTAGTCTTTATTCTTGTGTTATGGGTTGCGTAATAGCATCCATTAAATACCAGCGCCCTCGGCGCGACAGGCGTTTAGGTATCATTTTTTTTAAGTTTGAACCACTCGTAAAGGGTAACTCCATTATGCCTTAAAAGGACTGCGAGTAGGATGCGGAAACAAGCAAAGATGACGATGAAACGCCTTCTTAATCAAGGATAGGTTGTAATTTTTGGGGAAAATTTCTTTCGGTAACGCGTTTCATAGCTTGGAAGTTCTATAGAAAAAAGAGTCTCCGTAGACAGAAGTCCTCACTGTGTCAACCTAGACCACACAGGAATTTGCTGCCTCCTGACTGTCTCGTGTGCCTCAAGAATCTTGCTCTTGGGGGATCAATCCTATTACTTCCTGCGAGCATCTTCCATGATAGTACTTGTCTCCAGAAAAACGTCAACACTTTGCGATGAAAGTGGAAATTATAAAAAAGTGACAATTTTTAGAAAATGTCCTTGATTTTAACAAAATATTGATATTCATAACATTAAACTTGATTAACGATTAAAACAATAACAATATATTAAAAATTACACGATATTTCGATAAATATTTGGTATGACCGACACTGATTTCGCTTTTCAGGCATCATCGGCGGTTATACCAGCAAAAACATCGTGGAATTTTTAATATCTGTTGTTATTTTAATCGTCAATAAACTTTAATAATTATAGATATTGAAGAATTCCACTAAATAAGGGTTAAAAATGTCAGTTAAAATATTGATAAACAAATCTTGTCTCCTGAAACTAAGAAAGATTAAAAAACACAACAGTTGCTCTAAAGCGTTTCGATAGTCAAGCTATCATCTTCAGAGAGGTACTGAACAAAATATATTTTTTAAAAAAATAGAGCTTTAACATGGAATTTGACGAAAAATTTCGAAATCAATAAAACTTTCGAGAAAGAAGTCGTAATATTGAAATTAAAACAGAAACTTCGAAAAAGACATCAGCATTTCTAACAGTTATGGTTTTTAATAAACAGTTGGGTTTTCGGAAAAACAAGTTTAAGAAAAAATGAGAAATTTTTAGAAAAAGGTCGAAATTTTGAGGAAAAGTAATTAAGATTTCTGGTTTCAAATTTTAAGATTAAACTCGAAACATTAAGGGAATAATTAAATTCTAATGTGAAAATTCAAAAAAATGTTCGAAACAAACGTAAAAATTATGAGATTTAAGTGTAAATGTGAGAAAATGTCGAAAATTCTAAACAACGTAAATTTTAAGTTACACAAAAGTTAAAATTTTACGCAACGAGTAAAAATATCAAGGTCAATATGAAAAATTTCAGAAAAAATTAGTAGTTTATAAAAAAAATCGTCAATTTTCTACCTAAAACTTTCAGGTTTGAATTCGAAATATCTAATTTAAACACAAGATCTTCAGAAAAACGTCATAATTTTAAGATTAAAGTGGAAATTATAAAGTGCCAATTTATAGAAAAAAATGTTGACTTTAAGTATTAACACGAAATTTTAGTAAAAAATTTAAGTTTAAAATGGAATGTTTGAAAAGTTTATAATTTTCCAAGTGTAGATTTTAAGGTTCTTTAAAAAGAGAAGCATTCGAAATGAATAAAAAAATTAATTTGAAAACATTTACTTTAAACGCAAAATTTTGAGAAAATTGTTAAGATTTTATAAAAGAGGCTTTTATTTTTAGTATACAATATAAATTTTAATAAAAAAAATTAAATTTTTGGAATAAAAGTTGAAAATTTTTAAGAAAACTAGAAATTTTTTGATTTTTCGATTGAAACATTTCATGTTTAAGCTCGCAGGTTTCAAAAAAAAAAAAATTAAATCTCGAAAAACGCTATATAAGTTAGTAAAAACAAGACAATAGTTTTAACACAAAATTTCGGAAAAAATTTCAATCTTTCGATTCTATTTTGGGAAAAAATATAAATTTAGAGATAGAAAGGAGGTTGTGAAAACCTTCAAAATTTCTAGAAAAAATCTAAATTAACTTAAAGCTAAAAGTTCCAAAATAAAAATGAATAATTGGAAAAATTTGGGTAGTTGAAGGATAAAGTAGAGCAAGCGGACAAGTCCAGTATTTACCAAATTTCATGTAAAGGTTGTCCTCAAAAGTACGTCGGGCAGACTAGACGATCTCTTAAAATTCGACTGAAGGAGCATTTGGCTCATTTGAGGTACGGAAGAACGGAGAAGTCAAGTGTGGCTCGACATGCTTTTGAATTTAGATCATAGGATAGATAACAATATTAAATTATTAAGAGTAGTAAATAAGAATTCTATATTAAATGCTTGTAAAACCCCAGCCATCCATAAGGCTGGAGACAACCTAACGAATGGTTGCGCTGGGCCTTTAGGATACTCATCTCTGTTAAAAATAGTTAGGGTTGATAGATAAGGAATTGTGACACTACCACGTTGAAATACAGAACTTGTCTCCTGAAACCAAGAAAGATTAAAAAACACTGAATACTAATACTAAGTATCTCTCTGAAGATGACAGCTTGGCTGTCGAAACGCGTTAGAGCAACATTTGTTGTGTTTTTTAATCTTTCTTGGTTTCAGGAGACAAGTGCTGTATTTCAATTTTTGAAGATAACCAAGGACCAGTCCGTTTTACCAAATACTACGACCTGAATGATTAGATGCGCATGCGCGTTCGTATGCGGTCGATCATGCACGAAGTGAATATTTTTAGTATATAAGGATTAATTTTAGCATTAGGTGTTAGTATCTCTCTGAAGATTATAGCTTGGCTATCGAAACGCGTTAGAGCAACCTCTGTTGTATTTTTAGTCTTTCTTGATTTCAGGGAACAAGTTTTGTATTTCAATTTTTAAAAATTAAGAAATACAATTATAATTTCGAAAAGAAAAATACTGAAAGCTTACGGAAAAAAAAAGTTTGTTTTCGGAATTTTTACTTTAATCCCTAAATTTCGATTTAGATTTTAAACTGAAAAATTTCAAAAATGTTTAAAAAAGCCAAAATTTAAAAACAGAAGTCGAAATTTTAGTTACTAAAAATTGGAATTATTGAACGTACTCTGCAATCAACTGTCAATAATTTTGGGTGGGGGATCTAACTGCCATGTGCCCAACAAAGAAGAGTGAAATTTCGACTTTAATCTCGACATTTCGAAAAAGAAGTCGAAAGTCCGAATTCAGAATCGAAATTTCGAGACAAAAGTAAAAATTTTGTGTTTAAAATAGACATTTTTTAACAGTTATCCGTTCTCTGGGTCCATAGGTAACTATTTTTGATTATGCAATTATTTATATCATTTAAATTATAAAAAGTAGTAAAGCATTACATTGTAAATTATCAAAATACGATGTTCAAATATCGAAATATTGATAGAATGCATTATATTGCATTTATACAAAACTTCAGTACACGTGCCCGTTAATGTAGGTTATTATTCAAACAAATAGTTCCTAGATACATGGTAATATAATACTCAGATAATAAGTGCCGTCTGGAGGGACTCTAATTTCAATTAATGCTCAAAGGAGGGAGCCAAGGTCTCTCTAATTATTCGTCTCTAATAAATATGATCCGCCGTAGAGGCTTTATACTGCACACATATTAAACGTCTAACGAAAAAAATCGATGTATGGAATTTCATTTAACACAATCGTTATACATTGCAACTGGTGTTACGTGTTAAGATTCGATATTTGATTATAAATATAACGTGAATTTCAACACTTTATTTAGATAGATAAAACAACAGAAAGTAATAGAACGAATAACATAAATCAATTATTGAATTTTATACTGAATCAATGACTGAATTTCATACTGAATCAATGACTGAATTTCATACTGAATCAATGACTGAATTTTATACTGAATCAGTTTCAATTGGAGAGCGCGCTACTTCTGGAAGTCTCCATCTCAAGAAAACATCCGTTATGTTTTAAATGGTATGGCCAGGAGATTGCACACAAGCCACTTCGCGATAACAACCGTCTGGCACGTTCTATAAAGGTGCCCGCATACTCCGCGATTTCTAACACTTCATTTTGCTACCATGTCCTAGCAACGTTAACATCGGAATTATATCGGCAGTTTATAATAAAATTCGATCTTGTCAAATTCTTCGACTTGATGATATTTATAAATGTAACACATAACCTCCAAAAAGACATGTTAATCAAACATCTTTGATTACAGCAAACAGCGCCCTCTACGTGTTCTTCGTCGGAATATCGTACAGTAGCATAATGTGGACAAGACCATGCAGTCAGGAAAAATTCATCGTCGATTGTCATCGCGCCTCGTACATATTCAATAATTAGATTCGCCCCAGCGCCCCTCGGGAGTATTAAGCTTGTCACTTTGCCTTCTAGCTTCGCGTTGCGTGAAAAGATTTATCACTTGTTGCAAGTTTAAAGCCTCCGTGCGTTTTGATTAAAACTACCTCCGGGCGAATTTAAAGGCGAACGACTGGATCGCTTACCTGGCGTTCATCCAGTAGTAAATGAGGGGATTCACCATGGCATTCGACATGGCGCACCAGTAGAAGGCCAAATACACGTGCTGCGTGTATCTGCTGTAGATGACGTTCGGATCGTAGTAGATGTAGATGAAGTAGGCGTGATAGGGCAGCCAGCAGATGCCGAATATGAAGACGATTAAGATGAACATCTTGACCACCTGTAACGTCAGACTGGAAGTTAGTTTAGGACGAATTTGACGGCCGACGGAGTTGGGATCTAGTTTATATTCAGAGAGTCCCAAGATGTAGTAAGTTAACTTGTACAACTAACAGTGTTACGAAAGTTGTAGAGGTAGTTAATTAATGCAGTCTGTCTGGACGTTTTGCCCGTTGATCGTGTGAATTACGGGAAGAAGTCGCTTTATATTTGGCCGCTAGGATTTCACTGGTTGATTATTTTTAGAATTCGCGTGTAGGTAATAACGCCGAGAAGGGGAAAGAATAAGCGGGAAAAAAAGTAACGAAGAACGAGGTGATTGTATTAAATAAATATTGCGAGTCTTGGTGGAAATTCTTGACGGTTATTATATTGCTTTGTTTTACTTTTTTTCTGACGCAAACGTCGAGTAGAGTTGCTGCCTTTGATTCTTGCAGATAGATCGTAGAGGCTTCTCCGTTTCGCATAGTGTTCATATCGACTTTCCGGCTTTTTTACGATTTTAAACAAGTCCACCCCCGATAAATTAAAGCATCTTATACGTGATACACGAATAAACTCACCTTTCTTTTCGACCTGATGGAGTCTAATTGCCGTTGTGTCAATTCGCCGATTGATCTCGACCCCCACAAAACCTTACCCATGATGCTGTAGCACAAAGTCATCAGGACTATGGGCACTAGGTAGGTTATGATTAAAAACATCATTTGGTACCTAACAAAAATAAATAAATAAATGTCGCAGTTCACCTGCATTTTTTTTAATATTCACTTTTGAACACTATAAACAAACTGAATTATAAACGTATTTACAATACGCTAAATACGATAAATGAAAATGACAAATACAATATAAAACATCTGGACTCTAAGCGGTAATATCCAACAATAGAGAATATTCATTCATTTTGATGTATTCTCATTTACTAATTGAAAACTAAAAATGTAAAAAGAAAAAATAATAAAATATCGTTAATTGGAACTCACATAAAATCGAATTTAGATCCGACAATTTTACCATCCGGCCAAATTAATATACAACCGGTGGTTTCTCGTCCCATTGTGCCTACAACAATCATCGTTTTAACCCAATCATTAATCTAGATCTAGAGTTATAGCAATCGCCCTATTGCTTGCTTTACCTGGTAACGATAGTCGACGAAAACAGTAAACAGGGCAAAGCAAAGATAAAGCTAGCGGCCCATATCAAACCGATCGGTGACTATCGAGCAAGTTTTTGACATCCTCGGCTGTAGCGGATGAACTATAGCCAAATACCTGCAACAGAAACGAGAATTCCACCCTTCTAATTAAAATCCCTTCTAATTAAACTTAACCGTTCAGACATGATCGACTTAATTCCCATCGACGTATTTCGCTCCACAATTGCGACGTTCTCGAATTGTTTCGTCAATTTGTCGAGGGGCGCGCCGCGTCAGCAGTATAGGGTATCTTTTCCGGGTCACGTGAACCGGAATTTTTCTCTATATTCCGACAGTGTGTCGCGTTTTTGAACGTCCCGGAGGGGCCGGCGCGGCATCTTTAACTCTCACGTCTGCGATAAATTTATGTGCATTCCCTCCGAAATCATTCTCGTTTTTAAAGTTAGCTACCGGTTGAATGGATCGGCGTACGCTTTCGAAATAAAAATGGAAACGGAGCGTCCCTACCTGATTTGGAGGGGTCATTTCGTTTTCGAAATTTCGACTTTTTTTGGGTTTAAATAATCGAAATTCCGAATAATTCGAAAATTCAAGAAAAAAATAACTGCTCTTACTAATTTGACTTTTTCTTTCGAAATCTTGATCTGATTCTATATTTTTTCCAACTTAAAGTTAACATTTTGACAAGATAATTGATGTGTTAAAGCGAAAAATTCGAGAAAAAATCGCGATAACTTCTTAAATCGTCGATCGATTTTCTTTTGAAAATTTTACAATTTTGGGTTCAAAATCAATATTTAGAAATAGAAGCTGCAAATATAATAGATTTCTAAAAAAAAGTATTTTCATTTTTTTTCCAATTGTCAGTTTTAGAGTAGATATGTTAAAAATAACTAGGAAACTAATTGTATTAGATTGATTTTTTTTCTGGAGTACGATTTGTATTCGGTTATAGGTCAAAATTTTGTGAAAAAAACATCTTGAAAGAAATTTACTTCGTTTTCTTTCTCGATTGCTTTTGACTTATGTTAGTTTGTCGAATGATTATGAAAATCGTCTTTAGCCCCAATTTTGTAATTGAAGGAGTATTTAAATGATTTTCGAGTGACGTTATCTTAACTTCAGTTAACAACAATAGCCTTGTTGTTAATTGAGCTATGTTTTACAAAATCTGTATTTTGATTTTTAGCGAAATAAATTCGACTTGTTTTTCCTTCGGTTTCGGTTATTTCTCGTAAATAGGCCAATTAGTGGACCCAAATTTTCATCTTTTGCATTTTCTAAGGCCTTCGCGGGTAAATTACATGCACATTCATCAAGTTAATTGTCCTGTTATCTCCTGTCGTCGTCCAAATTAACAGGATTAGAGTGTACTCTAAAAGAGGGTGACCTCGTTAAAAATAAGGAGGATGAGAAATAAGGGTAAATACAAGCTCTGTGGGCGGAAGCTTTTATAAAAACAATTTCCGCGATCGTGCGCTAGGTAAGGCATTCCTAGGTTCTTATCATCGACTTTATTTGCAGCTTTGCGATTGTCGATTGTGTATTGTAGCGCAAACGACTTCGTGCTAGACTTATTACTTTGCGATTAATTTTGGACCATAAATAATTATTTTAAATCACAATTCCGAATTATCTTTCCAGAAATATATACAATAATATCTTATCGTATTCGAGTTATCGAGAAGTTCTTCGGAATAAAAATCTGCGTACGAGTAATTCGATCCGGCGGCCGGCGAGTCTCCTCTAACGTTCTTACACGAACTAGTAAAATAGAAGAAATAGAGAATTATGTCGTTTAAAGATTTATATACGCCACGATTATTAATATTAAATTAAATGAGCACTATATTGTTTTTTCTGTCTTTTCCACAGCAAACACAAAGTTAAAGTTAAGATGTGAAAGTTTTGAAAGACGACACGAGAAATGAGGAAAAATTTAAACAAAATGAATGCAACTACTATTTACAAACATTTGATTTTACTTACATATATTGCGCATTAAAAAAAAATCGTTTTGTTTACTCGACGAGCTACGAATTTGAATTTTGAGGGCGGTGTTTTGTACCTTTCTTCCGAAGCGACGTCGTGAAGTTTGTAAACTCACCCGTAGCCCGTCGAACCTTCGTGAAACGGGCGCTCTTGCTTCCAAGGTTTCGATCAGAGACTAGTTTCGATTTAATCCCGGATAGTAGTACTTCGAACGTCCCGTTTTAAAAATAGACTCACCTGTCGCAAGATATTCCCGTGAGGGTGAATACGCTGGCAGCCACAGTTGCATTCGCGATGAAATTGCTGATAGTGCAATACCAACCACCGAACGGCCAATTCCTAATAATGAGAATAAATTGGTTATCATTTGAACGGGACAAATTCCAAAGCGTATAAGTCTATCGGTGCATCGCTATGTATTTCATTCGGTATTGAATATTTCCGTATCAACTGGAATTATTAGGTAATCCGACTAAATTACATAGCTGTTACCATGTGACTGGAGCAGTTTCCAAGTGTAAAGTAACATCAAACATTTTGGAATCTTTAAGATATTTTACCTGTCAGTTGCTTTTCTATAAATTTCTGTTAGACGTTACTATTGGCGTTACTTATATAGCTGCCAAATTAAAAAAACCGTGCCCGTGCCGAAGCCGGGATCCATACTCAGTGTCAAAGTTACGTTTTTTTTTAACATTAAGGTATAGATGAAAGAACGTTTTTAAAGTTTTTGATTTCGGTCAAACCTTTCTATAGATTTTGATAAAAAAGTAACACGTAGGATGATATTAAAACAGCAAAATATGAGAATTTTTAATGTTACTGTTTTTGCGCAATTGCAATCCAAAATTATACATCACACGAAATGTTGATACTTGTTTCCGCATGTTAGGGAAACATCTTAAAGTAATGGTAATATAGCAGCTCTACTGCAAGAATTCCTAAATGCCTTTGACTTTAGTTCCATAGCTCCGTGGCGAAAATCCATCAAATAAGCACTGCAGTGCTAGGAAAATTTGCTACAAAGCGGCTTCGAGATTCGTAGTACTGTATCTACGCCTACAGTCTATATATGCCTTTCTATACGCAGCGGAAATCTAACATTCTAAAAACTTTTCGCTACGATTCTCGTTGCCCTCCAATAGAGAAATGTGGCCTACGATAATTGAAAGTTAAAAAGAATTCAAAGTGCCATCAAAAAATACTGAGAATTTTCTACTATCGCCGGCTAACAATGGAAGAAATGATTGCACTACAGTTTTGGCGCCCAACGTTGGGCCCATTTTTTGTCAGCTTGCGTGGTAGTTTTCGTTAGACCTTGTCATTTTGACCTATTTTTGCCAGGGTATTGAGTTTTCGGTTAGTTTTGAGATTTTAAGTTTTTCTTTTTGACCAATATTTGCAAACTTGCGTCTTAGTTATCTTCATGAAAGAGAAATTTTCAGTACGTTTTAGTGCCACTTAGAATCCTTCCTAACTTTCAATTATCCTAGCCAATATTTATCCACTGATGAAATTTTTGCACCGATGAATTACCTTAAAAGAAGATTACTTAGCAGAGATAACGTAAAGTTTTATTTAAAAGGTGTTTTAGAGAGAAAATGCTATCAAATATGAAATCCTCAACAAAACATTAACGTAATCTTAATTAGCCATTCAAGTTCCAAACAGTTCGAACAACATTACTGTTGGTTGAATAAACAAAAAATCATTTCTATTCAGCGCTACGATGGAAATGTGAAAATTGAAAAGCAAAAAAACACCCGTGAATGCTGTTATTAGCGTTTGTTGATTTTCATCAGTAATTGCCAACTAGTGCTTTGAACTGAAGAATACCGTCTCACTTATCCATTCATCTCTTTAGAGACATATCCCGATAGACGTATGTAGTCCGCGATTAATATGCTTCAGCTACATTCGGAATGTTAATTAAAGGAGATGCCGACTCACCTTTGAATCATGTAAGTGAAATTAAACGTGCAGTTCAAAGTTGTGAGTAACAAGTCGGCCACGCTGAGGTTGACTAGGAAATAATTGGTTACACTTCTCATCCTCCGATGTGCTAAAACAAGAAAGATACGAAATTAGACATTCACTAGGAATAACACTTCGCTTTCAAAATCATCCATTCCTATCTTAACCTTTTAGCAAAAGAGGCGGAAATGAGGGGGGGAGGGTTATTATACCATAATGTTGATAATGTTTAAATCTACTTCAGATATCAGGTATCTAAAAATTACAAACACATTGAATCGAACAATCAAGAAAACATATTTTTTAATATACTATTTCCATTTTTTTTCTAAAAAAAATTGAAATACAAATCTTGTCCCCTGAAAGCAAGAAAGATTAAAAAACACAACAAAGGTTGCTCTAACCGTTAGAGCAACCTCTATTATGTTAGAGTCTAACGCGTTTCGATAGCCCGCAGATTAGACGATCTCTTAAAATCCGACTGAAGAAGCATTTGTCTCATTTGAGGTACGCAAGAACTGAGAAGTCAAGTGTAGCTCGATATGCTTTTGAATTAGATCATAGGATAGATAATAATATTAAACTGATAAGAGTAGTAAATAAAAATTCTATGTTAAATGCATGTGAAAGGTTAGCCATCCATAAAGCTGGAGACAAGCTTATAAATGGTTGCGCTGGGACCATAGAAATCGCATTTCTGTTAAGAATAGTCAAGGTTGATAGATAAGGAATTGTGATGCCACGACGATTACGATTAGATGCGCATGCGCTTTCGGATGCGGTTCGATCATGCACGAAGCGAATATTCTTAGGATATAAGGGTTAAATTTTAGAATTAGGTGTTAGTTAGGAAGTCAACAGGCTCATCCACGAGCTCAGGTATGAACTCCGAGAGCACAAAATTTCTAAGTTTCAGGAACACCTAAGAAGTTGCAACCTCGAAATTTCATCAGATCTCTGGCGCACAGCCAAAGCTCTAAGATCCCTCCGATACACGGACCTCAAGGAATGGCTCACTCAGATCAGGAAAAGGCCGCAGCTTTCGCTGAGACCTTTGAACGACACTGTCAGGTCACACTTGAAGAAGTGGACTTAGACTTCGTAGAGGAGGTGGAAGAAGAGGTTCAAATTCGTCAGGAGGAAGTGCCAGAAGAAGACGACGTCATCCAGCCGACTAACGAGGAGGAAATCCAAAGCTTTCTGCGCAAGCTAAACGTCAAAAAGTCTTCAGATCCAGACGGAATTCCAAACCAAGCTCTGAAGTCTCTTCCGAATCATGCTGTCAAATACTTTGAGCAATAGTCAATTCCATGTTTAAATACAAGATGGAAGACTGCAAACGTTATCTTTATTCCTAAGCCAGGTAAGGATGGGAAATTTTCCCAAAATTACAGGCCAATCAGCCTCTTATTCAACTTGGGTAAGGTGGCGGAAAGGATTTTGAGGAAGCGTCTGCAGAATATCATCAGCGATCGCGACATTATTCCTAAGGAATAATTTAGGTTCCAACCTATACACTCTACCTCAGACCAACTGCTGATAGTGGTTGAAACAATCACTCAACGCATGAATTGGAACAAGGTAGTTGAACCTATTTTCTTCGATATCTCCATAGCATTTGACACATTTTGGCACCAAGGATTAGTCTACAAGATGCACCAGTTTGGAATACCTCTAACAATGGTTCAAATGGTAAGCTCGTTCCTGGACTAGCGCTCATTCAGAGCAAAGGTGGGACAGGAACTATCAAACCAGTTTAGGCTACAGTATGGGGTGCCTCAAGGCTCCGCCTTGTCACTTCTGCTGTATTCTCTATTCACAGCAGACATCCCAAGAACCAATCCAACAATCGACCACACCTTATTGGCAACTTACGCAGACGACACAGCTTTAGTGGCGTACTCTTTCAGTCCAGAAGTGGTCACCAGACGACTTTAGGAGGCAACAAACAGTCTACTAGATTACTTCGGTCAATGGAGAATCCAAGTCAACGCAGACAAGACCCAAGCAGTCTTTTTCACTCGAAGAAGACTCCAACCGTATGGACATGTAAATGTTTATGGGCAAAACGTCGACTGGAGACTTCAGCCAAAGTATCTAGGTCTAATTCTTGACAAAAGACTGACTTTCCAGGCACACATCGATTATGCAGTGTCCAAAGCCAAAATGCTGAAGGGACTGCTGCAAGCGATGATTGGTAGAAATAGTAACCTGTCCATTGGACTTAAAGTGTTACTATACAAATCAATCATAAGACCAGCGATGACCTACGCATCTGTAGCTTGGTCACAGGCGACGGATAATCAGATGAAGAAACTCCAGGTATTCCAGAACGTCTTTCTAACACAACCCATGGACGCTCCATGGTTTGTGAGAAACAATCAGCTCCATAGGGAAGCTGAACTACCTTTGGTAAGAGATTTTCTTAGGGAAATTAATTCCAAGGCGATGGTGAGAGCGGAAATGCATCCCAACGAACTAGTTCGACAGGCAGTGGATTACGATCCAGACATCCCCACCAGGATTAGGAGACCAAGGATGGTCGTCTAGGCTACGACTTCCATTTCGGAAATTTTTGTTTTGTTTGTTTTTTATGTTTTAGGCAAAACAGCTTGCGCTTGCAATAGTGCCCCAGCACTATTGTACTGTTCCGACGGAGGGATTGGGGGCCAAGGTCCCGGCCCGAAGAAGTAGGGGTTTTTAGTCGGTACCCGTAGTTTGAGCGGAAATCCGACACTATCTGGGCTATCTTCCCAGATGTCCGTAACGGATTTTTCCCTACTTTAAAAAAAATTAGGTGTTAGTATCTCTCTAAAGATGATGGTTGGCTATCGAAAAGCAGTCAGAGCAGCCTTTGTCGTGTTTTTTAATCTTTGTTGGTTTCAGGGGACAAGACTTGTATTTCCATTTTTGAAGATAACCAAGGACTAGTCCGTTCCGCCTTTTTTTTTGTAGCAATGTCGACTTGCAACTAACAATTTCAGTTTGTATGCAGTTTTATTGGCTTTTTCTTCGCTGGTCACTCCTTTCACAATCCTAAATTTCAGTACATTCTATTAAAGGAATGGCAATCTGTTATAGATTGCCGCAAACAGCGATCGCGTTGGAAGGTACTGAAATTTAGGATTGTGAAAGGAGTGGCCGGCGAAGAAAAAGCCAATAAAACTGCATACAAATATGAATACTTCGCAAATAAATTACAGAGAATATAACAATTTCAGATTGAAAAAAAAATTTAAATCAACAGTTGCTAGAGAGAGTCTTTCAGTTATAATTTTTTTTATGTTTAATCCACTCGCAAAGGATAATCCTATTATGCCTTCAAAGCACCGCGAGTAGGATGTGGAAACAAGGGTAGATGGTGATGAACCGCCTTCCTAAACAAGGATAGGTTGTAATTTTTGGGAAACATTCTGTTCGCTAACGAGTTCCATAGCTTGGAAGTTCTATAGAAGAAAGAGCCTCCATAGTCAGAAGTCCTCACTGTGTCAAGCTGGACCACACAGGAATTAGCTGCATTCGGCTGTCTTGTATGCCACAAAAATCTTGCCCTTGGGTGAATCAATCCTATTAGTTCCTGTGAGCATTTTCCAAGAAAGTGCTTGTGGCATTAATTTTAAGAGAAAACAAAGTAAAATAAGCATGATACGAATACGTGATTAAAAAAGAATGTTTACCTGAAACATCCTTCATAATTATAACAATATAATTTTTTAATTACGCTGAAAAAAATATTTACAAATCATAATTTAAACCCCTTTTTGCCATTGACTTCAATGCTTTTAAAGCCCAACTTAATAGAAAAAAGAAGAAATGACGGCTGCGCAATCGGGACTCGACCGAAAGCAAACAAAATATTGCTAATTATGTCTAAATGATGACCATACGAACATCATTAAATGATACTGGTGGCTTCAAGGGTTGGGTAATTCGCTTTTTAATATAAAAAGCGGGTAACATCGAATGCAGAAGAAAGTTACGTAAAAATAAGGTAAAATCGAGAGATGAGTGCAAGCGTTGATTGATATCAACGCTGCAAGTAATAAATTAAATTCACTGTAGCGGGTGCAAATGTTATAAAGTGGTTAATACTCGAAAATCATTTTCCAATGTCTTGAGTTTTGTGATTCTGTAAGAAAAATATGTGATGGCGATAAAATTTTTTTAAACCATGACTTGCTTAACTTTAAATCATCATTTTTTCGCGCCGGACTTTAAGTGGTCAATTGGTTGATTTAGGTCTATTTTAAAAGATCAAATACATTTTTCCGATTTTATGTCTTTTTTGGGCTTTCTGAAGACATGTCATTATGACTGAAAAACACCATACACAGACTGCTTCACTTGGTTAAGGGTAAGACATCGATATCAGCTGCCATAGAGGACATAATCAAAAATGGCAACTCTAATAAGTTACCAAAATGGATCTGTTACAACTGCAAACACAGCAATGAAGTACTAGTCCCCATATCACCATCACATCACAAATCAGTGAGCGCCACTTACGCATTTCTATCACTTGTGAGCAATAAGGCGCAAAATAAATCCCACGGATATTGTTCCGTTCTCAATCAGGGCTACAAAAGAGAAAGTTTGCTTTTCAGGCAGTCCTCCCCTTATTCTCATTCGATTTATTCGATGTGTATAAATCGTCTGGTATATCTTAACGTCAAGGCATAATCTTCCACTAAGCTTCTCCCGCAGCGAGCTAAATTACTTTTCAATTTAGATAGGCGATTGGTCACATCGTGTGCACTTTTTTTCTCGAGGATTTATCGACAATATTGCACCGTAATGTGCGGAGATAAACGATACCGCCTCTCTTCTTGTATAATACGACGGCGCTTCGGTTTGAAGGGCCATCACTTGCGAACATAAACATCTGAGTCCGTTCCTTTTTACGCTTTTCGTCAATAATGCGTCGTAAAAATCCGCTTTAGGTTAGGTTTTGTGCAGAACAATGTCGTACAAAGCGAATTTGCTGCCCAAATGATGATACCAGTTGACTAATGCCTATTGCCTATAGTTTTATGTTGCTAGTATGGTATCCAAGTTGATTGAATATAGACTACTTAATAGTTTACATCAGTAGTGTCCTTTGGGGATCGCGAAAAAGTAATTTAAATCAAATCTGTAAACGATTAAACGTGCTAAAAATTGTATAGAACATTTAATTGTAGTTGCCATTATTTATTGAGCTTAACCTACCTGATGGTATTCCCGCTATTGTTCTTAAGAAGTGCGTCCCATAGTTGACTTCTGTCCCAAGCAAATTGTTCACACTCTCTTACAACAAAGGTGTATTTCCTAACATTTGCAAATCTGCTAGGATGCAGCCTGTTCTTAAAGAGGGAAAAAGGAATCTGGGTAACAACTATCGCCCTATATCTTTGTTACTCGTATATCTAAAGTGATGGAAAAGGTTATTAACATCGAGATTCCGAAATGTCTGCAGGAAAATAGAATCATCTCGGACAGACAATACGGTTTTAGACAACAACGCTCCACTGGCGATCTACTGTCATATGTTACTCATATCTGTAAGTCAGTTATGGAAAAATATGGTGAGGCTAGAATTGTGGCATTGGATATCTCAAAGGCCTTCGACAGAGTCTAACACCGATCTCTTCTCGCCAAATTAACATCTTATGGTCTTCCTCCCGGACTCTGCTATTTGATCTCCCATTTTCTTGCTAACAGATCTCTTCAAGTCGTCGTCGATGACATTTCATCTGAGACAATTGCGATTAATGCAGAGGTGCCTCAGTGGTCTGTCCTGTCTCCTACTCTGTTTCTGTTACGCATAAACGATCTCTCAGCTGCAACTTCCAATCCTATATACAACTACGCAGATGATAGTAACCTTGTGTCATCTTTCTTCTCCGACAAACCATTATCTGTCGCTGCTTCAAATCGACTAAGGGAACAGCAGATTTGGACTGATTAATCGGGATCTTGGAATCATTTTGGAATGGGGTAAGGAAAATTTGGTGATTTCAACGCTTCAAAAACTCAGGCCGCGGTTTTCTCCAAGAAAAGGAATAATGCAACAAACATACTAATGGACGGTAAAATCCTTCCGATGGGATCTACCCCATCTATCCTAGGAGTGAATGCGAGCACTAACTTCTCTTGGGACGATCATATGCGCGCCCTTGCCAAATCCGCCTCTCAGAAGCTAGGTTTTCTTTTTAGAGCTAAAAAGTACTTATCATCTTATCAGCTATTCACACTATGCACAGCTCAAGTTAGGTCAACACTAGCCAATACTATTCTCATGTTTGGAGTTCAGCCCCAAAACATACTTTAGCTCTCTTGGATTCAATTCAAAGAAGAGCGGATCGCTTCATTAATGACGAGAGTTTGAACGATTCTCTCGAAACACTAGAGCACAGGCGTATGGTTGGTGACTCTCTTTTTTACAAGTAGTATAATGAAAGATACTCGCAGGAACTAATAGGATTGATCCCCCTAGGATAAGATTCTTGAAGTATACAAGGCTATCCGAGACAGCAAATTCCTGTGCGGTCCAGCTTGACACAGTGAGGACTTCTGTCTACGGAGGCTCTTTTCTCTATAGAACTTCAAAGCTATGGAACTCGTTACCAAAAGGAATTTTTTTCCAAAAATTACAACCTATCCTTGTTTAGGAAGGCGGTTAATCGCTGTCTATCTTTGTTTTCGCATCCTACTCGCAGTGCTTTGAAGGCATAATGGGGTTTCCCTTTGCGAGTTGGTTAAACTTGAAAAAAAATAATACCTAAACGCCTGTCGCGCCGAGGGCGCTCGTATTTAATGGATCTTATTATACAACCCATCATACAAGAATAAAAACTACCCCTATACGAGATTTGGCTGTAATCACGTATTTCTTTTACAAGAGTACTGTTTATTTACAGAAACGGTATTTGCGCATCGCCATCAGCCGTGCAACCAAATGAAAAAGTAACCTAAATTATGTCTAAGAAAATACTTTTTCTTTTTGAAATTGAAATTTGTTTGATCTTTCTCGAGGTAACTCTGGACAAAAATATAAACAAAGAAACATAACTAAAATGTGGAACTCGATTATCATGTGTATCATACAGAATTGTAAATTTATTATTTGGACAAACACTTTTTTATATATAGGTCACAGATATCGCACGAGAAGAATTTATCACCACACGAATGTCAAACTCACTCTAATTGTAATAATTCCACTGTTACCTTTTGCTGTCGACAGCGAACCAGCATTCAATTTCGATTTAATTATACAAAAACCAGCCACGCTATTGCGAAAACTGATATAAAAACAATGCGAACCGACATAAAAGGGCTTTTGAGAAATGAATATAACACAAATATACCTTCTCCGGCCTGATGGAATCTCCAAAAGCTATGTAACACAAATACAGAACAAAGTCTTCACTTTGCAAATGAGATTATCCTGCATTCCCCATAAAATATCTCGGGCACATCGTTCGGTAATCCAATTTTTAACATCTGCTGTTCTCTTTGCAAGAAAGCAACGAGCAAATAAAATGTTCCCCGTGACGCCGTTTAAAAACCTATTACCTGTGTCGAACGTGACGAATTGTTCCGTCTAGTCTTCCACATATGGAAGTGCAACCGGCACTTTAAACCAATGAAGCTTCTTTACCACCACTTTGACTTTTCCATTGTTTTTGTGGGTATATGTATTCTAATAGAGATCAAGTTAAGTTGGGCCAAACCTGAAGTTATCGTGCCTGGAGCTTAACACCAAACCTTGGATTTTCCGAATCCATTCAGAGAAACTATACTAATAATGACGGTTTAACTGAGCCTCTTCAAACACTAGAAGTGCAACGCAAAAAGTAAACATATTATAACTTATATGTTTACCCTTTTATAACGAACTGGTGCGTTAGAAATGGCGGAGTAGTGGACCGATCTCTTTATTGAATGTGCCAGAGTGTTGTTATCGCGAAGTATTTAGTTTTCTGGAGATGGTAACTTTCGAAACAGATGTCTGGTGTCGCCAATCGGGTTCATTGGTTGAGTATACAGTTACTGATTTATGTTTCTTGTTCTAAACAGAGTTTAAATTTCTTAATTGTATTCAGTTCTTGATTGAAAATGGCGAACAGAAGATTTTGATTGAGATACAAGATATATTTGGTCCGGGATTGGACCGTGTCAAAGAAATATTAAAAGTGTTCGACGTTGCGCCCACCATCGTAGGGGGCTTCTTCAGGAACAAAGAAACAATAAATGAAAAATAAAATACAAGGAAATATACAAAAATGAAAAATGAAAAAAGGCCAATTTCAAAACATCAAAGCACGGTAACTCAGTATGTCCACCAAACTCTTCTGAATTGAAAATTTGATACAAAGGATAAGAACGTTTAGACAGAAGAGTACGGTAACTCAGTATGTCCACCATATCAGAGGCGAAACGAAGAGTTTCATTTTTCATTTTTGTATATTTCCTTGCATTTTATTTCTCATTTATTGTTTCTTTGTTCCTGAAGAAGACCCCTACGATGGTGGGCGAAACGTCGAACACTTTTAGTAGTTCTTTGACACGGTCCAATCCCGGATGAAGTATATCCTGCACTGACTCTGGCCGTGGAAGCCTTCGTTATCATTTTGATTGAGATACTAAAATTAACTACTTCAAGCTATCTGTCTTTAAAAGTTTTCTATGCTTTGCCAGAATTAGTTATCTCTGGAGAGAGATTGCAGGGCCAGTTCGTAACTTTGTTGTCGTTTGTTTGCAAACAAAGGTCCCAGTGTATAAAGGGTTGTTTTCATGGGAAAACAACCCTTTATACACTGGGCTAATTATGGAATTAGCTGTTCTTTCTATTCGGCTATTGATGTTAATGGATGATCAGAAAGGGGTTCATTCTCTAGAGATTTACGACTTTATCCGGATAGCTTACGCAACTGAAATACAGTTTTTTTTTTCGAAAAGATTGATCACAGAGTGTTTCCTGCATCCTCTTCCGTTTTAAACGGCAGCAATATTAGTTTAGTTTTTAGCACAAAGGTTAATCCAACTTTGTAATACTATTAACGACATTTTACATTTTAAAAACATATGTGGCAAGTGTCATAAAGTGGCTAAGACTCGAGATATTTGCCGACGATGATTAATCACTAGATACAAATGTCTTGAGTTTTGTGAATCGATGAGGGAAACAGATAATGCCGTCCAACAGTTTTTAACCATGTACTATTTAACAACAAATCATTTTTCTTTCGTCGTAAACTCAACAACCTTTAAATTTGGTATTAGTCTAGTCCAGGGGTCGGCAAACTTTTAAACCGATAGAGCTATCCGCAATAAAAAAATTGATTTCGTGGATTTGAAAGAGCCACAAATTTTTATTTTTAATTTTTACATTTTATTTAAAAATTAAATCAGATAAATCAGACAAAACATGGGACAGATACTGACTCATGTAGTCAAACGAAAATATATTCAACACAAAAGACCTTTTATTGCTCAAGATTTAGACCTTTACTTCAAAATTTCTCCTTTTTTCGCAATTTCGCAATTTTTTAATTCTTCTCTATATTAGTCTTCTTTTTTAATATCTAGTTTGTTTGGTTTTTTTTTCGAAATTTCGACTTTTAGAATTCGATATTTTATTGTTTTTGCAAACTGCGATTTTTTTGAAGAAATTTATCTACATATTTTCAAAATGTTTGTCGTAATCTCAAAATTTGACCTTCTCTGAGAAATTTTGACCTGCAACACTTCAACACTTCTCGAAATTTCTATATTATTTTCAAAATTCGTCCTTTTTCCAAATTTAGCCATTTTGGCCAAATATTGACTTTTACAAAACATTTAAACTTTTATATATTTTCTACAAATTTAAACTTGGTTCGCAAAATTCAGTTTTTTTTTTAATTTCGACTTTTAAAATTATAGGGGAGACTGGGGTATTCTGGACCATGGGAAATTGCGGACCAGCTTCATATTATTTTTCTCTAATAGTGGTTGATAGCTACAAATAACTGTCGTCAGCTCGCTTCATGTTAAGCTCATTTTCCCTTCAGTACTCGACTTGTGTACACGAATCGTTACCTCCCTTCGATACCAAATAAAAATGGGATACTTCAAATTTTTTTTTCAATTTAGAGTTTCCCCTAATTTGATCACTCTTCTTGAAAACTGACTCAGGTAAATATCTTCATAATATTCGCGGAATCTTAAGTCTTCGACAGGAACATGAAGTTTTGCATGAAGTTTTTATTGTGTTACTCATATGCTGCCATATTGTAAAAAATGACTTTCGGGGAATTACGGACCACTTTTGTCGTGGAATTATGGATTACTCAATTTTTTAAATTTCACAAAGTAATTTCGTGTATTTGATATATATAAGTGATTATTCATGCAAATTTTCAGTACAACATTATTTTTCGGCAATTTCTAATAGTTTTTTGGTAAAATAATAATTTCGTTTCGAACTGATTTTCGTTGTCATTTGTCACTCCATTTAACTTTGTCTCTCTTTCATAATAAATCTTCTGCCATTCTAAATCAAAAACAATAAGGTTTTTCTACAACTTTTTTCTCGAAACTGGAAGTTATATCAACATTGTCTTCTTTCGAAGTTATTTTACCAATTCTATCAAATTTAGAATTTATTTGAACATTTGGAGTTTTTTTTTAATTCGTCTTGTACTTGAAACTTGAAATTTATTCTCAAAATTTAACTTTCTCTGGAAAAATACAAATTATTTTTTTTTTGCTCTGAAGAACTCCGGCTTTTTAAAAGTTCGACGATTTTTTTAATATTTTAAATTTTTACAACCGCTCTTTTCGAAATTTTACAATTTTTCACAAAATTGTCCAAAAATTTCAGGTTTTAATCTAACGTCGAAATTCGACGATTTTTTAAAATTTTATCTTTTTGAAAACTTTTGACAAATTTATTTTTTTCGAATTCTCTTTTTTTCAAAATTCGGTATTTTCTGAAAATTTCAACTTTTATTTCGAACTAAATTCATCTATTTTAAAATCTCAAAGTCTAACTTTTTTCTTAAAATTTGATTTTCTGTGGGAAATTTTGACCTTCTTTTAAAATTCTTTTCTTTTCTTTTAAATACTTTTCTTAAAACTGGAAGTTTTATCGACATTTTCTTTTGTTTCGAAAGTATTTTACCAATTTTCTCAAAATTTGATTTATCTGAAAATTTGGAGTTTTTTTTTTTAAATCGCCTTGTTCTCGAAATTTCAATTTAATTTTAAAATTTAACTTTCTTTGAAACGTTGCAAATTTTTTATTTTGTTTTTTTATTAAAAACTTCCGACTTTTGAAAAAGTTCGAAACTTTTTTTAACTTTTAATTTAATACAATTTCTCTTTTCAAAATTTTACAATTTTTCACAAAATTTCGATTTGTCTAAACACGTCAGGTTTTTAAATTTGTTCTGCAAATTTCAATCCATTGTCAAAATTAGTCTTTTCAAAAATTTTGCGTTTTTTAACAACTTTTGACGAATTCATTCTTTCGAAATCTCTTTATTTTTAAATTTAGCTTTTTTTGTAAATATCAACTTTTATTTCGAAGTAAATTCATCTATTTTTAAAAATCAAAATTTGATTTTTTCTTAAAATTTGACTTTCTTTGGGAAATTTTGACCTTCTGTTAAAATTCAATACTTTTCTCGAAATTGGAAGTTTTATGGACATTTTCTTTTCTTTCAAAATTATTTTACCAGTTTTCTCAAAATTCGAATTTATCAGAAAATTTGGATTTTTTAAATCTTCTTGTTCTCGAAATTACAAATTTCTTTTCAAAATTTAAATTTCTCTAGAAAATTGCAAATTTTTTGTCGAAATTTTGGGATTCTCTTAAAATTTTGACTTTTTTCTTGAAATGTTTCCTAAAATTTGACTTTTTTTCTTCTTCTCTTAAAAACTTTAACTTTTTTAAAATTCGACAATTTTTTTTAAGTTTCTAGTTTATTTTTACAATTTCTGTTTTTGATATTTAACAGCTATTGAAAAAATTCAAATTTGTCTAAAAATTTCAGGTTTTCAGTTTATTCTGGGTCTGAATCTATTGTCAAAATCTGACTTTTTTTTTAATTTTAGCTTCTTTTGAAAATTTTTGACAAATTCACTTTTATCGAAATATCTTTTTTTTTCTCAATTTTTTTTTAAATCTTCCTTTTTTTCAATTTTTTCCAAGTATGATAACGAAGACTTCCACTGACAGAGTCAGTACGGGATATACTTCTTCCGGGATTGGACCGCGTCAAAGAACTACTAAAAGTGTTCGACATTTCGCCCACCATCGTAGGAGGCTTCTCAGAAGAGTTTCGGCTCTGGTATGGTGGACATTCTGAGTTAGAGTGCTCTGATGTTTAGAAATTGGCCCTTTCATTCTTTCATTGTTGCATATTCCCTCGTATTCCTCTTTTCATTTTTTTTTTCTTTTCTTTGTTCCTGAAGAAGCCCCCTACGATGGTGGGCGAAACGTCGAACACTTTTAGTAGTTCTTTCTCCAAGTTTGTTTTTCTCAATTTTTTGCAAGTCTCTTTTACTCCATTTTTTCAAAATTTCTTCCTTTTTCTGAAAAAATGGCTTTTTCTGGAAATTTCAGCTGTTATTTCGAATTTTGATGTTTGCTATTTCTGTAAATTAAGAATTTTTTTTCTCAAAGGTAAGTCATCTTTTTTTCACGAAATTTTAAGGTTGTAGAAAATTTACAAATAAAAAAGTAAAATCATGAAAAAAAAATATTTTCTAGAAATTTCGACTTTCCAAATTGGTCCTTTTGTAGAAATTTCAAAATTCATGTGTTTTGAAAAAACGCAATCAAAAATCAAACGCAATCAAAAGTTCCGAAAAATACTTCTTGAAATCATAACTTTTTTATCAAAATTTAAGCAAAAAACACTTCAAAAAAAATCAAGCAGTTTTTAAAATATTTTTAATGTCTCGCACCTTTTAGGCATTCCGTATGTGTTGCTTACAATCCAGCCCTTTGTAATCTTAAAAAAGTGTTAGCTTTCACATAAAAAAAAAAGCTAATTACATTCCTCTCACGTCTTAATCGAATAGCAGTATTTAATAGTCCTCTTGGAGACCCGAAGGTTGGCAGAAGTCAGCACTTCCATCCATTAGGTGATGAATCCAGAGCAAATAAAGCTCTCCTTTTGATTTTAACCGAGACGAAATGCATCAGATTTGATTTGCATGCGACGAAGTTCGAAATGAAAACAAACCTATCCGAGGAGACTTCATCCGGGCGCATCCGGAACTTTTGAAGCTTAAAATGTTCGAATTCGCAGTTCGAGAGTGGCCAACGAACGAAGTTTTCTAATAACTTTTATATTACTTCATCTTTCGCTTCTAAATGATTCAAATGTTTCAAATCGAGCGGACTATATTGCTGCGAATCGGTTGTTTGTTTCGTACGATGGGGGAAGTAAACAGGATGAATCAGTCGAAAGAGTGTCACATCATTTATCAAAACGACCCAATTTTGAGAAAGTAACAAGCTATTTTGGGAATCTGAATGTCCCAAAGATTCCAAGCAGAAAATATTGCTATTACGAGAAATAAACTGATTTAGAATTATCGGAAATAATGGAAACTGACCTATTTCTTGTTAGGGCAGATGTTCTACAAATAAACACGGACGGTTACTTTTCAATAATCTAGCGAAACCTTCCCGATAGGGGCGCACTTAGAGTTTATAGAAATCCCCACGAATGATGATTTCTCTCTTTTAACTGGCGTCTTATCCCCGGGCAAGGTTTCAGGATTATTTAGCTTCGGTAAGCTCAATTTCAGCGTTTCCGGCTCGCCCTTTTCAGTCGTGCAATAAAATGAACGCGATAAGATTTCTAAAAGATCATATTTTTGATTGAACCTTTTTTCACATTCAAACGTAAGACTCGATAAGCAGCTGGCAGCTAAAAAAAAACTTTTATAAGCTTAGAAGTTGTAAACTAAAATTTGCTTTTACCCCAGTAAAGTTTTTTCACTTCTTTATTTAGACTTAGACACTTAAAAGTGTCTAAATAAAGAAGAACCCGAAGTTGTTTCTGATAGAGGTTATTCGGGAGGTAAATCGGATGTAATTCCCAGAACTCCGGAAAAATATCAACGCCCAAACGCACCGATAAAAGAAATTACACTTTATTTCGATCGCTGTCTGACTGACGCGGCTTTTTTCGAATTCCCCAACTTTTCCAAAAGTTTCACCGATAATTCGACAGCATTTCCACTCCAATAACGCTCGCGTAGGATGACGAATATTTTATTATTCTCGGTCGTAAGATTCGATTTTAATTGTAAATTATCGTCTCACACAAGATGTGCCTCTAATAAGGGGCGACAAAAGACCACTTTGTATGGTAATAACGAATCTGGCGAATCCTGCGAAACCGATATCGGTTGAAGGCCTAAGAATTCGGTTATAGGATTAGGCGCCGCCGGACTGCTTTAATCCACCCCCACATCCTTGCAAATTTCATAAATTTTCTATGTGTGACATCGTCGGTTTCGGACGCTCTATGTTTTAGAGCGATTTCGCTCTATTTAGGCGTATTACTTTCTGCGGACCCTTTGGAAGCTTCACTAATCCGTTTTTAATTTATTAACTGTTTCCGAAAGGGGTTATTTGAAAGTACTCCGACGCAACGCACAGACAAATTGGAGTATTTATTGAATTCAGAGTTAATATCCAGGGAGGATTTTATCTCGTTAGCTTGGCGTATCCAATTCGAGTCTGACGTTTCGTCCTAAATTGTGGAGATAAATTTACGTAGACGTTTCGTCATTGGCGAAATTCTATGATGTGACTACTTTTTTTTGTACCTTTCTGAAGATGATAGGTTGGTTATCAAAACGCGTTAGAACAACCTCTGTTGTGTTTTTTAATCTTTCTTGGTTTCAGGAGCTAAGATTTGTATTTCAATGTTTGACTACTCTTCTGCAACTTTCTATTTGAAAAAGTGTTTGAGGTTATGAAACATTAATTCATCTTCATCATTAATTTGTAAGAAAACTGGTCTTGGTGAGATTTTTCCAGTCTCTTGTCCTTAATAAACTCAAATATGAAGAATGATTTAATACTTGGCCTCGTTTAAAACGCTGAACTGAGGACGATTCATTTCAATTTACCATTGGTATCCTTGATGAGCGACTTGTAGCTCTCGGGGACATAAGCAAGATCGACACTGATAAACGTCGGCAATAAAATTTCCTGGGAGAAGCGCGGAGTATGATTTATAATTTAAACTCTTGAAATATGCAGTTAAAGTGGCTGAAAGAGCGAAATACGTCGCGTGGCAAAATGTTTTTAGTCGAAAAGGCGTAATAAATCCGTTTCGTACACGTTTGGGATTATTAACGGTTATTTTATGGTAATGTCACAAATGGACTAGGCGCGAGAATATGGTTGTAATATTTTATCTACGCGCCATATCACTTTTAATTCGTTGTGTCATCATGAAAATTGCCATTACAAGGACTAACGAGCTGCACAAGTTAGTAATAAACGTTTAGATATGAAATTTTAAAAAATTTATTCGTTCATAAGTTGCAATGTCGACGGTTTGATCGAACAAGTAGAAGTTTGATCGAACAAGTACTTAGATGTCTCTTCTTTCAAATCTTTGTCTTATACACATCAGGAAAGTCAAACACTGTCCATAGGGAGAATCTTAATGAGAGGTTTCATTGAGAGCTAATAGTGGGATAGATGGGCGGTGCCTTGTATTCCCCTACACCGGTGTAAACAATTCAACGCAGAGCGCAGCGACCAGTGCTGGTGGAGATTTCAGTAGTACATCATAGCTTCTAACGTGTTTTGTTGCGAGAGTACTACTGGCAGGCAACAATTTGATTAAAGTTTGCGTAGCCATGTTGTTTGTTCTTTTAGTCCGTTGATTTAATCAACGTCTGAGGTAAAATAAGACTGATATTCTTTGATAACCAAAATAAACAAACGAGATTTCTTAAACAAAATTAATAATAATTTTTATGAAGAATATAACATGATAACTCTTTAAACATAACAATATAAGGAGTTCAGATAGGCCGCTAGACTGTGCTAAACAATATTTCTGACTGTTGTAAAACTCTCGACAAGTTTTTTCTGACATCTAAACTGGAAGATACGAGCATGCTGCGTCAAAGTAGGGGAATACGTTCAGCGGCCGTAGAAAACTATGGAAGGGACAATTCTTAGCGTTTTACATGGACAATGAAAATTTTTCCTTATCTGTATATGTTAGCATTAGGAACTTCCCCACATAGAATGTGATACAAACCCGAAACCTTGAGCCACGTGAAGAAGCAAAGGGAAGAACGCGGTTGAGAATGAGCTCAGTAAATATCGAGATCATGTGTAGAAGAGACAAATAAAACGTGTGTTAAGTAAATTGTGTGTTATTGGATCAACAATTAATTAGGATTTATCATTAGAGTTTACATACAGATAAGGAAAAATTTTCATTGTCCACGTAAAACGCTAATAATTGTCCCTTCCATAGTTTTCTACGGCCACTGAACGTATTGCCCTACTTTAACGCAGCATTCTCGTATCTTCCAGTTTAGATGTAAGAAAAACCTCGTCGAGAGTTTTACAACAGACTGAAATATTGTTTAGCATAGTTTGGCAGCATATTTGAACTCCTTATATTGAAATGTTTAAAGAGTTATTATGTTATATTCTTCATTAGAATTATTATTTATTTTGCTTAAGAAATCTCGTTTGTGTATTTTGGTTATCGAAGAATATCAGTTTTATTTTACCTCAGACGTTTATTGAATCAACATACTAAAAGAACAAACAACATGTGGTACGCAAATTTTAATAAAATTGTTACCTGCCAGTAGTAATCCCATAACAAAACACGTTAGAAGTTCTGATGTACTACTGAAATCTCCACCAGCACTGATCGCTGCGCTCTGCGTTGAATTGTTTACACCGGTGTAGGAGAATACAAGGCGCCGCCCATCTATCCCACTATTAGCTCTCAATGTTAAATCCCTCATTAACATTCTTTCTATGTTTGACTTTCTTGATGTGTATATTTAAGCGAGCAATTCTTGTGTCCTTACTAATAAATGCGAAAGTGCGTTTGTCTGCCTGCCTTTTTATTGGCAATTCACAGTTTAATCTCTGAACGGATTTCGACTGAAATTGTTAATGTAAAATTTTTACTAAATCACCTTCTGTTGGAGTTGGAATCGTTTAATGGCTTTTTTGAAACTCTATGAAAATTAAAATTGTAAACATTATATACACCGAAACAGAACATCGTGCAACACACAATTTCAGTCTTCTCGAGAAGTCGGATATTAGGCAACCAGAATCAAGCCAGAATAAGCAACCGAAGGGCCTGCAGCCGTCATCAAATGGGAACAGAATGCTTCAAGTATTAAAATGTTAATGTTTGTCTCATCGTTTTCTTTAACTTATGTTTATTAATCCGCTTTAACGCTTTAATGTAGAAAAAAATTTGAATTGGTTTACAAAAAAATCTTGACATTTTGAAAAACTTTCAAAATTTAAAAAAGAAATTCGAAATTTTGAAACATTCAAACAGTTCAAAAAGTCGACACATTGAAAAAATGTCGACAATCTGAAAAGTCGAATTTTCGAAATAAATTTGAAAAAATGACGAAACTTTTGGAAAAACACACAATTTTGAAAACTAGTAGAAAATTACAAGTTAGTGTTTCACCCACATACATTTTTTTGCACACATGGATGAAGCACTTTTGGAGTGGGATCCCCCAAAGCGCGGGGTCCGTAGCATTTGCTAACCCTTACTACGTGGTTAATCCGGTACTGATCTAAATGAATCTACGCAACTGAATTAAAAATTCAATATTATGCGATGTTAAAAGTGTTAAAAATTCACGTTATATTATTGACGAAACGGTAACGGTATCATAAGATTATTTCCATTTTAAAAATACAATATCCATTTATAAAAACGAATTAAATTGTTAAAAAATACGATCCGGAAATAAAGTCGAATTAAAAGGAGCTTATTCATTGCAATTTGTCCCTGCGAAAATTAAATTACCATCGCTGCGTGCCATACATCTATGCTCCAGTAATAAACCGAGATCCGATCGCGGAACGTGCCTCCAGTTACCGCCTCACGTTCGTTCTAATTTAAAAAAAAAGCGCTCGCCAACGTTTATAGAAACTGAATTCGACGCGACAAAATTTAATTACGTCTCCTTTCTTTCCGATAAACTCTCCCGGGACCAATTACACGGTTATTTCAGCGTTTTCTTCGACAAAAATCTCACCTACGACTATCCAAATGACGATGCAGTTGCCCCCTGCGGCGATTAATATCATCGAACCGAAGAGAACTGTCCACGCCAATTGCACCCATAGAGTCATTGCGTTCTCGGCGTTTTCCGTTCTGTGTTCCGTTCCTAGGGATCCGTAGTCGACGCCATCCAGGGTGATGTTGAACGAATCCATCTGGAAAGAACGGGAATTATTGAGGAAGAGTGTCGCGGACAACTTAATTAATGCGCCTGAGATAGATTTACTGTTTCAACAGTTTAACATCTGTTTTGTTCTCATCTATCAATTTCAGTTTTACTAATTGAAAGGCAGAACTTTCCCAATACGCTCACGTTCCGATATGTTTTCGAACATGGTCATCTTAATCGAACAACTTTAAGACTGGTCTCTAGGAATTTAGATTTTTAGACTAAGATTCAAATTTTGTCGGTTATTTTTTAAACATCGACCCCAATTTGGCAATTTTCGGTTTGTATTCGATTTTTCTGATTAATTTTGCATTGGTTTCAGAATTTCATTTTATTCCAACTTTGTAGTTTCAATTTTTATGTTTTTTCATTTGTAAATATAATTTTTTTTAGAAATTTCGATTTTTTATTTAGAAATGTTAACAACTTTTTTTAATCTCAAGTTTGACTGTTGATATTTTTTACGGGAAATGTTCATTTTTTTAAACTTCTCACAATTTCGATTATTTTTAATTATTGTGGGTCTTCCATTCATTTCAAGTCTTGCAGTCTTGGAGGCTGCCGACAGAAGTGAAAACTTAAAATTAGGAAACAATAAAATATAAATTCTGTCAAACTGACTTACTTTTTTATATTAATAGTTTGAATGCTTGGATCGTGTGAAAACAAATCAAATATTTATTGATAATAAATTACACTTAATATGCAATGTTTAGTAGAATATACAGTATTTTGTATGTTGTATGTTGCATGTTGTATGTTATATGTTGTATTTTGTATGTTTTATGTTGTATTTTGTATGTTTGTATTTTGTATGCTTGTATTTTGTATTTACATTATATATAGTAGAATATAATACTTAAGGCATGTTGGTAAAGCGTGATAGTAATGCAAAACTACAAGTTTACCTCTATTTAAAAACGCTCAATATGCCTAAATAAGTTATCACTTCAATAATAATCAAATTAAATAATTATAACAATTTAAACAATTATAGTCAACACATGTTTGTATATTCAATTTAACTTCAGGTGTAGGGTTAGACTATCAGGTAAATTTAGCTTCAATTCAATGAGAGGATTTGGTATAATGGTAGAGCAATTGCTTTGTGGGTGGTGGGATCCGAATTCGAACCTCTCTGCCGTTCTCGCATTTTTTAATTCTGTTGCGGGCTCCATCCATAAAACTGTTAACATTATATCATGTTGCGAACGAGAATTAGCGTGATGATAACGCAAAACCATTGGTTTTTCCAATATCAAAAGCCACTCAACGTGTCTAAAAAAGTTTCCACTTCAAAAAAAAAGAGCGAGATTTTGGACAAAATCAAGTAACAAAGAACCCAATCGAATGGTGGATGTTCGCGTTAAAACGAAACGTAAATCGAAGGTATCGTATTTGTTGGCAATTGAAAAGCAAACTTTTAACCATCATTTCCCCAAAGTAAATTAACCTTTAAATTCTTCTTAATCCAAAGTTAAATGCTGTTTTAGATGCAAATGGGCTCGAACGCTTTCGGCGCTCGGCGTTTTCGGTCCTAAGCCCTCCAAAATTATGGCCACAACCACAACCTTGATATTTATTTATTCGAGAGTCGATGTTCTCTAAATAAATAAGATCGTTTTCCATTTGCATCACGTAAAACCGAAAAATAAACAAAAGACCCAACGAAGAAACCTATTCAAAAGACGATTTATCATAAAGTTCCGAACTAACTTGCGCGCGTTGCATCGTGTTGCCCGAATAACGTTCAAATTCGTATTAAAATTTATAAACGTTTAAAACTGGCTCTGTACGAGCGAATGCTTTTAGAAATGTTCAGATTATGGTTTCTGTAAAACGTTCTGGTGAACGAGGCAATTTATTTTCAATTTGTTTTTCGGATACTACGGCATTTGTTTCTATCTATTAGCGCTAAAGCTTTTATACGCTCGCGCTATCAGATACGAAACGAATGCAGAGTGTCGGATGCGTTTTTCTTTTTTCCCCGTCGAGTTCTCGGAATGAGAAGGTAAAATTGCTGGATATCAAGCAGATTAATCTGATGACACTGGGGATTTTAATAAGATCCTGATGAAATCAGTTAACTAGGCCTTAGAAAGACAGCTGCGACGTTTTTATTGTTTGACGTTGATGTTTAATTCGGACTCTTTGCCGCCAATTGTCGCATTTAACTATGTTTTACGATAAATTATTTAATTCAGAAGTACAATTAAATAATTTTTCATGCATACATAATACGCAAATGATAAAACGATAACGATAAACAAACAGAAACCTCAAATCATTATTTACAAAAAAAATATAATTCGAAATAGTTACGGTTGCGGTTAATTGCGTTTGCGTTATAAACATTAAAATTGACGTTGGTGATTGTGTCTCATCTTTCATAATAACCATTGAGCGGAAAGCGGATTTAGTCCGTTCGGGGTGGAAAATTATCTAATTGTTTTCGCTCGAGGTGAAAAGAATACTTCGTATTTGTGTTTGATTTCGCTAAAATTTGGAAGGAATTACTTATCTTATTATCATTATAACAAAAGAGAGAAAATTGCATATGACCCATATCATTCGTGGTAAAGTAATTAAAGAATGTATTAACTCTTTAAAAGAACTCTTTTTTGAAAATTTTGACTTTCAAAATTTCGATATTTTTTTATGTTTCGAATTTCTGTTCTGTTTTTCATATTTCAACATTTTTTGAGAATTTCGATTTTATTATAGAATTCGACTTTTTTGAAGATTTAAAAAATTTTGACTTTTATAATTTCGACTTGATCTTTTGAACATTTAAACTTTAAATATCGAATATGTCGAAATTTTGGGTAAAAAGATCGAAATTTTAACATTAATGACGAAGGTTGGAAAAAAGGTAACAATCTGTAAAAAAGTAAAACCTTCGAACAAAATTTTTGGGAAAATATAAAACTTTACTAGAGGTTCTCTCGAGATGGAAGCTTCCGGAAGCAGGAGTAGTATATAAATACAAGCACTCATTGTGATTCATTCGGTATTCAGTAATTGAGTCATGTTATTTGTTGCTGTATTAGGTTCGGTTCCTTGGTCTAAATAAAGAGTAAATTCAGGATATATTTATAATCGAATCTAATACGTAACAATTTTTTTTTCTTGTAGTGAACAGTATGGAAAAACATGGTGAGGCTGGGATTGTGGCATTGGATATCCCAATAGCCTTCGACAGAATCTGGCACCGATCTCTTCTCGCCAAATTAACATCCAATTTGTCTTCCTCCTGGACTTTGCCATTTGATATCCAGTTTTTTCGCTGACAGATCTCTTCAGGTCGTCGTCGATGGTATCTCATCCGAGATATGTGCGATTAATGCAGGGGTGCCTCAAGGGTCTATCCTGTCTCGTACTCTGTTTCTGTTACACATAAACGACCTCTTAGCTTCAACTTCCAATCCGATATACAGCTCCGCAGATGATAGTAGCCTGATGCCATCTTCTTTTTCCGACAAACCATTATTCGTCGTTGCTTCAGATCGACTAAGGGAACAACAGATACGGATAATTAATCGGGATTTCGAAATCATTATGAAATGGGGTAGGAAAAATCTGGTCGACTTCAACGATTCAAAAACTCAGGCCACGATTTTCTCTAAGAAAACATCAAGAGATAAGGCAACAAACATTCTAATGGACGGTAAAATCTTCCCGATGGAATCTAATCTGTCTATCCTAGGAGTAAACGCGACCACTAACTTCTCTTGGGACGATCATGGGCGCGCCATTACTAAATTCGCCTCTCAGAAGCTAGGCTTTGTTTTTAGAGCTAAAAAGTACTTCACATCTCATCAGCTATTAACACTATACAAAGCTCAAGTTAGGGCAACAGTAGCCAATACTGTTTTCCTGTTTAGAGTTCAGTCCCAAAGCACACTTTAGCTCTTTTGGATTCAATTCAAAGAAGAGCGATTCGACCAATTGATGACGAGAATTTGACCGATTCTCTTGAAACACTGGAGCACAAGCCGGTGGTAGGTGATTTATATCTTTTTTACAAGTACTTTCATGGAAGATGTTGACAGGAACTAATAGGATTGATCCCCCCAAGGGCAAGATTTTTGAAACATACAAGACAGTCGGAGGCAGCAAATTCCTGTGAGGTCTAGCTTGACACAGTGAGGACTTATGTCTACGGAGACTCTTTCTTCTATAGAACTTCCAAGCTATGGAACCCATTACCGAACGGAATTTTTCCCAAAAATTATAACCTATCCTTGTTTAAGAAGACGGTTCATCGCCATCTATTCTTGTTTCCACATCCTATTCGCGGTGTTCTTAGAGCGTAATAGGATTGTCCTTTGCGAGTGGATTGAACTTTAAAAAAAATAGACTGATTTGGCATAT
This sequence comes from Dastarcus helophoroides, assembly GCA_028583605.1. Lineage (NCBI taxonomy): Eukaryota > Metazoa > Arthropoda > Insecta > Coleoptera > Bothrideridae > Dastarcus > Dastarcus helophoroides. Next base: position 44,062,206 of record CM053329.1, read on the forward strand.
ACCTGGTGATATCAACACAAACGATGACATCAACGCAGCGGTGGGAAGACTGGAAATCACCATAACAGATTCAATTCTGGCAGCGACCAAAACTTTCCGGCGTATAGAAGAAAGGGAACCACTGCCAAATCACTTAGTGGAGCTGATTAGAAGAAAAAATCGTGCCAGGAAGAGAGCAAGACGGACCAATCTGCAAGCTGATAAGGCGGAACTCAACAGGCTCATCCACGAGCTCAGGTATGAACTCCGAGAGCACAAAATTTCTAAGTTTCAGCAACACCTAAGAGGTTGCAACCTCGAAACTTCATCAGATCTCTGGCGCACAGCCAAAGCTCTAAGAGGAGTTAGGAAACCTATCCCTTCGATACACGGACCTCAAGGAATGGCTCACTCAGATCAGGAAAAAGCAGGAGCTTTCGCTGAGACCTTTGAACGACACTGTCAGGCCACACTTGAAGAAGTGGACTTAGACTTCGTAGACGAGGTGGAAGAAGAGGTTCAAATTCTTCAGGAGGAAATGCCAGAAAAAGACGACGTCATCCAGCCGACTAACGAGGAGGAAATCCAAAGCTTTCTGCGCAAGCTAAATGTCAAAAAGTCTCCAGGCCCAGACGGAATTCCAAACCAAGCTCTGAAGTCTCTTCCGGACCAAGCTGTCAAATACTTTAGAGCAATAGTCAATTCCATGTTTAAATACCGGTATTTTCCAACAAGATGGAAGACTGCAAACGTTATCTTCATTCCTAAGCCAGGTAAGGATGGGAAATTTTCCCAAAATTACAGGCCAATCAGCCTCTTATCCAACTTGAGTAAGGTGGCGGAAAGGATTTTGAGGAAGTGTCTGCAGAATAGCATCAGCGATCGCGACATCATTTCTAAGGAACAATTTGGGTTCCAACATATGTACTCTACCTCAGACCAACTGCTGAGAGTGGTTAAAACAATCACTCAACGCATGAACTGGAACCAGGTAGTTGGAGCTATTTTCTTTGATATCTCCAAGGCATTTGGCACAGTTTGGCACCAAGGATTAGCCTACAAGATGCACCAGTTTGGAATACTTCTAACAATGGTTCAAATGGTAAGCTCGTTCTTGGACCAGCGCTCATTCAGAGCAAAGGTGGGACAGGAATTATCAAACCAGTTTAGGCTACAGTATGGGGTGCCTCAAGGCTCTGCCTTGTCACCTCTGCTGTATTCTGTGTTCACAGCAGATATCCCGAGAACCAATCCAACAATCGACCACACTTTATTGGAAACTTACGCAGACGACACAGCTTTAGTGACGTACTCTTTCAGTCCAGAGGTGGTCACCAGACGAGTTCATGAGGCAACCGACAGTCTACTAAATTACTTCGGCCAATGGAGAATCCAAGTCAAGGCAGACAAGACCCAAGCACTCTTTTTCACTCGAAGAAGACTCCAACCGTATGGACATGTAAATGTTCATGGGCAAAACGTCGACTGGAGACTTCAGGCAAAGTATCAAGGTGTAATTCTTGACAAAAAACTCACATTCCAGGCACACATCGATTATGCAGTGTCCAAAGTCAAAATGCGTAAGGGACTGCTGCAAGTGATGATTGGTAGAAATAGTAACCTGTCCATTGGACTTAAAGTGTTACTATACAAATCAATCATAAGACCAGCGATGACCTACGCATCTGTAGCTTGGTCACAGGCGACGGATAATCAGATGAAGAAACTCCAGGTATTCCAGAACGTCTTTCTAAGACAAGCCATGGACGCTCCATGGTTTGTGAGAAACAATCAGCTCCATAGGGAAGCTGAACTATCTTTGGTAAGAGATTTTCTTAGGGAAATTAATTTCAAGGCGATGGTGAGAGCCGAAATGCATCCCAACGAACTAGTTCGACAGGCAGTGGATTACGATCCAGACATCCCAACCAGGATTAGGAGACCAACGATGATCCTCTAGGCTACGACTTCCATCTTGGAATTTTTTGTGTTGTTTGTTTCTTTTTTTTCAGGCAAAACAGCTTACAATAGTGCTCCAATACTATTGTACTGTTCCGACGGAGGGATTGGGGGCCAAGGGCTCGGCCCGAAGAAGTAGGGGTTTTTAGTCGGTACCCGTAGTTTGAGCAGACATCTGACACTATCTGGGTTATCTTCCCAGATATCCGTAACGGATTTTTCCCTACTTAAAAAAAAATGGCATATACGCAACGTTTAATTTGTGAGTGTTGCCTTTTCATCCAAAGAAAAGGAAATAAATTGACTGCTTGGAAATTATAGAAAAAATAAATTAGGAAATACGAATTCATTATTTAACGGAAAAATCGAATTGAATGAGAATGCCTATTGTTAAATGTATTCCGTGACATGATTGTTGAAAATGGAGGGTTATTATAAATGAAAATCTATCTTTTTCAGACCTTAATGTTATTTGAAATGATTTGTTTATCGGTACTTTAGTTAACTGCCATTCTTTTAATAAAACTACTGATAACGAATTTGTAATGTAGCGGAAGTTATAATTCATTTGAAATGTTCGTTTATGTATATTCGACGATATAATGATCGATTCAATCAGCACCCTTTATTCTATCCATTTCATCGAAAATAATAGGGAAATCATTCCCGAAACAATATATTATGTCAGACAGAATATATCGTGCAACGAAATAGAAAAAACCCACAACTTACGTGATACTTTTCTGCGACCAAAATATATGATGTATTGATATATCATTTGAATTTGTATAACTTTAAATGTATTTGTTGGAATCAAATAGTAAATTAATTTTTTTTTCCAGTTTAATCCATTCGCAACAGGCTTTATTATATTTTTAAATATCATGAATTTCTACTTGCATAGTAAAAATGTGCTTCTTTTCCTAATCAATCTAAATTTGAAAAATATAAACGCGAGAATATTTTTTCGATGTTATTATTTTGTACTTTTTTCCCTTTTTCCTGAGCGAGTAGAATGTCACAAGTCGACAGTCGTATAAGGTAAGTGTTCATTTAATGTTTATAAATCATGTAATGTGCGATTACAAACATTTTAATTGTTTTATTTAAAAATCAATTCTATATAATTTATTGCCAATTCAAAGTTCGTAGGCGACCAGTATCTCAACATATCTACTAGGGAACTATATTTAGTTCACTAGAACCAGATACTATCTAAAAAAAAACAGTTCTTTGCATTATAGTGTCACGAACAGATAAACCCTGATATTTGTAAATTTATCGGTAGGGTGTGATAATGTCAGCTAAACAAGAGTGTTTCGTGCTAATCGACTCGTTGTAAGCATATTGGAAAAATAACGTGCTAAAAACCTAATTAATGTTTTCCATGACCAAAATTCGTTTTGTTTTCGTTAATTTCTCATTTTGCTTCCGACGAAGTCAATATTAATTGAAATCAACACGAATAAAAATTTTTCTTACCTCACTGCGATTTTCCGAGTTGTTTTCCATTTCCGCACTCATCAGTCACTGTCACTCAAAACAACAATGCCGATTTGTCCGCTGGTTATGTTATCTATTGTCCATTTAACAATGCTCTGGCAATGAAAGTCATTCTCGTACACCACACATCAAGTGACGATTATTTTCAACTTAATAGCCTAAAGGAACGACATTTATTTAATTTAATTTCCCGCAATTGAGGCGTTTCTTAATTATTAATTACGAAAAGATCACGTCTTGTATAATTTGGGTTTGGCCCTTCTACGCTTTAAATAAATGACATTCAAATTCAAACGCATGTTCATTGCGTTCATTAAAAACACAGCAATAAAACAGTTGACACCTTTTATTACTCCATCGATTTTAGTGTACAAACTATTCAAGTAATTAATAAAATATTTAATTAACGGATGCTTTGTAAACTTATTAAGTTTCTTAGTCTGATAACTAGTTTAAACAAACAACCCCATAATTCAGGATAAATTGAGCTTAACGTTTAAACGCATCTTGTAACATCAATTTGAGATACGACCGTATTCCTTGATCGTAATTTATGCGTATAAGGAGTTTTAATCCCCTTCTCCCTTTTACGCCTTCTTTACAAAAGCCAAAATCCCCAAGATGTAGCATGTATAGGACACGCGAAAACACGTGAAATAGCTGTTCCTAAATATTGTATACATTTCGAGGTTTTTTCCCCCTTAAATCTCGTTCTCTTACGTTGTCAGCGGTCTTTTTTAACACACATTTGGTCCTTTTATTCGCTCATATGTTACAATTTTTTACCACTCGAGTTTCCAGCAGCTTTGACAATAGTAAAATGTAAGGGGCTCGGCCAACAAGAATTTAGGAGTTGTGTTTTCGGCAATTTCTACATCCTTTGAGTCCGATTTACATCTTTCGCTGCTCTAAGCATCAACCGTAAATTTCAATCTGCAATTTTTTTATTTCTTTGGAATATTGATAACAAGTCGTTCGGGACGCTGTAAGAGTTCAAAAAAACGTATTTGACTCTCTGGCTTGATATAAATGTATCGATTATTATTTAATTAATAATTATTTTTAGGAGCAAACATCAAAGTTTTAATTTATTTTATTATATTTTTAATTGAGAAATATATGTGATGATTTTTTTCTTTTTATTGTAACAATGAAAAAAAGGGGGAAGTGCATATAGTTTTCATGAGCCAAAGGACTCAACGCAAAAAAGTTCTGGATGCTATTAAATTTTATCGAACGTTATTCTCTGTGTCATCTTTTTTTTTTCTACCGAGACTTCTAATTATGAGGCTTCTAATATCCCAGAGTCAACTAATCGCTCTAATGAATTTCAATTTTAAAGCGTTTCGGGGCCCGCTAATGCCTTTTGATGCTCTGTCGAGACTTCCGATACTCTTTAGAGGTTTAGAGAAGTTGGTAAAACGTTTTAGAATTTCCGAAAATCTTAGACATTAAAATGCGTATGCGTATGAAATGAATATTTTATATTAGATCAACTTTATCCGCCTTATTCCTTGTTTTCGTTCCAGTTTCCTACAATTTTCTAAAGCTCATCGAATATTTGAAACAAACTTGAAAATTCGTAAACCAAACCTCTGGTAATTTCCAAATCCGCTTAGAGATAACTTAAAGTAAGAGCTTCCGAGACCCATTTGAAGATGTTCTAAATGCTTTAGCAGCTTTTAAATCCTTCTACAATAGTTCAGGCTTTTTCAGAAGCTTCCGAAGGATTTTAAAGGTTGTTAATTTTTCTTTGAAAAGGTTCTCGAGCCTAACCGCTTTCAAAGTATATTAAATAATCAAAATGCATTTAAGGCTTTATAGCTTTGAATTAAAGTTAAAGTATCTTGAAGGTTCCATAGGCATAGCATTGGAATAAACAATCGTATTAAAATAAATATTAAAAATATAATCGTTTCAGTTTTATCGCTTGTTTCCATTTTGTCTCATATATTTTCAAAGTTCCTAAAACTTTCAAAATATCTCGATCTGCTAAACATATAGAGATTTGAACATTTTCAGAGGTTAGGAAACGTCTAGTGATTCGAAACCAAGATTCGAAACCATATGTATTGTAACGAACCGGTGTGATAGCAGTCGCGAAATTTACGGCCCTAATTCTGGTGTCGTTATCACGAATCAACTCATGTGTAGGTGTATCATTTAGTATATAATGTACTAGTTATTGAATCTTCCGGAAGCAAGTGTAGGATATACCTATACGCGCACCCCTATTGTGATCTGTTCAGTACAAATTATTCAATTAGTATTTAGTCATCAATTCTTGTTATTTATTGTTGTATTACGTTCTGTTTCTTGCTCTTAATAAGGTGTTGAAATTCACGACGTATCTATAATTGAATTTTAACAACAATATAAAACTTTTATTTCAGTTTAGTTACTATAAACGTTATTATGTTTTACATAAATCCATCTTGTGTCTACACATATATGTAAATATGTGTGGGTTACTCCACATACACATCTCAGAAATAAATGAGCCTTTTTTTATATAAATTTTCCTCTTCAATTCCTTAAGACTTAATCGTTAGAAGAGTTGTAACGAAACTTTTTTCAAGCCGTTCTTCACTTCAAGAAAACTAGTTTCGTGTAGCCAATGCGAAAGGTAAGGTTTCACAGTATATTTCTTAATGAAATTAGAAAGTTAGTTTCTTATTCCAACACTACAATTAATTCGAAAAGAGAGGTTGCAGCTGTCACTTTTTAAGACGAGCTTCGATTCAAATCCTTTTAGATTACTAAGTCAATTTTTGTTCTCAGAATGTGTGGGTTTGTTCTTCACATGGTAACTGAGAAAAAACAGCTGAATCACTTTCAAAAAGATCTCCTTTGGAATTATATAAGTTTTTATTAACTGATAATTTGCATTTTAATGTAAGAAAATATCCTTATTGATGATGGCAAAGAAATAAACATTTCTTGGTTAAACCTCTCAAGGTAATACAGTAAATAATTATTTCTTATGCAAGACAAAGTTTGCTTACTTACAGTTCAAAAGAAGATTTTATCCCTTTAACTTACCTGCAATAACTACGCGTCTGTTAAAGAGATGAAACTTTCTGAACTTTATTCATTGTTTTAGTTACCTTCGTTCTAATTAAATGTGGGCATTTATGTCAAAATTGTAACAGATTCAGCCTAATGACAATATTCAATTGTCAATTCACTTTTCAAAACCACAATAAACATTCCTTTTATTAATCGGATAACTTTGAAGTACTCTTAACATTTTCGCCCCAAGCCATTAATCTTTCGAAAGCTTTTAGGCTTTGAGTAATTCGATTGTTTTCGGGGACATAATTACAATGAGAATTTCGAATAAAAGGCGCGCAACAGTTGTTCCGCGGGCCCGTCAGGATCGCGACCCTTTCGTGGCACTACCTACTGAAATACTGGCGCGGAAAGTTCTTGGAGCGGGGCGCATGTTTTCGCTGGGTTTCAGGCGGCCGCCCGGCGATAGTGGCAAGAACATCTTCGCCAACAAGAATACGTACTCGAGCCTTTATTTAGTTGGCATGAAAATGGAATAAAACATCAGTTAAAAGGTTTTCGGCATGGATAACTTTGTATTATTTTACGGACTTTAGTGCTTCTGCGATTTTTAGTTTTAGGGGTTGAATCACTTGTTTTTGCAATGGATGTGAACACCTATTGACATATGGTATTTAATAGATATTAAATATTGATGACGTTATGACAGAACATTACAAATAAAAACAAATCGTTATTATATTTCAGTTTCATAGATATCCAAGAGCGAATACTTTTGTTTGACATCCTGTGGGGAATAGAGATAATGTAATTCTATCGAAGGGTAGTAAGGACTGTTGCATGAGTCCTGATTACTGACATTTGCATAGGCTATCAATAATTAATATAAATAAAGATGAATAACCATCAAACCATGAAGTTATAACAAAAATGGTAAAAAATATGCAATATGAAAAGGAAACATACACGATTGAAGGAGTTTATAAGCAAAAATCAAGTCAAATATGGGAGTACGAAAGCGAAAAGTTTATAAATCATCTAACTAACCTTCAGTGCCAATCAACTTTGATCTAAGCAAAGTAAATAAAGTGCATCAATGTCACAAATTTTTATCTGAAGAATCTTAAGACACGTCTGAATTTAGAAGAGGTAAATATGTCATCTGAATCGTCCAATCCTCTGGCTAATAACGAGATTTTACGAAAGACGGCAACTTTACTGATTTGATCTCAACCTTGGGATGACTAAGAGACTAAATAAAGGAGCAAGTAGAAGAAGAAAATTGTTTATCGTTTGAAGCAATGTGTCCTGATTTCTGCTACATCTTCATATACTTTTAATCTGTAGTAGCTATTTTAGGTAACTGATCATTGTTATAACTATTACTCGAACAGAAGCAGTGACGAAGTAACATATTGTTATACAGCAACTCATCAGTAGTTACAAAACTTGAAGATTTTCCATTAAACCTACATATTCGTAGAATTCCATGATAAGTTAACGGAATTTTTTCTTGGCATTTTATCACGACAATTGTCATGTATGAAATATGTCAATAAAACGGAGCTATCGTGATAATAAAGTTAAAAATAGAAAATAGCATTTCCGACATCTTATAATGGAATGCTTTTCAACTGCAAATAAATGTAAGTTGTTGAAATATGCATTTCTCCTAGAAATCATTGAGCGACCATTAATTAATATCATGAGCATTACGAATAAATTTATTCGATAATTGAGTATTACATTATATAAATACTACTTTATATACACATAATTCTATTGCACTAATTAAAAATTAATACATAATCTAACAGCTACACATCATAGTCTAGCTTTGAGATGCATCGAATATTTAAATAAATATATGTACCTATGAGTCTTCTAGTTTTATTAACATAACATTATCTACATTATTATATAAATAGAGTACTTTAACTTTGGTTAATCGATCTTTTTACAACCACTAGGAGTGAGCGTTTTATGTGACGCTCTCCAAACTAGAGAGTCTCATTGCTTCAGTTGCGGAAACTCAATTTCCACTTGGGGTATCATTAACTTGGCAATACCATATGCATTCGTTTTAGCATTTTACCGAATTGGCTGTATTTTATGCAAATTTTGAATTTTCCCTGCTTAAAAAAACAAATTAAATCCGCATCTGGACCGAACTGAGTTTCAGAAATGATTATTTCGAGTAAATATCATAGTTTCTCGCCACTTAAACCCATCATATTATAATAGGAATGGTCGGGGAAACGTTCTAATTCTATGTAGTCCGTCTCGGTCATTAGCAACTTTTCCAACAACTCGACACACTCCCCGAAAGTCGGGCGCTGTTTGGGATCCTTGTCCCAGCAGTAATACATTATATTGTATAATTCCCTTCTGCAATGTTCGGGCTTATCTAATCTGTAACCGTCGCGCACCTGAAACAAAAACGTTGATAAGAGTAAAAAAGAATTCCAAAACGACGTTGCTGTAAATTAATGACTAAGCGGTTTATTTATTTTAGGCCGGATTACGATTTTAGGTCATTTATTCAAAAAATAATCACTGCTTACGTCAAGACTTCGAAATGAGAAAATATTCCTTTATTATGCGGTAAAACTTTTCATTGGGAAATTTTCCCAGTAGAGAAATATTAGCTAAGTTAATTAAAAGTGAGAAATAATTTTAAAGAAAAGTCTCTTATTTGTTGCAGGCAGGAAAATGTCAGAAAAACATCACGGAAACAAAGAAAAATTCTCCGAAAAATGTATCGGCAGCTCTGCATTTCTTCGAGTCATACGGGGGCTTTTTTCAACTATCAGTAACAATTGCGGCTTTGTGGCACGGAAAATGATAATAATGCACCTAATCCCGTCACCTTCAAGTTGCAACTAGACTTTGATCTACGCGATATTCCTTCTGCAATTCGATATTACGCTCGAGGGAAAATAAAAACTCCAAAGAGAACTTATTTGGCTCACATCGGTCATAAATATCGTTCGATTTAATGAGATTTATTTCCGACGTATAACAAAAGAGGACGAAAAAAATAACGTGATAAGTCGCATGGAATAACGAATGATTCTTGTTTGATCGTTCGTTCGTACTACTTGGGATTTTTTCTACGGGTATTAGGTTTAGATTTATTTTCTTTTGTCTTGGGTGCGTTTCGTCTGATTTGGTCCCAGTTCATATAAGGATATCGATGGAAGTCGCCGAACAAAGATAAATTATTAAAAGTTTCACATAAATCGACACGTTTCAAGTTTGAAACTTGGTCGAGCTTTCGCACATCGCACATTTACCTTCTTCATGACCTCAGCGGCCGATAGGCCGGGATAGGGGGTGCTCCCAAGAGTGACGACTTCCCATATAAGAACTCCGAAGCTCCATACGTCAGATTTCACCGAAAATATGTTGTCGTAGAGTGATTCCGGTGCCATCCATCGAATGGGCAATCTGCCTTCGCTTTTTCTTTCGTATACGTGAGAGGCTATCACGTCGCGAGCGAAACCGAAATCCGCCACTTTGCATGTGTGATCTTCCGTTATTAGAATATTCCTTGCTGCCAGGTCTCTGTGAATTATCTGAAAATGGAAGAATTATTTAAAGTTTTATCAATCTGCAATTTCATCTAATATGAAACTTATATTTTTTTAATCTCAAATCGTAACAAATGAGCTTGACGTCATCGAGTGCATGCGCTATTGGTCAGTTTGTTAGTTCGACCTTCTTATTATGTAAAGAAGCATTACAATTATGTAAAGACGAATAAAGAAGCACCGTTAAATTTCTTCCAATAACGAAGTTGTCTAAGTGATGTTATGAGTTACGATACGAGCTAATTAAGCCAAAAATTGCGTAAATTTATGCTTTAATAAGTTACTGATTAATTTCGATACATGGAACGATCGAATTAGATTTCATAAGGGAAATTTACTTAAATGAGGTACAATAAAATCATTATTCTGTTGAAGTCATTATAAAATTTGTTAAAATGTCATTTAGACAATTTGCATCAAAAGTCACATAAATTTCTTTTAAGTAAAAAAGTGAAAACCCTCTCCAAAGTTTTCAAATCTTAACGCCGTTTTCTCAATTGGCAAATCGTTAATAATGGCAGAAGCGGAAGCCGCTCCGCCAGCTGAGCAGGAGCCCGAAGCTCCGGCAGTAGCGGCCGAAGAAGTTGCCGCCGAAGGAGCGCCCGTCGGCGAAGAAGCCGCTCCCGTCGAAGGCGTAGGCGAAGTCGTGGCCGCGGCGCCTCCCGAAGGGGGTGAAGGAGTCGAAGGGGAGATCCCGACAGCGATCGAGGAGGAATTCGGCAAAGAATTAAAATTAGCCAAATCGGCTATCGAGGCTGTCAGGAGCAGAAGTCGCGTAGAGACGCACGGTCCAGTTTATGGGGGCTGCGAGGGGCCTAACGCGATGTACATCAAAATTATCTCGTCAGACGGGCACGAATTTGTTATTCGTCGGGAGTATTGCATGCTCAGCGGCACGATTAAAGCTATGCTGAGCGGACCTGGGGAATTCGCCGAGGATGAGCCTAATGAAATTTTGTTCAGAGAAGTGCCGTGAGTTGTTTCGTCACTCTCATACTAATTAAGTGTTTAATATTATAATCAACTTGTAGGTCTAACACATTAAAATTTGTTTGCTCGTATTTTCTTTACAAGCAGAAGTATATGAAAAACCCCGACGAAATTCCGGAGTTTCCGGTACCATCCGAGTATGCCCTTGATGTGTTAATGGCGGCCAACTTTTTGGACTGTTAACAATCGAGAAGAATAACTAAACAACGCCGATTTATTTAAAAAAAAAGACCATCAAAGCGTATAAACCTTGATACTTCCGCATAAATCCAATTAAGTCGAGGCGCTGAAATGCAAGGTCTATAATATGAAAATTGATCGTCTTCATTTTAAAGTTTTGTTAAATGGGGAAAAGTTTGCTACTTCAGTTAAAGACCGATGTCAAACTTTGGGCGTATAATACTAAAATTGTAAAGTAGACTCCAGATGCTTATTTGCTTTTTAATTTATTCTTAGTGTATTTTATAATTCAAAAAAATAAACGCTTTTTTACACTCGATGGAGTTCATTTCGGGTAATTAAATCACCGATGTCTTACAACCGTAAGTCATTTTTGAAAATTTAGAAGCTAAAAATTTATATGGTTCGAAATAAGGAGCGTAGTTTACAGTCGAAAATTTTTAACACAAATAGCCAACAATCCATTGGATTCAAATTGTTGCCAAACAAGTCGATAATAAGATTGGTTATGTCCCACGTATGCATAAGATAAATGTTATCAATTTAAAACATAAAATTCCAGGAGTTCCAAAATGTCATAAGGTAAGTCACGAGCATAGTTTGAGAGAACCGAACAGGTCCACAGAATTTGAAGTATACAAGGTCAAAAATGTCCTCGGAAATCCTACTGAAAGATATCTAATCCCATCCCAGCAAACATTCGGACCAAAATAAGACCAAAAAATATAGAAGAACTGGTAGCACTATTAATAAACATGCACAATACATATACTAGATATTTATTTACAATACTTCAATAATATAGCTACTATTCTCTGCTCAGCAATTGTTCCTGATTTTCTTTCTCTAATCATTGTACGGATATTAGTGCCTTGTTGCTTCTTTCTAGTTACCCCAAATGTACAAAAAGATTATTTTTCAGAGAAAAATCGTTCATTTCGGAAATGTTAAGAAAAAGTCGAAATTTGTTCTTGCTTCAATGTACTTACTAAAGATTTCGGTACTAATGTACATATATTTCTAAATGATCATCCAGTTCTGGGAACAGAAACTAATAAATACAAATTCATTTCCCGAATTTGTGCCCTAGTTGGCATCGGCAAGCGATTCAATGCACATTCGTAGTTTCTAAGGGAATTTATAAGCACTCGACTGTAATAAATCTACAATTAGTTGAATTTTAATAAACGTCGCGAAACGGATGTTATCCCAAAACATTGAAAAGCGACTGGATATAAATAAGCCATATTAACAGCAACGTGGCGGCGTCAAGATATCAGGACAAAGCACCTGTGGCGGTGTATAAAATCCCTCAACTATAAATTACCCCCCATGCCATTAATAACTCCGAGTTGTGATCTGCAACTGACATATCAGGGCGTTGAGGGACAAGGTAAATAATCGCCAGCTATTTATTGAGAAAGCGTATGTGTAGGCCACAAAGCATCTTCGATTTTAAAGTTTAAACATTAGTCATCGCTTTTGAGATGCGAAACTGTTAAATGCCAAAAAAAAAAACAAAACGATGCCGCCTTTTAATTTTGAATTTTTCCTGTATTGTAGATCATCAAAGTTGATAGAACCGCAAAGTTTCTATATTCAAAAAAATCTTTACCGAATTAGTTAAAAAACGGTTCACAATGAATTATTAAAGAAGAACACGATTGTGCTCATTTTTTTTTCCGCCAAAATGGTGTTTATGCCCGACTACGGATTTCAGCACCTGAACCGGGACAAGCGCCCCTTGCACTTTGCGGTGATGCCTACGGCTAAAAAAAGAAAAAAGATCCTTCGGCGCCTTAGCTCCATGCGATTTAGCGCCCCCTTCAACCAGCGTCCAGACACGTTACCTCGTTTCCCGCCCCCCTTTAAATCCAGGCCTGCTGTCGAAAAACGTTACATGAATGTTGAGAGGTACATTTTTTTGGTCATTCTTTTAAGTGTATTAAATAGATTTATGACAACTCACCCCGTTTTGGGAAAGAAAATCCATCCCCTTGGCGACTTGATAGACAAAAGACGTGAGGTCCCTCGATGTCAAGGACTTACTGTGTCCATGCATATTGTTGTAATAGCGTTCGGCCCGGGAATTTCTAAGGTAGCTTTGTAATTTTCCTTTGCTAATGTACTCCATAATAAGGAGAATCGGCTCTTTGTCGGCACAACAGCCGAGAAGCCTCACGACGTTGGTGTGCGGCTCCAGCATTTTCATGACCTGCAATTCCGTTATTAAATCGGCTTTTTCTTTTTCATTGGCGTTCTCCTTTAATGTTTTCACCGCTACCACGGATACGATGTCTTTCCCTGTGAAGAATATATGTCATTTATAATATTTTCGCAGAAACCGTCTAATAGACAGATGCCAAGATAACGTTTGCTCTTCAGTAACTGCAGAGGCGGCTTTTTTGGGCGCAATTACTCTTTCTCTAAAAGAAATATTAAGCTTCTTACGTCGTAACGGCTATTTTACAGCGTGTAATAAAAATTGCGGATACGTCAAAGACAATAAAAAGGAGCTAAGTTTGTAAGGCGCCAAGGCAACACAAATCAAATAAGCGCAAAGTTTTTACGAGGGAGACGGCGAGATACGCACCTTCCAAATCGGTCGCCTCGCACTTCCACACTTGGCCGAAAGCACCCTCGCCGAGGATATTGAAAAACTTGAGTCGATGTCTCGGAAACTCCCATCGGTCCGCGTTCTTAATTGAAGAGGAAAGCTGATTGCCCGCCTGTAACACACAAACGCCATTATCATAATGGCATCCAAGTACAAATCTCATTTGGGTAAAGCAGCTGTTGGTTTCCGGGCTTGGTCCTGTTGTTGGCCGCAGCTTCGTGTGCGGGAATGTTATCGAAGTTGCCGAATTCTGTTTTCTAAAGTTAGTTCTCGTTTTAACCATTCGTGCATAATATACGGGTTATTATTCATGATTATATTTATCTATGGAACTGTATTTTGTCTTTGCAGGATCAAAACTTAAATCTGCAGAATATCGAGTTATCCAAACCCGCGTTTAATCTATAAATACACTCCGTATTCCGAAAGCATTTGCATGAGAAAATTACATTTCGATTCCATCAGAAGTGGGAAATTTTCTATTATACCTCTAATGATAGGAGCAGATGTTAATACGAGTTAATAATTTAATTTTTAGGAAAATTTAAATCGAGTTGGAGGAAAATTGATAAACGGAAGAATTTCAAATCGGGCACACTATTTACTTCAGCTATCTGATTGTATATATAAGGCAGTTTACCAAAATAAAGAGAAAGATGAACAGTTATAATGTTCCGTGTTTTGAGAGAAAAATCAAAAGATAAACTGATGATATTAAAATTTATAAGAGATTCAGCTTACAGCAAACGAAACTCGAGCCCGAATGGCATAGAGCGATCATGAAAACCTAGCCCAATTATGGTTGATTGTGAGGGTTTGCCGTTTGGTCTCAATTTTTTTTTTTTCGAATTTAAATAGCGCGCCACTTCTGCCTAGGATTCAGAACCACAACTTATTACTGTGACGTTTCATATTTTGACTCCAACTACACTCATCACTTGCACAAGAGTATTAAAACGCTTTAACTGTTACAATGAATTGCTCAAGTGCTCTCAAAAAAGCCAAATAGCGTCGATGAGTGCAAATAAAATTAATGATTACAAAGGATCTTGCAATTATTGTTGTGTGGTACTAATTAATTTTAAAGTCATTACTTCAAAGTATCGGTTACCTTTTGGGAAGAATTCAAAATGACATTTAATAAGTAGAAACTGTACTACTTCCAGGATGTTTTCAAAATCTTGACAAGTGACTTACTTATTCAGCTACGCCCACGAATTATTCTACCTCACTGTTCTGTCGTAGCTCCTTCGCTTTTTTTATTATCAAAATTATTATTCCGATTTCTAGTATACAGCCACAAATTCATTACGAAAAATCTATGCTTAAGATCCCTCTTTTTCATCAATCATAGGTCCAAGAAAGTAGCAAGTTGAAAGAGAAAAAAAAAGACTGAAATCAAGGAAATAGAAGATGCTGCATGAGAAACAAAAGAAAGGGGATGCATAATTGATGCGATTACCGTGAATCAGTTCTGAACGTAATCCAAGCGATATATCCAGCCTTACCCTTATGTTTGCAACTTATCGGGGATTTCTTTCTCTAATTTCAAGAGAAGTCAACTCAAGGCATAACAGACAGTTGATTTCTAGAGATGGGTAGCGAACCGGCGGACCTATTTTTTTGCACCTAGTTCACTCGCAGAATCCGGTGCATCTATAGTTCCTATTTTAATTAACTAGATTCGCAGATTCAGCCGCTCAGTTAAGTTTGAGATTTTATATTAGATGGAGTACTGACCCAAAGATTAGACTGATTTGCTGACAGCGTTGATTGAATACATACTATATTCAATCAACGCTGACAGTAATACTGCTGATGTTACCTAACCAAAAGTACGGAATCTGTAGATGACAACAGCTCGATTAAATTTGTCCTTAGAATCACTGATATACGTTTACAAGTTACAATGTAAAAAGTTCCAGGGTTCCGATCCGACCAAAAGATCAAAGAACTAAAGAAGCCACTGGATCTAAATACCTAATCAGACGCGCAGGTTTTGCACCTGTTGCACCTAGTTTGGTGCATCTAGTTCAAAATAAAAATCGGAATAGGTGTACCTGTTCCGAAAAATGTGCAGGACCACCCATCTCTATGATTTCCCAATAGCACCTCAACTTACCGTTGTATGATTTCCATCGCCTTCCCACGGCACATATCGATTACTAAAAGCTCTTGGTCCTCTCCATTGCTGCATATCGATAGCGGAATCCGATTGTAACACGCTATTAGATGAATCTTTTCTCTGAAATCGATCGATTCAAGAAATTGACCGATTTACAGTTTTTTAACTACTCACCATATCGTCCTTATCAGTTTTGGACTTCTCCAAGTAAATTTTTTTTCTAAACACCACCGCTATAACGCCAACGACGAAGAACACCGCGCACACTGACATAATGGGCACTAGCGTTTTACTCAAATTCGGTTCGGTTCTCACAGCCTGATCCACCGGTGTTATGGAGTTAGGGGAATCGATTTCTGGATCTTTAGCTCGCTCGGTCGAGCTTCTTTTGGGGTTAACGGTCGTATTGTCTTTGTCTAAGTCATTGTTCACATTTGGTACGGGTTTTAAGAATGTTTTATTGTCCTGGACGTTGGACGGCTTAATCGGATAGCTTGTTCCCGGATAGGTGGGCTTGAAGTACGGAAAACCCGGAAGAGGCGGCGGATTGTTCGCTATCGATGGTGGAGGGTTGTTCGCGATGTTTTGAAAATTGTATACCAAATTTCCTTGGTTTATTTGGGATTGTGGGGGTTTATTTAATAGGTTTGCGTTTGTAGCGTTCAGGATATTGACGTAGACGCCCGATTTCGCCGTGAGGTCGCCATCGGAAACAGTCACGTAGAGATGCACGTCTTGGCCCCCCTGCAACACAATTTGTCTGTAACCTCTCTCAGTTGTGGTCCAGTTACGTGAATAGTTGTTTTTACTGCATTCATTTTATTTAGGTGTTGTTGGCCGGTTTCTTTTTTCAAACGCCAAATAAATAAAATAAATGCATGTAGTAACGCGTTGCAAAGAAGACAGAGAATCTTCTCTCTGTTAAGCATACATAATGATATTGAAGTTTAAATTAGTAGAGCAAATAGTTTAATAATCTGAATAGTTCACAACTTCCGCACCTTTTGTTACTAAATTGATAAAAACAATCACACAATTGTATTGCGTTCGCTTACCCTTCCTTTTAGAGATTCGTTTAGATAGATAAAACCCGTGGTGGCGTCTATGGTGAAGGGTAACCTACTATTTTTATTTCCTGGAAAAACTATGGGCTCCAAACCGTAGACCAAAGATTCCCCTTCGCTATCGCTACCATGGGCTTCTGCGATTTTACTACCAATAGGTTCGGTTTCCGGTATTCTCCATCTTCGTTCCACCCAAACTGTGGGAGGTGTGTTTAGATTCGATTGACTCTTGACTGTAACAAAAAAAAACGCATTATTTCCACATTGCCATGAATTTGGAGGAAAGTAATGAATAGACGAATTTAAGTTCCATTTTCCTTTGTTCTAATTACAGGCGCTTAAGCGGTCTTATGAAACATTTTGTAATTAGTTGGCGCGCTTGCTAAATTAATAACACGTCTAGACGACTCCTCGTCGCCTCAAACCTCCACATTTTTATTTTCATGAATTTATAGTGGTAGATGTACATTTCCTGGAACCTACTACCGACCGACGTGAATTGATTGAGTCCCTCGAGGTTTAAAATCTGGAATCTTTGATCGTAAACTAAGATCTGTGACATTCTATCCTCGAGGCTGCTTCTCATTAGCGAAAAGTAAATAACCTATTCTGCAGCTAGTAAAACTCGATCGACTTAAAACGAGTTTCAAATCGTATCGAGGAATAATCGTAAAAACGACGCACAAGAAGGTTCAGTTACTAATTATTTTAAGTTGTATGGAACAGGTGTATTAAGTTACACTATAACAGTAATTAAACTGTAACGAGGTATGTTTGAGAAGTTCAACCTAAGTCAAGCTTTGAATAAATTTGATATTTCGTTGTAAGAAAAAAAAATACAGTGAACGATCAGATTGATTGTCATAACAGAAGTAATTTGACAAGAAGCAAAGTCTGAATTTCGTAGATAATGTATAATTGATTGCATTAAATACAGAACAGAATATTTGGATGTGTAAGGCCATTAGCAAGATAAATATTAACCACTAAATCATCCTTCGCTGAATTCAGAGTTTCACTTCTGCATAATATGGCTTCAGTAGGTCGCGATATGTATAACCTAATATGATTTTTTACATCACTTGGTTTAAACTTTCACTTCATAAAAACGTATCCTCGATATTTATTAGCCATTTAAGCTTCTCGTCAATTATAATTAATTTTGAAAAATAATCTACGTCGCTAGATAATCCAAAATATTCAAGCTATACAATATGTTTAGTCACGTATTGTAAATAACCCTTCCACATCTCAGAATATTCACAAAAATGATGGCATAAACCAACTGTAACCTCAAAACGTTTCATAATCCGATCCTTCCCACTTTTGTCAATAAAGACAATGAAAATTATATAATTATTAATTTTGAAATATAATGTACGCCGCTAGTTCATTTAAAATGTTCAAGCCAAGTTTTGCAAATAACCCTTCTACATCTTACAAAAATGATGTCATCAGCTATATGCAAGTAGAATCCAACCTAAACTACAAATTCCTGCAGCCCTCCAGGCGGCGTGTATAGTGAATCATAGGTAGCTGAACTACCAACAGTTGAAATACTGCCACCTAGCGAGGCTGTTGCTCTCTAGGAAAGTTCCCAGAAGACAAGGTTTCTAATGCACCAGACCAATAGGTTTGAACATTTATTAGATTTGAAGTTTGGAAACCAAACTTCGAATCTAATAAATGTTCAAACCCATTGGTCTGTGCATTAGAATCATCAGCTATACCCTAAAAACGTTTTATAATCTGATGCATTTTAATTATCAAAGCGTTCGATTTCCTCCTTCCCACTTCTGAACTAAATTTAGACAAGATTCTCATTCTCTCATAAATAAAAAGTGTATTGAAAGGAAATATGTTTGTATCAATTCGACTCCGATTCATTTACCTATCGAATTGAATACGAAAGGTGGCTTTTGAGCGAAGATATCGGATGCAATCTCGAAACGCGAACTTTTGCAAAGACCGGATTACACGTTCAGTCAGAAATCGGAAGATATCAAGTTTATCGGCCGCGACAAAGATTCAATTTGATATTTATTGAATCGACAAACAACTGCTGCAAATAACTCCCGAATATCGAATATTTTCTCCTTTAACTTTTCCGGTGATTTTATTGCAACTTAAAAGCGATGAAAATCTTGTAATTTATATTTTCCTGGAGGGCAAAAAAGCTACAGCTTTCATGGGAGCTGCAACGCAGCCGTTATTTTTTATGAATGTCTAAAGTGGTGTTTAAGTAAATTGCGTTGAGGATGTGTTGAAACATTATGGTAAATTTCGATGTTTGTTAATCATTTTAAAGAGGGGCAAACGAGTTCGCTTTCGCTCGGAGTTTTTATTTTTGTAAAATATTGTTCTTTCGGTTTTGCAATTGTTACCTATAAATACAGATTTTTAGAATTAGTTTTACATTAATTCTAATATGTAAGAGAACATGGAGAGTCGTTTCTTGTATAGTTTCTGACCAATATGCGATGTAAGAAGTCAACGCTGTCTCTCTGTCAGCATCTTAACATCCAATGCGAAAGAGCCAAGAGAGATACACGACGTAAGACGTCAGCGCCATCCTGTACCAGTATCCTAGCATCTAATGCAAGTACCACTTAAGATTTAAGAGATGGCTATGAAGAATTTTTTTTGCAAGTCACGTTTTTTTTTTAAAGGCCAATTTTAATGAACTTTAAAGGCAAAACTGTTTCCAACAAAAAAATTTCATCCAAATCGTTAGAACCGTTTCCGAGATACCAAATACATACATATTTATATAATTTAAGAATTACTCGCTTAAATATATAACATTTGTGCTTGTTTAAGTAGGATGAAAGTAACTTATGTCAAACGACACTCGATTTCGATAGGAAGGATAAAGAAGAAAAATAAATATGAATTAATAGAAGTAGTTTTCTAAAGCACTGAACTAAAGTGGCTTGTGATTAAGTCCAAAGAAGGTTTCACCCCTTTACCACATTGGCAATTAAATAAATAATTATGCGATACGTATTTCGCCAGCAGAACTGGCATTTTCAAGCGTACTAATCTAAAAAGATTAACAAAAGATGCATCGACGTCATCTGCATTGAGATTCAAATCGATACAGTATCGATTCTTCGAATCTTTTTTACAGTTAAATATGAAATTTTTACAAAACTTTTTTTTTTGAAAATTGTGACCTTTTGAAAATTTTTACTTTTTATGAAAATCTCCATTTTTCAAAATTTTTCAACATTTCAACATTTATTGATCATTTTGATATAATTTTGACTTTACAAAATTTGGAATTTTTTTATTATTATTATTTTTAAAATTTTCGAACTAAAAGTTTCGACCTTTTGTTAAAATTTCGTTATTTTTTAGAATTTGTTTGGATTTTTTTTGATTGTCAACTTCGAATTGAATTTTCAAATTTTATTGAACAAAAAATGAGAGGTAAAATAAGTTGGAATATTGAATTTTTAGAAAAGATCCAAAAACAAGCCAAAATTCTAAGGAAAGTGGAAATTCTCCAAAAAGTCAAAATTTTAAAAAATTTCGAAGTTTTCATAGAATGTTAAAACTTCCAAAAAAAAAACCAACATTTTAAAAACTCGCCAAATTATCGAAAAACAGTTCAGATTTTAAAAAATAGTCTGAAATTTAAAAAATATTCGAAATTACGAAAAAATAATCAAGATTAAAAAAAAATGAAGAATTTTCAGTAAAATCCCCCAAAAACCCAAATTTTCAAAAAGCCCACATTTTGAATAAAGTTAAAATTACCAAAAAATTCGAAATTTTTAGTTAGTTAAGTTAAAATTAAATAATAACGAATATTAGAAAGAAATTTGATTAAAAAATGTCAAAGTTTTGAAATAAAAATGAGGATTTTCAAAAAGAAAGACAAAAGATTAAAAATATCGACATTTTGAAAAAATTGAAATTTTCAAAATAAACCAAAAATTTTAAAATGCAACAAATGCTTGCAAAATTATCCGAAATTTTAACAAGTCAGTTAAAAAAATCGATATTTTTAGATAGCGACGAAATTTTAAAGAAAGTGAAAATTATAAAGGTCAAAATTTTGAAAAACGACGAAATTTCGAAACATTTCTAAATTTTGACAGAAAATTAGGAATTTAAAAAAGATCAAGCTTTTTAAAAATGTCAGCATTTTAAAAAGATACTGAAAAAAGTCGACATTTTTCAAAAAATTCAAGGATTTTGATAAAATGAAGAAAATTTCAAAAAAACGCTTACAAAAGTTGAAATTTTGAAATATAATTTGAATTTCAAAAATAATCAAAATTTTAAAGAAATATGGAGATTTAAAAAAAATGAAGCATTTTTAGTTAAATTTTCAACAAAAAAAAAAACCGAAATTTTCAAAAAATCCTTAACTTCCATAAAAAGTGGAAAAGTAAAAATGTGGAAAAACATAAAATTTTGGTTAATTCAAATTTAAAAAGAAAATTAATGTCATTTTTTTTAAAAGATAAAATTTTAGATTGAATATTTTTAAATAGATCGGAATTAAAAAAAAATAAAAATTTTATGAAGCAACGAAAGTGTCGAATAAATTCGAAATTTTGCAAAATAGTTCAAAATGTCAAAAAGAGTCGACATTTTAAGGAAATTAAAAAAATCCGGAGTTCAAAAAAGGTAGAAATTTTTGGAAAAGTCGAAATTTAAAAAAAAATTAAATTAAAAAAAAATAAGCATTGTCGAAGTTTTAAATTAAAAAAACGTCGGAAATTTAGAATATAAAATCTACATTTTTAAAAGCAAAAATTAGAAAAAAAAACAATTTTTGTTAAAAGACAAAAATTTTTAAAAAGTCCAAATTTTAAAAGTCGAAAATCTTAAAAATCGCAAATTATGATAAGAAGTCGAAATTTCCTAAAAAAAGTCTAAATTTTGAAATAAAATCTTTTCAAAAAACTGGATATTTTAAAAAATCTTCGGTGTCAAGCTTTTTAAGAAATCTAGAATTCTTAAAAGAGATGAATTTAAAAAAAAATTAAAATCATCAGAATTGTCGAAAATTTCAAAAAGTCGAAATTTTGGAATAAGGAAAATTTTTAAAAATGTTGAAATTTTAGACCATTGAAAATTGTATGAAAAAAATGTTAAAGGGAAAGTTTTGAAAAGTCAAAAATTCATTTAAAAAAACTACATTTTGATTTTTTCAGAGAAGTTGAAATTTCAGAAATTTTAAATGAAAAAAGTTGAAATGTTTAAAAAGTCAAATTTTTCAAAAAAGTCAACTGTTCGATAAGTTGAATAAGATTAAAAAAGATCGAAAGTTTCAGTAAACTGGAAGTTTTCAAAATGGGCAAAAATTTAAAAAAGTTTGGATCTTCTTAAAAGTCGAAACTTTGAAAATAATTGAAATTCTCAAAGTCGAAACTTTTGAAAAAATCGAAATGTTAGAAAAAAACTAAATTTAAAAAGTGAGAAATTAAAAAAAAAACGATACTTAAAAAATTGATGTACTTAAATAAATTTAGTGGCCGTGAAATACTGAATGCCATATCAGCTAGTCTGTCATAAAAATACCGTGATGTCAACCTATGCAGATGTCAATATACTTAGGCAATTTACGAAGCTTGGCACCTTGTTTTGTTAAAACTCAGTTTCTGAATTGAATGACGATTACTAAACAATTTCACGGTTTTAGAATATCAATTACATTGAATAAATCCGGTAAAAGGTAGAAATGGGAGTTAATTATTCTCATAATTTAGATCCTTTGTTTATTGAGTTTAGTAATAATAAAACTCGGGCCGAAGCAATTCATTAAAGCCCTGTGAATACCGCCGTTTGCTATGTTGCAGTAAAACTGGATTTTCCTGTGCGATGAAAAAGAAAAAAAAAGCGGATTTCCGCTGAAACGGAGCAGTTTTTCGACTGAATAATTTGCAAGGTCATTATTATGTATACGAACGAAGAATGGGCATTGCCAACATAATAATCAGAAGGGCGCATCTTGTGCATCCCTGAGAGTGACATTAACATTAAGAGAATAATTTGCTAGCTATATAAAAACGACTAGGTAATAACTCAGGGAGCTAACTGAGGAGAAATTCCCATTCATGTTTTCAATGCAGTGCATGGTAATTATTCTAATTAAAAATTTCAAAGGCGGAGCCGAGCCTTGCAGAATGAAATTTTTATAATTAAGGTAGTTCTTTTAATTAGTGCGTTGAGTAATAATTTAATTTATCGTTGGGAAGTTTGTAGATTAGTAATCGGCTTCTCTGGAATGCAAATCAGTTACGGCGTAATGAAATTGGGAAAATTAAAAAAAAAAACATTGAACCCTTCACGTAGTCAATTTAACTTATATAATGTAGGTAATAGATAGTGTATGGATGTCTTGACAAGTAGATATTAAAATTGTCAACATACGGTGGCATACAGTCGACTGCCGCTAAAGTTGCGTCCGTAAAGTTGTCCGCTCGTTAAAGTTGACAAGATACGATCGCTAAAGTTGCGCGGATATTCCCCCTCTCTAATTTTCGAATGATGAATTAGACTTCCGAGTTTTAGCGCCACTTTTGAATAACCCACTCAACCGCACAAGGAGCAATACAACATATACATTTTTCGACAATGGTAGGGATAGTAGGGAAATAGCAACTTTAACGGTCGATCCAGTCCGGTGAGCGCAACTTTAGCGGGAGTCTACTGTAAATGGTACCGTGTTTGAGACTCGCTTGGTGGGTCGTAGGGTTCAATCCCCGCTGTCGATCATGCATTTTTAATTCTATTATAGGTCTTCCCCATAACTCTACATACTCTAAACATTAGAGCACGTTCTTAACGCCACATAACTATGTCGATGACGCGAAACCATATCAGAAATCGCCAAACACGCTTAAAGAAGTTCTTTCAACCTTAGATTAAGTATATATTATGCTTTATTATATTATTGTTAATGCTAATGAATTCCATTGAATAACACAATAATTTATGTGTTGTTAAATCCTGAATCGATTATAAAGTCGACACCCAATCAATTTGGCCCAACCAAACCCTACATTTTAATGCACCCCAAGCGCAACCGCTTTGTTTCTGAAGAATCCAAATATCCAAACAAAGCCAACAGAACCATTATCTTATAAATCCGGGTTAATGCCTTATCTCCGAACCATTAAATTTCACCTTTCTTTCCCAACTGTAATCGAAAGTTGTGCTCTCTGCGTTAGTTATACGACCCAGACGATCAATTGCGATTTACAAAACTACGCTCGCTTGGTACGGCTAATTTAGCTGTACGGAATTTCCAGAGTGAAAGTGTGCCTTCGACGAGGCGATTTGAAAGAGATGCCGGAGGTTGTGTATACGCCTCGTCGTTCGTCCAAAGTCACGGTCTCGGCATATCGTCACGCTAGCGTATCCTTTTTCGAACACAATGAACACGTGAAGTGCTGTAAAAATATTAAACAGCATTTCCACATTTTAGGCCCGATGATAGTATTAAATGGTAGCGCCAAAACGGGGACCACAGCGGCGAGGGAACTTCTGATCTAGTATGTCCAGTTTTGTGGTTAGAAAATTTGACTCCTCACCACCTTAGCAAGGACAGTTCGGTCATAAGTATAGTTTTATGTACAATGGATTCGAAAGCGTTTAGGTCATAAATTCGAAGCAGGTTATTTAAGAAAAAAAATCTCAAAATTTCGAGCTCAATTTCCAAATATTATTTTTTCTCCGAAATTTCGATTTTATTGACTTTTACTTTAAAAAAAATTGAATTTCGATCCACATTTAGGGTTTAAAAGTCAAAATTACGAGAAAAAATTCAGAAAATTTTTAACGCAAAACCGAAATTGAAAATTGGGCTCCAGTTATGAATTTCAAAATTTGAAGTTTCTTCCGAAAATTCCGGCTTAAGCTTGAAATTTCAAAACTCGTTTTTTTTGCATACATTTAAGTAGCTATATCTTAACATTTTTCGTAAACTTTCCAATTTAAACTAAAAAATGTTATTTTTTGTCAATATTTCGACTATAAAATCGAAATTTCGAAAATTGTGCACAAAATCGAAATTTTTGCGAAAGAAACTTCGAGTAAAAAACGTTAAATTTCTCTAAGGTACACAAGCTGTAATCGTAGCAAAAAGTGTTTAGCACGTTAGGTTTTTACTGCGTAGTCCAGACATAAACGCAAGACTGCCACCATTGCTTGATTTTTAGCATAGACTGTTCGCGTGGATACAATAATACAAATCCCAATTTCGCTTTGCAGCAGTGGCGGCTTGTAGTTTAAATTAGTGGGGGTGCTGCTCCAGAATATATTCAGCTTTTTTTTTAAATCAGGGTTTCGCACCGTTACTTTTTCCATTTTATTTCTATTCCGGTTCCATTAAATTATATTGATTCTGCCTGAGGAGGGGAGGGTTAACTTCAATTCAGATTGATTCATTTTTAATTTTTTTTCCAAAATTTTAAATATTTCAAAAATACACATTTCGCGTTTAACTCCAAAAATCTTCTTAAAGAAACTGTTTCTTAGAATTTTTTTTGATGGAACGGACTGGTCCTTGGTTATCTTCAAAAATTGAAACACAGAACTTGTCCCCTGAAACCAAGAGGTTGCTTTAGAGCAACCTTTGTTGTGTTTTTTAATTTTTCTTGGTTTCAGGGGACAAGTTCTGTGTTTCAATTTTTGTTTCTTAGAAGTTTTCTTTAATTTGAAAAATTCGGTTTTTTTTTAAATAACGAAAACATTCAAAGTTTTCTTCTAAATTATTTTCTTAAAAATCTGCATTTAAGCTAAAAATGTTTAAGTAACGAAATTCTAGCACTTAAAGAAATCGTTGGTTTGTGGTTTCAACTTCTTTTTAACTTTTCAGTTTAAAAATAATGCGTCTAAATAACGTAATGATAAAAATTTATCTTTTTTTCTCAACATCTGGATTTTTTATGCGTTATTGCGTTTTCCTTTAAAACATTTACAGAATTTGTCCAAAATGGCTGCAATTAAATGCTCACATTTTCCATTTGTTTGCTGTAGTTTTTCCGGTTTTTAGTTGTTACGTTCGAAGCTTTAAATTTTTTTAATAAAAAAATCGAAATTTCGACTTTTTTCGGAAAATTTTCGATTTATGTCGAGCAAAAGGTCGTAAGGTCGGAGATAAAATTCCAAATCAAGTTTTTGTTTTAGGATAACACATAATAAACAAGACGCAGATCAATTCAAAAATTTTCCTCTGAGATGTAAAAATTACGTAACAATGATCCATAATATTATGTCCATCTATAAGATGGTGGGTTCAAAAAGCTCGTTTACCTTGTGAATTCGTGACGTTGAGTATTTTGTATACAAAGGTCGTACACGATCTTTTCTACAGGTTACGGAATTCAGCATGAATGTTATCGCTAATAAATAATCGCAGTATCGGTTTTGTAGTTTGTATACCCAGGAAGCGGTGGGAACGTTTCGAACAATTACAAAATCCGTCTTTGTAATTACCATTCATTGGCAAGAAAAACGAACAATGTATAATTATTTACTAGTTGGAATAATAGCTCGGCTTTTTTCTCATTAAAACAGTCGTGAATTAAAAAATTGTTTGTGTTGTTTCCATTAAAACCAATAATGTTGAGACTATCTTAAAATCGCTTAATACGTCCTATTTTAGGGACACTACAGGATTAATAAAAAACAGGCTGTCTCGGTGACTGCCGACAGAAGTAAAAACTTAAAACCAGGAAAGTTCGAATCCACACCAAAGCAAGTCAGAATATTGGAAATATTTAAAAGTAAATGCTGTCAATCTGATCCACCTTTTTATATTTGTGTTTTAGATGCTTGTATCGTGTGGAAACGAATGTAATATTTATTGATAATGAAATACACTTTAATATTGTAACAAAATGTAGTTATAGAATATAGTTAAGGAATTTTCTAAAAAGTATGATGAGAGGAAGCGGTCGCGATAATGAATCCAGAAATTTCCACAAACGATAAGTCTTATCTGCTCGTTCCTTCTAGAACCCGAAACGGGATCTATAAATAGGGCGTTCCGGTCGGTCTTCCCTCATTTATTTAGTCAATTAAACAGTGTTAGTGAGTTAATTAGTCAGTTGTAGTGTTCAGGAATCAGTTTGGAAATAAAGTGTTTACAATTCACGAAGTATTAATCATTCGAATCGATAACGCGCAACAATATGCTCTAATGTCAACAGTAGAATAAACTTTTAACATTAGGACATGTTGGTAAGGGCGTAAATAGTGACGTGAAACCATAAGTTTGCCCCCTATCCAAAATTGCTCAACGTGTCTAAAGTTAATAATTATTCCTACGTCACTGATTTTCTTTCTTCGTTTACATATTTCAAACGCTAAGCACCCTTCCTTAGCATTTGAACTTACATATTAGAAATAGTAAAATTGATGAAGTTTACTCGTATATATGTATACACATAATTAACGATAACGGCCTAATATCACTCGTGTTTCTCAGTTAAGGTCCCAAGAAAAAGTTGTTCAATGTGAAAATCATCTAGGAAACTTCAGCTTTCTCCTCTTACCTATCGTTAAGATCCAGGTGATAGAAAGTATACCATATCTGACGCCGAAGTAATATTTCATTTTTCAAAGCTATAATCCAATAAATTTCCCAAAGTGCTACACTAAACCAAAACAAAAAAAAAACAAATAGGACACTAAACTGAATCACTTAATCGTTTACGAGGTACAACCTATCCGGATAGAGTTTTTCGATTTCGTTTGCACCAAGTGCGGGGCATATTTCACGCACTTTCGACTATCCGTTTTCCGCGTAAATTATCATTTTTTTCCCTGGATACGTGTAACGTTAACGATAGAAGCGACATACGCTAAGCAGGTTGTAATAGTACACTGAAGACTAGGCCAGGTATGAACGGGCAACCATGACAGGTAAATCATTTAGAAAGTCCGCGGTGTTACCCATGCATGGCTCGCTCCGGATAGCGGTTCTTTTATTGGCGGCCAATTTAAAGATTAAATAGCTGCTAATTAAGATAATTTGGGATTTAAGAAATTATTAGCGAAAAGTGGTAGCGGCCCAATGAAATTGGTTGAGTAGAATCATCGGAAATAAGTCTAAAGTATTTATTTCACTTAAATCTTCTTTTCAATTAAGACCACAATGTATCGGAACAACGATTCGATGAATTATGCCTTTATAAATTAAGGATAGTTTGAGTGTTAGTTCATTTTTAGAAGAATCTTTGCCTAGTTAAAAGAATATAATGCAAGGAAACGTAGAATGAAGAAAATAGAGACGCACATTAATTATTCGGTTGTTTTCTATGTAAAAAGGTGGAAAAAATTAAAGCAAATACCATCAAGTTGCTCACTCTGTTGAACGCTAGCTACACTAGAAAAATACAAGTCTATCATAATGTGTTGTGCCTTTCTCTATGGTGTTGTGCACGTCGTGAATAAAATTGGTTCATCTTTACTTATAGAGATGGTGCTGTCCTCTTAAATATGTAATAAAGTAATCTACTCGCGAATTATTATCTGTTTAGCGTTTAATAAAACTGTAAAACGCTGACTGAGACAACCCAGCGACTAAACCGATGGGTTTAGAGTTTAGAAATATAAAATTTTGCACATGAATTCTTCATATAACTTAAGTGAGGACTAAAGAAAGCATTGTTGAAAATGAATCCCCCAAGGGTGTAAACGGAGGATGAAAATTTGTATGGAACATGGAACTTCGTTATGTTGGAAATATGAAAATTGATGTTTACGTTGCAGTTTATAAATAAAAGTCAGTTGTATCGACGTTTTTAGCACTTCATCCGCTTGAGAGGTAAAATCTATTTATTTTGTATTCGAAAGTACAAAATACATGCACTACCGATTTCAGTTGTAGAAGGAAGTTAATCTGAAATTGTGAACAGTGCGGAATATTTTCAAAAAAAATGTGGGCAAGTGTTACAATGTAGTTGACACTCGAGATATCGATGATGATTATGTAGTCACTTTAATAATACGCACTCACAATTATAACACTTTATTAGTAAAATATATGTATATATATGTAGTCCAATTGATAAACGTATTTTATTAAGAAGTTAATCTCGTGTGTGTTGGGTGTCAACCGACGCTAATGGGGTTGTAATCTGAAGTCCCGTTCTGTTGACGGGCTCGATGCTTCGGAGCGACCGCCAACGGGTTGAAGGGTTGAGTGTGTGTAGAGATCAACGGGGTCACGTTCAAGATGGTAGGCCAGTGACGGCGGGATCTCTACATGATTAATCAACATCGAGTTTTGTCAATCTGTAAGAGAAGCAGGTAATGTAGTCTGAACTTTTTTAACCAAGTTCTGTTTACCGACGAATAATCTTTCTTCATAGATACAACAGTCCCCGAAACCTTTGTATATAAAAATGGAAACTATTTATATTGCGTTACCAAAAAGGGCGATTTGAACTACTTGAACTACTAGTCGATTGCTCTGTGTAAACTATAACTGTTTAAATTAGCTGACACATCTAATTCGACACTTTTAATCCGACACATATAATCCGACACCTTTAATCCAACACTTCAATCCGAGACTTTTAATCCTCTCCAACACTCGGATAATTCTACATCCGGCTAATCCGGCACCCGCTAATCTTGATGAAAGTATAAAAAAGAAAAACTGGGCGTGGGGCGAAATGAATATATGATAAAGAACAATGGGGGGAAAAAATTGAGGGTGGCAAAATGATAATATATAAAAAGGAAAAATTGGTGGAGCAAAAAATGTGGAAGGGCATAATAATCATATATAAAAAATAAAAATTGGGGGGCCAAATGGAAATATATAAAAAAGAAAAATAGGGGGCAAAATTGGGGGGGAGGTGAAATGAAAATATATTTAAAAAATTGCGGGGGAGCAAAAAGTGGGAGGGGGCAAAATAAAAATACAAAAAAGAAAAATTGGGGGGGACAATAAATGGAGGGGGCAAAATAAAAATGTATAAAAAAGAAAAATGGGGGCTTGAAATAAAAATATATAAAAAACAATTGGGGGTGGTGGTGGTTGTATGGGGTGGGGAGACGAGTGGATGTTAGTCGTCGCCCTCGATTATTTGTACTTCTCCTCAAGTGAGAGAAACCGCTGAAAGTTTCGAAAAAGATTGGTGCTGCAATTAATTTGAAAATTAAAGAAAAACCATTTTTAAATCCTAGTTTTAACTTCTACACTTCCGTCAGCAGACCCCTTATTGTTTTTCAGGATTTCGACCTTCTCTCAAATCTTCAACTTTTTTTGAATACTTGTGAATTTTTTTTCACTTTCCTCTTTAAATTTAAACTTAAAAAAACAGATTTCTTTTTGATAATTTCGACTTTTCTTAAAAAACTTTATTTAATAAATTTTGATTATTTTAATCAAAATTTAAAATTTGTTCCGAAAAATTTGATTTTTTCATTTAGACTTATTTTGAAATCGTTGATTTTTTTCAAAATTTTTATA
The DNA here is from genome assembly GCA_028583605.1 of Dastarcus helophoroides. Classification (NCBI taxonomy): domain Eukaryota; kingdom Metazoa; phylum Arthropoda; class Insecta; order Coleoptera; family Bothrideridae; genus Dastarcus; species Dastarcus helophoroides. Next base: position 44,092,678 of record CM053329.1, read on the forward strand.
GAAAAAAGTTAAAATTTTCAAAAAAAGTCAAAATTTTGAAAAAATGTCGGAATTAAAAAAAAAATGAAGAATTTTCAGTCATCAGAGGTCGAAATTTTTCAAGAAGTGGAAAATTTTCAAAAAAATTTTTTCGGAAAAGTCGATATTTTGTGTAAATTTTCAAAAAAAGTCAAAATTTTGAAAAAAATGTCGGAATTAAAAAAAAATGAAAATTTTCAGTCATCAGAGGTCGAAATTTTTCAAGAAGTGGAAAATTTTCAAAAAATTTATTTCGGAAAAGTCGATATTTTGGGTGCCTAAAATTTTGAAATAAGAGCCGATTCATTTTTTTTTTTAAATAAGGCGAAATCTATCATTGAAAACAAAAGTCTTTTCAATCATCTGACACACGCAGAGTTAAAAGTTACGAAATGCAGGATGCAAATTTTAAATTTGAATTTACAGGTTACAAGGCCTAAATTCTCCTGCGATTATCGCTTACCGATGGCCATATATGTAGTGCAAATATATATGTACATACATGTGCTGCACATTACATATTGCACACAGATATCAAGGATTACGGGATTCAGTAAGGTAGTCTAGCAAAGTAAGTTGAACTGGTAACGAAAAAAGAAGAATAAATCTGGCACATCTGACCCAAATCCAGAATTTTTTCTTGGTTTTTTTCGATAGACGATCGTTTCTTACAAATGTGACATTCAGACGTATTTCAGTGGACACGACGGAAATGTATAATTAAGCGATTTTTTTTTTAATTTTATACTACCTCTGGCAAGGGTATCAGTGGCAAAAAGCCGTTTGTAAAAATAATATAATTGGGTGAATATACAATTTATGGATTGTTAATTATTGTAAACGGAGATGAAACTGGTTATTTGACAGGAAGTAACGGTGCGACTGCGATGAAGCGGATTTTGCCTTGACTTTCCTTTAACGTTTTATATGCCATTAATTGGACAAATTTGATATAAAGAATATTTCCATAAAATTGCAGAATTAGACCTAATAGAACGTAATTATATCATTTTTATGAACAAAGCGATAAAATTTAATTATCCTTTATTTTTTATTTTGTAACGATCTTATTGATTAAATTGGATATTGTTAATCGTTATGTGTAATCGTAAATATTATTCTCAATTCAAACAACAGCGAATTAACTTGTTTTGCAAATTATGTCAAAATAATTTATTTTAAAATTTTTATAAGGTACGGTGAGCGAAAGAAAGATATTTTTATTAAATTTGTGGCCATTTTAAGGACCAGATTACTAACGTAACTTAAGGGATGTATATTCGAGATGAAACCAAATCTCTAAAATTGATGTATGTAAAATCTAAGTTATTAATAAAGTATCCAACGATAAAGCATCTGTTTTTAATTATTTTCTAGTTTTTTCTATTATTGATTGACAATTTACTTTTTATATTCAATGTTCCTATTATGATCTATTATAATCCAGACATTTTCTATTTGTAATTAAGTAAAATAACAACGTAACCTTGACGAATATCTTCCTACAGTTATTAAGAATTTACGCAAAACGGAATAAAAAATAATCATTGTATTCAATTGCCACTTCTTATGCGAACATGATTAATTGTATCTGAATAAAAAATTAATATCTATCCGCGAAAAAAAGAAATCTTCCATTAATTGTTCGCTAAGATGTTGACCTTTTTAAACTTGACATTTCTTCATATTTTTTGCCGAATTTAATCGTTTTGCAAGAGAAAATGAAAAAATTTTCACATTATAAGACAATAAAAATGAACATTTCCAAGCACTTTATTGAAAAATATTTCAATGACTCTAATTATCCTTATTGAACATAAATCTGAAAACTAAAAGCATAATGCAACCCTAAAGGTTACAAAGGTCACTGTGTGAGATAGCTTTCATTCTTGTATTACAGGTTTGCATTGTAGCAAACCCTATTAAATACAAGCACCCTGGGCGTGACGTGTTGGGTGCAAAATAATTCATACGTCAGTCATATCATGCATCGTACTAAAAATCAAAACACAGGAAATAATATTTTGCTAGTCATTTCGGATTTTACTTTGCCCCGTTATTCGGGAATTCACAACCGAGTCAAAATATGCAATTAAATCAGAATTTACGTCAACGGATTTGTAGAGTTGGCATTGACCGTGGACGGCGACTATCATTATACGGCAAAGATCGAAGGTGGACCGCCTATAAAAGGTGGCCTATGATGTTCGGATATCATCATTCGTTACTTGATGCGCGAAAAAGTGACAAACTGTCGAGTGCTTTAGAAAAGTCAAAATGTACACTAACCCTTTCAATAGGACTCATTCGACGATTCGTCAGATCATTGACGGATTATTACATATTGACAACGACAAGAAACAGTATCGAGATAGCAGGAGTAGAAGCTCCAGTACTGCGTCGACGACATCATCTTGGTCTCTGACTTCTTCCAAGGGTAGTTTGTGGAACAAGAAATCTTCCGGGCGCTAAAATTAACTTTTAATATGTGATAGTGTTAAAAGTTTCCAAAACTTCAGCTTCGATAAAAGGTTTCAGTTTGCCGAAGAGGTGAGTCGTCTGTTTGTTATTTTTGATGATTTTAATATTAATATTACAAACTTAGATAAACACCGTGACGCAAAACTTTAATTAGACGTAGCTTGCTTATTAATTTTTTTCTCTCTTGTTACAGATGATCTAGTAGCTGTTCCGTAAACGAGAAACTTGATTGAGATCTACTGTTTCTCTGGTGAGCTTCAGCAATCCGTCTTCAAACTAGAGCGCCCTAAATGTCTTATGCTTTATAATTCATATCGGTTGTAATAGATAATTATCAAATAAAACAATTTTGTATTTAAGTGGGAGTTTTTTTTTAACTATAAAACAATTTAACAAAACAATTAATTTACCCTTATAATTTCATAAGAAAGCAGCCAGTTCGAAATAATTGCATATTAGGACTGACACATCGATCGTCACTTGTTGTCCTGATTTTTGAAATATTTGTTTCAATCGATTTCAAATTTTACAAAGTGGAAGTCTTTTGATTTTAGTAATCATTGGTCAAATAGTTTTAAAGAGTAACGTAATTTGTTAAGTAATCAGAGGTCCCTATTCTTTGTTATTTGGTTGGTTGGTGAGATGGTTAAATGCACTGGAAAAAGTAATTTTTTTTTATTTTGTAGAAATTGTTCCGTACTCTTTGGTGTAGTGATCTCTAACTAATGACGGCTAAAATTGTAACAAGCGTGTCACTGCTGACGCATCAAAAAATCGTCAATCATTTAATCATGTTATCGTCCAAGAACAATTATCTTCTGCTAATATTCCATAATGTGAGAAGGCTGAAGCGCCGGAAACTATCCAATATACTATGAATTAGTGATATAACTGATTATTCGCATTCGCGAATATTCGCAATTTTTTTATATTCGCATTCGCAAGGAATTATGCGAATGTATTTGGCAATAACACGGAAAATTATGAAATAGCAATTCAACTGCTAAGGCGGGGTTTCTTGAAATAGGGGTCCATGGATCGTTGAGGGATCAACATTTATTAAGGTAATAACGAATAGCAGTAACTTATCCAGACTCACCTAATAAAAATTATTTTTAACTTTCCTTGTTTTCCTACCCTACTAAATATCTACGATAAGGCAGAAAAAGACGCTTGCTCTCCCCTGGTTCATACGGTCAATTGCGGAAACCTTTTCCAGTTTCCATTTTTTCTGAAGATTAATCCTTTACTTGAAATATCCAAGTTTTCTCGAAATTTCGTCTTTTTTTTCAAAATCATTCTTTTTTTTTTCAAGGTCCTCAAAGGTCTCAAATTTAATTGGAAGCTATAAAATCAATTTTAGTTTTACCAACCGATTTTCCGTTCGGTGTATTAATTAATAAACAATTCATTTATTTTCCACTCATGGAATATAGTGACTAATATGGAAACGATGATAGACAAAATTTATTCGGTGGTTTTTTACATTACTTATACAGCTTTATACAAATTTGTTTGTTTTACGTTCCAAGGTACATCTGATTTGTTACAAAGATATGACCAGTTTTATACCGATAGGTAAAAAATTGAAATACAAATCTTGTCCCCTGAAACCAGGAAAGATTAAAAAACATAACAGAGGTTGCTCTAACGCGTTTCGATAGCCAAGCTATAGAAATGCGTTAGAGCAAACTCTGTTGTGTTTTTTAATCTTTCTTGGTTTCAGGGGAGAAGATTTGTATTTTAATTTTGAAAGATAACCAAGGACCAGTTCGTTCCACCAAAAAAAAGCGATAGGTTAAGTTTTTGGTTTTTCTTGATAACATAGCAGAACACAAACGAAGATCGTTTTATGCAATAATACCTTCTTGAAATCTAAATTGTTATGGAAAAAAGACACAATTATCTTTCATCAAAAAATTGAGGGCAAACAGTCAGAATATCGCAAAGGGTTCATGTTCTAGCTTATATGCTATTATGAGCTCTATGTATCGTAAAAAATTACTTTCTGACAAAATCAGATGAATATTTTATTTTTATATTTTATTAAATTATTAATCGCGGAAGATTCGTGTCTTTGTATTATATTATATGTGGGAAATATATAGCATTAATTCTGATAAAAAACTTGCTGGTCTAGGATTCAAATGCTGTCATTTACTAAAATAAATCGATTTTCTTGCATTTTTATTAACGAATTCTTCGATAAAATCTAAACGAGAATTTCTTGATGTTGGAAGTTTATAATTATTATTGGAGTATAATAAATTAGGATGGACTATTTACAAACCAGTTCGGGGTACATATGCAAAAACTTGATTATCAGTTCTAAAAAAAACCCACACACGGCCGGCCGACAGGGTCAACTTTTGGCATTTCTCCTGTTTTTATTACACTTCTGGTATATGTTGTTGAACTCTGTTCCATAGTTTCGCCTTATCATCAAATTGCCAATCCTGTATGTGATTTTATATAAAATCATTCGACGCCATTACAGTTCATTATTTGATTTAGAAATTTTAACCTCTTTGCATGAATAAATAGATAAATGAATAAAACGTCAAAGTGGCACTTGAGAGATCAACTAAAACAATCGTGCTCTTTTCGCTCTCTTATAACAATAAATCGCAGCACACCTGATGACTTTTTCATTTGAACACCCTATTGTTGTAATTTAATGGTATTGCATTCTAGCCAGATTCTCAGTCAGAGACAAAAATGATAATTACACATTAGGTTTGGTATTTTCACTTCCACTTAAGCGAATTAATTGTCCGATATGCAATTATTATTAGTTTTAACTATTTGTAAGGTCTACGTGCGCATACCCACAGCTGACTAGAAAAAGCTCATTAACTTGAAAAGAATTATCTTGTTTTATCGTTTAAAAAGTCATTATTTAAATTCGATAATATTGGTACTAATAACTTCATTGTCGTTATACACGTAAGATCTTTGTGTTTGACACGAATTCCTAATATTTTAATTGCAGGTGTAATTATATTTTGACGCATTCGAAATCACTGCAATTTTTTCTCTCTCGCTTAAATAGAATTATTTCGCTTAATTTGAAGTGAGTTATTATGTCGCAAGCTTGTGCTAAAAGTAAACATTTCCCGTATTAATTTATTTGATTTTCAAACAGCAATCTCTGCAAATAAACCCGAAGAACGCCGGGAAATCCGTGTGAATTCTACATTCCATTAGAAGCAATTTGCATATCTCTCTTACTCAGATTTTTGGCTAATTTATCGTTCAAATAAATGCGCTGACGTAAGAAATTTTACTCAACTTTGATGCCTAATTTGGTAAAAGCGCAGCTCTTGAAACGGTTGCATTTTAAATATACTAGATTAGGCAGATTTCGCCCGTGTGAGCAATAGGCAATAGGCTGCTACAATGTAATATGATTTACTTGTAAAAAATGCGATAAATAAATCGTCTGTGCAGTTTTGGTAGAATTTTTCAGCTTATTATGTAATACTTTTTGTTTGTTTTCTTTACTACTCTCCTCTTAATTATTATTAAAATTGACCAATGACGTGATTATATTGAGGATTGGGGTTTTCGCCTTTTCTTAATTAATTTGATTTCGGAAACGCATTAGTCAAGTTTTCCGGTCCGTGGATAAATTAGTAAACAATTTATTTATTTTTCTTGGACAGGAGTATTTCCCGCAACCGCAACCGATGAAGCGGAAACGTATTCAGTGATTATATTTTACTTGCTATTACCCGTGACTTCGCCTGCGGATTTAAGTGAATAATTAGAATTTAACAGAAAAACTGTCCAAAATTAAGGAAAGTTTTTAAATTTTTTGAATTGACGTATCAATGTATTTGTTTTAATGTTTTTATTTGTCTCTGCAACAGATGGTGCTGTCGATCAAATAAGCTTCCTTATTTATGAAATTTGTGTTACCGTTGCATTCTTTAAAAGTTAGGAGATTTCTTTCTGAATACGGATTTACCAAAATACGAAAAAACCCGTAAAATACGGGATATCTGGCAACTATTACCGCAGAGAAGCCGAGAAGAGAGAGCACACTATCGCGTAATGACTAAAGAAATCTGCAACGCTGACGAAGATTGAACAAATTAGGAGGGATACCAAACACTGTTTGCCAAATTTCGATAGAATCGGACCAAGACCTAAGCTACGAACAACTACAAAGACATATACTTGTAAATAGCCAGAAAGGAAGCTGAAACCTCCAAAAAATACTTCTGAAAATTGCTATTTCATCAGATTAATGGATTTTTGTAAGATCAATGAAACAAAATTGAATGGTTTTCTTTAGTTAAATGAGTAACTAAAAATAGTCGCGAGTAATTACACCTTCAGACTTTGTTACATTCAAGACAAATCTCATAAATCAGTGCTATTTTAAACATGCAAATTTACGCAAATGAATTGTCATTAAAGTTTTTTCATTGTTTTAGGTAATAAGCTAACGCACTGAGTGATTTCTAGAAGCAATTACGGGTTGTTTTCTCTCGATATTGTCAAATTAAAATTGATTTCTTACGTAAAGCGCATAAAAACTCGTGTGAGCGACAAATAGTACGAGTATATGAGAAAATATCCCTGATTTGTTATTATCGCTATTTGCCAGTTTGTTGCATCGCAGTCATTTGCGGTAACGTTCAAGGTCGATCATGTTATGATTCGCAAAAAGTTTGTTTATAAATACGCGAACTTTAAACGGAATATTTTGCGTGTAATAACTAAAAAAAAACGTTGCATCTGACGTATGCATCTAAATCGTTACGTTTTATTTAACCTATCAATTAGAGAATAATAATTTTCCTTTAGTTTTAGCTGCTACGTCAGATGTTGAAATTGTAACAAATTACATGATTTTACATATTTATTTTTACGTTCGTTTTCCGGAAAAACTTATATTCTTTGAATGGAATTATATTCATACTACTCACAATCAATAAGGATCATTATGTACTTCATGTCGATGGTATGCGGTTTGGTTTATTCACATTTCAACGTAGTTTTGAGCAAAAAAAAAACAAAAATTCTAGAAACAAGGAAGATTTATGAACATTTATTTTATTTATTCATTTATTTTTATATCTTTATTTCAAATAATCTTGACCTTTCGAGAAAAAAGGTTAAATTTTCAGAAAATATTTTAATCGAAGCTTCTAAAATAAAGTTAAAAAAATGAATTGAGACAAAAAATGGAAATTTCCAAAAAAAAAGACGAATTTTAAGTAGAAATTTCAAAATTTCCAGAATCGGAAAGTATCGAATTTTAAGGTAAAGGTCGATATACCGTAGCAAGTCATATTTTGTAAAAACCAATTGAATTTTAGCAATGATGTCGAAATATTAAAAAGAGAAATTTTGAGAAAAAATCGGAACTTCGACAATAAGTCAAAATTTCGATGACAGATTTGAAAAAATTTTGCTCTTTCGAGAAAAAGTCTAAATTGAAAAAAAAAAACGCGAAATTTCTAAAAGACGGTAAAATTTTCAGAAAAATCGAAATTGACAGTAAATTTGATTTCGAAAAAAAAAGAGTGATTTTGAGAATAAATCGGAATGTCGACAATAAATCGGAATTTCGACAAGACAGATTTGAAAAAATCTCGCTCTTTCGAGAAAAAGTCTAAATTAAAAAAAAAACACGCGAAATTTCTAGGAGACAGCAAAATTTTCAGAAAAGTCGAAATTGACAATAAATTTGATTTCGAGAAAAAGACGAATTTTGAGAATAAATCCAAATTTCGAGAAAAACTAAATTTGAAAACAGTTAAAATTATCATAAAAAGTCAAACTTTGAGAAAAGTTACGAAATTTCGAGAAAAAAAAAGAGAATTACATCCACGTTTATAATGGTAGTTCATCGCTTTTAACAATGAATTTCCTGGAAGAAGGCAGACATCAATCTAGCTACAACGTTTTAATTCACGCTTCTCATTTTCACACGTGAATACGAAAATCGAGACAATTAACCTGAAAACGCGAGAGGCCAACACTTTGACGTCAATACGTTACGAAGCGACATTGACCGCTTCGATCACCCGCCGCCTGTCTATCATTTCCCTATAAAATGTATCGGTAGCTTCGTTGATCGTTATTAACAATCGAGCTCGTCGAACAAACAGTGTAAAGTGCATCTACGACGAAATGTACACGAATCCGTTCACTCGCACTCACTCGACGGTGAGACAAGTTATCGACAGTTTTCTCAACATGGATATGGAGTTTAGAAAGTCGAAAAGAAGCAAACCGAAACGAAGAAACAGCACGTGTTCGGATAATTCGTACTCTTCGGCTTCTTCATCCAGCTCATCTTCCTCGGGTGCCTCCTGGAAGAAAAAATCGGGATGGTCGCTGAATAAGGCGTTCAAAAGGATTAACTGAAGTTTTATGTTGACTTATGGACTACTTTAAGGTATGTCAATATTCGAATTCTAAGAGTGTTTTTATTTTATTTAGCTTTTTCGTCGTCTTATTTTGAAAGAAAAGATGGTCAAATAAAACTTACGCAGATAACGAGATGTAAAATGTAGTGAATACTGCGCTAGTATGTAGTACGTGGTACAATTTTGTGTAATATTAGTAGCACTGTGATTGTTCCAAAAAAAATCTCGAACCCGAAATTACATAATACAATGTTTAAATGGCAGACGACACGAAAACAAAAATATATCTTAACATTTTTATTTATACAATAGTATTTAGAAGAATATTTCATTTCGGTTGCTCTTCATTAAAAAAAATTGTTGTTTATTAGACTACGTAATTTTGTTCCTGTGAATAATCATCTATTTCAGTTTTTCTTGTTGTCCAGGGGAACTATTAAAGCACTCTTGCATCAATTAGAAGTAAATTAATAAATCGATAATACAAGATGATAATCAAGAAGAAAAGAAGAATCGAGAATAGAAAATGCAGACAGTAACAATCACTCGGTTTTTAAATACGCGTTTTAGATGATACATTGATTAGATTTTTTTTAAAGATATTGGTTATTACTTGAAATTATTGCCCAATATCGCTTCTCTTTGAATACAAATTCAAGTACTGGAGTATTTAAAACACGTTATTTTTTTAACCAAAACTGAGCAAGTTCGTTTTTTGCTAAATTATTTAACAGTCGATTTTCGGAAAAACAATATTGCTGCAGGAAAAATCCGTATTCAGAACAATAATATTGGTGTGATACCGATAACTAATTTTATCATAAATTTTAATTCATTTTCATAAATTAATATCATTTTATTTGTTACAGCAATCGTGAGCTTTAGAGGATGGTATTTCATCATAGAAGATATCTGTGAAGAATAGAACCGAGAAGAAACGTCGGCAAGAATTAACCAATTTACTTTAACTGTCAAACTATTGGAGATTAGAGCTTTAAGAAGCGAGGTTATGTATTAAAGATTGTAATATATTTTAAGAAACAAATATATATTTATTTGAAAACTGTTAAGCAAAAATATAATCTATTATTCCTTAATGAGTTTCTTATTAACACAATTACACATTTTGGTGGAATGGATTGGTCCTTGGTTACCTTCAAAAATTCAGAGAGATACTGATACTAATATCTCTCTGAAGATAATAGCTTGGCTATCGAAATGTGTTAGAGTAACCTCTGTTGTGTTTTTTAATCTTTCTTGCTTTTAGGGGACAAGATTTGTATTTCAATTTTTACCATCGATGTTAAAACATCGATGTTTACAAACGATACATCGATGTTTTGAAAACATCGAACTATCGATAACGAAGGCGATGTTAGTATTAAAAATAAGATGCAAAATGTTATATTCTTGTGCTATAGAGATGACAGATGACAGTACTAATGAGATTTTTTTTTAAGTTTAATCCACTCGCAAAGAGTATGCTTTCAAAGTACTGCGGGTAGGATGTGGAAACAAGGATACATGACGATGAACCGCCTTCTTAAACAAGGATAGGTTGTAATTTTTGGGGAAAATTCCTTTCGGTAACAAGTTCCATAACTTGGAAGTTCGATAGAAAAAAGAGTCTCCGTAGACAGAAGTCCTCACTGTGTCAAGCTGGACCGCACAGGAATTTGCCGTCTTCTACTGTCTAGTACACTTCAAGAATCTTACCCTTGGGGGGATCAATCCTACTAGTTCCTGCGAGCATCTTTCATGATAGTACTTGTAGAAAAGAGACAAGTCATTAACCATACGCCTGTGGTCTAGTGTTTCGAGAGAATCGGTCAAACTCTCGTCATCAATTGGGCGAATCGCTCTTCTTTGAATTAAATTGAAGAGAACTAAAGTGTGTTTTGGGGCTGAACTCCAAACATGAGAATAGTAAATGACTAGTGCTGGCCTAACTTGAGCTTTGTATAGTGTTACTAGCTGATAAGATGTGAAGTACTTTTTAGCTGTTGAACATTACGCACAATAAATAAAAAAGTGTAAAATTATTTGTCAAGTTATTTATCAATAACTAGTAGATTCGTCTCCACATGACTACAAACATTTAAACCAAAAATATAAATGGTGGGTCAGTTTGACAGCATTTCAAATATTTTCACTATTCCGAGTTGTTTACTAGTTTAGGTTGGTCAGCTGCAACACTACATATTTCCTAGTTTTACGTTTTCATTTCTACTGGCAGTCTCCAAAACTCTTTTTTTTTTCTCGTAAAATCGCTTTTTTTTAGGAAAGACTCCTACATAAATGAATTTAAGAAGCAAAACCCTATGTAAATAAAAAATTTGATCCGAATCGTTACACGATATATATTTATATACAAGAATTGTTTACTTAAATAATAATATACAGAGGTTTTTGTTAAAGTTAATGGAAATTTGGACTTTTTTATCGAAAATGTGAATATTTCCCAAAATTTCTTTCCAATATTCTGAATTGTTTCGAGCTATACACACAGACATTGTTATTTAATAGTTTTAAGTTTTCACTTCAGTCGGCAGTCTCCAAGATTGCCTAATTTTTTTTTATAAACATAATGTTGAAGTGTTTTTTTCGTATCTAATTTAGTTTCACGAGGAAATTAAAAGTACATGAATTACCTGTTATGTTTTTTATTCATATTTCTAAAATGTAATAAAAAATAAAAATCGTGTTGTCGTTGATCGATTTTATTCCATAGGCTGCATCATCCATCTGTGTAATCGTTCATACTAAGCAGGATATTTTTGACGCATTCACAATTGACATTCGGTCATGTTTCTAAAGACTTGTTACATTCATAGGGACGACATTCTGAAACAAAAAACAACATTATAATATGATGAGAACCATATGAAGCGAAATTTTATTCCAATTGCAAAATAAAAATAAATTTGTTCGAATAATTTGAAATGGAAACACGATTTTGTGTTAGCATGGAGGCTGGAGCCCCTAAATTGTATGGATGTTTTAGATTTCGACGCGATCGAAAAGAAAGGCTTATGGATCTACTGGTCAATTTATTTTCTTGACAACTTTAAAAACCAACTCGGAAACTAGTTTGTTATTAAACTTTTTTTCGTACATCGCATTTATTTGCCGTCGTGAATTCAAAATTACATCAAAATTTGACGATTTTAAAATGAAAGTACTGCTTTTGAAGAACAATATCGAATAAAGTAGTTTTTTAAGAAGCTTAAGGCTAAACGTTATGATAGGTGGCCCCAAAGCGAACTTCTACTGTACCGCATTTTTTACAGCTTACTTTTTGACTTGAAGACGATTGGCGTGAAATGAAAAAAAAAAACTAAATCTTGAAAACTCACTCGCTGATGTAATGTGGTCCGGTTCATCCCATCAGTGCACTTTGGCCGTCGGTTTATGTAAACACAGTTTCGACCTCGAACTCCAGGAGGACCCAGAGGCGTTTCTGGACGTCGAAGAACCGGTGGATAGGTTGCTATTCTGCCTCTCCCATTTGAATTCGTTCTTGTGTTCTATGTTGAACAGGCGATCTATCACTTGTCTGAGGGTGCAGTGCGTCCTCGCGAACGGATTCGTGTACATTTCGAACTTTGACGCGTTGACACCAAACGAACAATTCTACTGATAATGAACCTCCTTCGACGTCAGTTTATATATGAATATAAAGTTGGCCACGACGAGACGTCACGATAGTTCGTTAGGGCAGCCAATGTCGCGGTCAGTTCGATTTAATGGATTTTGTGAACCGACAAGACTGTGGAGAAGAAGTCGAGCCTACTGGTTTATTGTTATCTGGAATGTTATTTAGCATGCTGGAAGACATAAATCTTACGTTTTTAAGTATAATTTTATGTAGCAGGATACGCATTTTTTATCGTATGATTAGATAGTGTAAAATTTAAAAATCAATAAATTATTAACCATCAGGTTTTTCTATAGATAGTTGAAAGTATTTCAAATTTCTAATGAATTCAAATAAAAAAGAATGTTTTTTTTTAAAGAATTTATTTATTTATTTGTTAAAGAGTACGTCAAATGGAAACGTAAGAAATTTGGTAAATCTATAAAATGAAAAATAGAATTAATTTACGCAAATTGGGGACTGGCTCTTATCTTGTACTTTTTATTTATAGTTGTATGTAGTTAAATCAGTTGATTCTACGAACTATGGTCAATAATAATAATATCTTATCAAAAATGATTCCCCCAACTAACCTAAAATATCCGCATTTGGTTGTTTAACAAAACTTTGATTCTGGAGGTAAAGTCAATTATCAGATAATTTGGTTTATGAATAGAAATACCCGTTTTTTTTTAAGTTTAATCCACTCGCAAAGAGTAGCCCCATTATGCCTTCAAAGCACTGCGAGTAGGATGCGGAAACAAGGATAGGTTGTAATTTTTGGGGAAAATTCCTTTTGGTAACGAGTTCCATAGTTTGGAAGTTCTATAGAAAAAAGAGTCTCCGTAGACAGAAGTCCTCACTGGACCGCACAGAAATTTACTATCTCCGACTGACTTGTATGCCTCAAGAATTTTGCCCTTGTGGGGATCAATCCTATTAGTCCCTGCGAGCATCTTCCATGATAGTATTTGTAGAAAAGAGACGAGACACCAATCATACGCCTCTGCTCTAATGTTTCGAGAGAATCGGTCAAACTGTCGTCGTCAATTAGGCGAAACGCTCTTCTTTGAATTGAATCCAAGAAAGCTAAAGTGTGTTTGGGGGCTGAACTCCAAACATAAGAACAGTATTGGCTAGTGTTGCCCTAACTTAAGCTTTGTATAATGTTAATAGCTGATGAGATGTGAAGTACTCTTTAGGTCTAAAAAGAAAGCCTAGCTTCTTAGAGGCGGATTTGGTAATGGCGCGCACATGATCATCCCAAGAGAAGTTAGTGCTCGCATTTACTCCTAGGATAGATAGATTAGATCCCATCGGAAGGATTTTACCATCCATTAGTATGTTTGTTGCATTATCCCTTGATGTTTTCTTAGAGAAAACAGCGGCCTGAGTTTTTGAAGCGTTAAAGTCGACCACATTTTTCTTACTCCATTCCAGAATGATTTCGAGATCCCGAATAATAGTCTGTATCTGTTGTACCCTTAGTCTATTTGAAGCGGCCACAGATAATGGTTTGTTTGAGAAAAAAGATGACACTAGTCTACTATCATCTGCGTAGCTGTATAAAGGATTGAAAGTTGAAGCTGAGAAATCCTTTATGTGTAACAGAAACAGAGTAGGAGACAGGACAGACCCCTGACGCACCCCCCCCGTGCATTAATCGCAAATGTCTCGGATGAAATGCCATCGACGACGTCTTGAACAGATCTGTCAGCGACGTAAATCTAAAATAGTGGTATTGTTTTTAACACGACGTAGAAATTAAGCGATAATTTTTTGATATCTCAAAACCAAGCGAAATTATCAATGTTAACAAAAAATTCAATCAGGATCAGAAACATCTCAAAGCGAGTTGATGCATTTCAAAAGACGATGTGGAGAATTGTCAATAAAAATCACTTAATCCTTGTCAGGTGCAATAAATGTTAATGCTACAAGAGCATCCTCAATTAGAAATATGTTTGAAAAAAATTTTTTGAATTAAATTTTTTAGAAATTTTGCTTTCCTCAAATTTCAACTATTTTTCCGAAATTTTAAATTTAAACTGGAAAATTAGGTTTTTCAGAAATTTTATCTTCGCTCGAAATTTGGACTTTATTCTCAAAACTTCGAATATTGTTACCATTTTATCCGCTTTTTACGAATTTTCGAGAATTTTTATTAGACATTTCGATTTAATGTTCGAAAAAACTTTTCTCAACAATTTGATTTTTTCGAAATTCCGATTTTCTCAAATTTTGACTATTTCGAGACTCTACATTTAAAATAATTAAACTTTTCAAGAAATTATATCTTTTCTCGAAACTCGAACCTTGTTTTCAAAGCTCCGAATAAAACTCGAAATTTCTAATATTTTCGAAATTGAATGCTCAAGAATTTTTATTAGAAATTTCGAATTTATGTTAAAAATTTAAACTTTTGATATTCTTGAAATATATCGACTTTATTAAAATTTTAGCAATTTTAATTTTTATGTGAAACTTCTGTATTTTTTACTATTTAGACTCTTTTATGAAAATTCCAAATAAAACTCGAAATTTTTATGCCCTTCCTAAAATTTTGATTCTAAACAACCTAAATATTTACCTTGCAGCTCAACATTTTAAGAAAAATACTGTTTTAAGTTTTCACCTCTGTCGGCAGTCTTCAAGATTGCTTATTTTTTTTCCATTTCAAATAATTTCCAACTAAGATAATCTGTAAATATTGGGGCCGTTATTGTTACTGTATGTTTAATGGACTTTTTTCTTCCAAATCAAATGACTGGCTTAAAATCTATTCATTTTTTGGGACACTAGAATCTACTGTAATATTTGTTTTTTTTTGTTGTAAATATACATAAATCATACACTGCAAGAATGACTTTTCTAATTCTAAAATAATTAATTGGACGTCATCAGTTGTAACAGCATAAAAAATGAAAAATATGACTAATTTACGTAAATCGCTGCCTTCTTGGTTTTATTTGTACCAAGGCAATGCATTCTTAGAATTGTAGTGAAAATAAAAAATGCATTAAAGCGACGAAACGTTCTAATTGAACATAATGACGCTTGACCTTTTTTTGCTTATATATTAGTCGGTATATCTATGTCAACTTGTCAGCATATAACAAACAAATTGAAGAATTATTCAATAAACATCTCTTTTGGGCCATGAGTCTGGCTTATTTTATTTTTTTAATTATTTTTGAACAAACGTCGATGTTCATTAAAATTTCACAATAATTCTTACAATAACAACAAAATCGTAGTGTTTTAGTTGCTCGTAAATAATTCCCCGTTGTACAATTAATTATGAGATCGTCACCAAAAAAAATTCATTCATATTTTTTATAGAGACGCTTTTGAAACTAAAATTACCGCATTTAATGTTCCTTAACGTACCAAAATTTCTGAGTAATCAATACGAAAATTCAAATAATATCTGCGAAATGCGTAAATATTTCTTAACCACAATCAATTAATAACGTACGATTTTTCGGATGCAAGCATGTGACGAAAACAAAGTATCAAAACAAAATGTTGTTGTAAAAAAAACACGTGCTTCTGAAAGTTTGTTTTTTTTACAACCAATCATCCGTCAATTTCTTACATACGTATTAAAATTCGTTTTGCAATAAAGAATATTTTCAACCAACTAGCTCGCACATCTCTTCCCCCATTCAGTTAGCATCTTGAAGGAATAAGTATTTTTTTAATCAGATCTCTATAGCAGTGTTCCCCAAATTACGGTACACGTATCCCCAGGAGTAGAAATTTCATTTAAAAGAGTTAAATTGCTAGAAATTGAACTTTAAATTTTGTATTTTTTCTGGAATTTTCGATTCAAAGTTTTTTATTTTTCTATTCACTTTGTGGTTGGTTAAAGAGTGTAAATATCGATAAAAACTTTATTTATCTTGATATTTAAACTTAAAAAATTTACATTTTTCCCTCAATTTTGTTATATTAACGCTTACATAACTTTAAATTTTTAGTCGAAAGGGATGTTTTTTTTTCTCTTAAATGTTGCTTAGAGTTTACACTCGAAGAGAATATTTTTGTTGTAGGTTTAATTTTTTTCTACGATTTTTTAAGCTTTTTAATTTAGATTCGAAAATTGTTTCTTTAATATAATTTCGACTTCATAATCGAAATGTGGAGCTAAATATCGAAATCATTCTATATAATATGTTTAAAATTTAAGTATTTTTATATTAAAATTTTTATATCAAAATTCCGAGTTTAAAATGAAAATTTAAAACCGATTTATTTTTTTGTTCAACAAGTTTTAAAATTTCGAATTCTCGAGTTTTATTTAAAAAAAAAATGAAGTTAAAAATCAAATTATTTTCTAAGCAATTTCACATTATAATTTCGACTGTTTTAGAATTTTTCAGTTTAATCTTGAAATTCTGATTTTCACATCCGTTAATGATATTTAATGAACTTGAGAATTTTAAAATTACCTAGAAAGTAAAAGGTTAAAGAACATCACAATTACCATTTTCAAATATCATCATAATCTGCATAAAATTTTGCTTTACCGTAACCTTATGATAATTTTACATCAAATTCCATAAAAATAACTCGAAATTTCTATAAATGGAAAGCGTATGGGCAAATTTGAATTTTTAATAAATCACGATTTTGGCTTATTTATTTGATTACAGTTTTATAAATCGAGGAAATCAATAAAACCTGATATTCATTATGTCTATTTATTTAAAACCCCTAAGATGGCACTTAATATATTGACTAGTTAATTTTTCACTGATGCCCTTTATTCAGAAATACTTTGGAATTTTTCCTGGTAAATAAATACGGCGATTTGTCGTTGGGACAACTGAATTGCTGCATGATAGAATCGGTTTTCTTTGCGTCCTTTCTTCCTACCGGTTGTAACATATTGTTCCACAGCATGTTTGCACCTAAAATCACAGACACTGTACATAGAGGATGGCAATTGACTAACAATGGTTACATGTAAGAAACAAAAAAATGGACATTTATGGGGACTGCCGACAGAAGTGAAAACTTAAAATTGTCAGAGTTTTTCCTTTTTAGATATAGTCAGCTTTTACCTTAAATGTTTCATAGATTATCAAACGAGTTAAATCCATCAAGAAATTACGGCATGATGGGCAGGACCATGCTTCTTGCATGGTAGGAAGCTAGTTCAAATCCCGCCGCTGATCATGCATTTTTTAATTTTAGTATGTGTTCTACTCATAACTCGCAACTAGATCGGTATCTCTCTGAAGATGACAGCTTGGTTATCGAAACGTGTTAGAACAACCTCTGTTGTATTTTTTTAATCTTTTTTGCTTACAAGGGGCAAGATTTGTATTTCAATTTTCATAACTAGATAATAATGCTGATATATTAGAGCATGTTGGTAACGAACATTAATTTCCTGTTAATTTATATGTAACATGATTAGCTTTAAATACTGTTAGGCGGAAGATCGGATTTCTTTTTCACATCAGGCATGGTTTTTTTTCCTACTAATTAATTAAATACTGGTCGAAAATCACCAAAATTTTTACGTATCTAACCATAAAAGACAAATTTTGGATAGTTTGTTAGTTTTTAAATACTTCTAGTAAATATGCGATTATTTGCCTTTAAAATTAATGCAAATAAAATCGCGTGGATTTGCTAGGTTATTAATATAATTTATACGACAGTTTGGTTAAAACGACAATTCACTTACATAACGAAAGTGCGTATTTTAAATGATCTGCTGTTGTCTTCGGTAAATCATCACGCTAAAGCAACTTGGATTGGCGTGGTGTTGTTAGTTAAAAGGTTAAAAGATAGCAATGTTTCGTCTAATTCGTAATATATCATGTTGATTAGATTGCTTCACTATTATTGTCGCGTGTCGGAATGATTGCTCCTGAAATTTATTTTAATTGTAAAAATTAATTTTCTTTCAATCTATTTATGGATGTGTGTTAAGGTTGAACTTATTTAATCTCTTTATAAATAGGTCGTTGCTCATGTTTTTCTAAAATGCATAGATAAAATGAGCGCGATGTCCTTTTTTTTGTTTATTTATCCAGGGACGAGTTTCAAGGGGTAATCGTGTCAGCGGTCGATATAAATTTACCTAAAGCGTGTCCTTTTTGCGAAAAATGAAAACAATCGTGAGTGATGTAGGAAATATCAATGACCTCGTCGTAATAGTGAATTGGATCATCGGGAGCATTAAAAAGTTTCATAAAAGGTTGAATAACAACGGTAAAATCTTCCTTTGTATCGTACCTTCCGCTAGAAACCTAAAAAATAATCTAAATTTTATCTAATGCATTATAAAATTGAATCAATAATAAACAACGTTATTTTGTGTCATGTATTATTAAAAAACTAAAAATTAATATAAATTAGCTTCCACGATCAGAGTGTTTAAAAGATGTACGTTTTCGGCGATTGATCATGTATAAGCTACTAAAAGTGGCAACGATAGCGGAAGAAGTACATTTTTTTAAATAAATAAATATTTCCTAATTCATATATCTTAAAAGTATATACTTATTAAGATTCTTAATAAGTATATTCTTAAAAGTAATTGAATTCATTGGTGTGTAGAACAGGCAACTCTATATGAAGCATCTTGCAAGTTGGGTCATCTATATTAAATGCTTTAAAAATTTGACTGAACTTATTGCCATCAGTCCCAGTATCATCAGATTATCACATTAAAGTAAAACCAAGGCTACTAGAAGAAGGATACTGCACTCTCACATAAAATGATGTTAATAATTGCTGTTGTTTTAAATAAAAATTGTCAATTATTTAGCGTCCAGAATACGAAATGAACAATTTTAGCTCAGTCGTTCAGATGAACGAACACAAGTAAGTCACCTAAACCTTTTTTCGGTTTCTATCATCTTTTTTTATAAAAATCATAATGAATACGTTAAGAAATACCATTTAAATTAAACAAAATCAACTAATTTAGATATTTCTCAACAGATGATGTATAGTAGTAGTGCAGAGGCGTGTCGTTACTTTTATGAATAGTGAATAGGGAAACCGTTTTAAAAGATTAATTATAATTTTGCTTTCATTAGCATCCAAAGAATAATATTCCTTTGTGGCGGGTTTAGATTAATCGAAATATCTACATAAATTCAGGATTTCAAATAAATTTTAAATTTCGAAAAGATGTAAATTACAAATTTTAAGTCCAGATGTTGTCGAAATTTATTTAAAAAAAATCCAGATTAAGTTAAACTTTGCATATGAAGTATTTCTTTAATGCTTAGTTTTCAGTTTCAATTTGGATCCTTACTCAAAATTTCGAATTAAAATTCTAAATTAAAAAATTACAGAAATCGTTTTATTCACAAAATGGAACTTGAGCAAAAATATATTTTTTGCTGAGATCTCTGAAACTTCAACATTAAGAGAAAATCGAAATTTTAAGAAAATTTAAGTTTATTTTCGAAAAAGTCGAAATTTTTGAAAAAGTTCAGATATGTCGGAATTAAAAATAAATCGAAATTCCGAAAGCTATCAAAATTTTTAAAAAATTTTAAAACAAAATTCAAAATTTATAGAAAAAAATTGAAATTTTTTAAAAAACGTCAAGACTTTCAAGTCACAATTCTGGAAAGTAAAAATTTTCAAAATAATTAAAATAATTATAAGCATGGAAATTTTGAGAAAAGTTGAAATTTGTAAAAATTCTAATTTTTCAAAAAAGGTCCAAATTTTCAAAAATATCGAAATTTTTAGGTCAATATTAAAAAAAAATAGAAATTTCTACAGAAGCTGAAATCTCTAAAAAATTGACATTTCTTTAAAATAGTCAACATTTTGGAAAAAAGATCTAAATTGTAGAAAAACCAAATTTTTTTAAAAACTCAAAATTTTCAACATAATCTTAGAATATAAAACCTCAACTTAATAATTAACTTAAAAAAAAAACATAATTCAAAAAAAAGTCGAAATTTTTAATCAAAAAAGTCGACATTACGAAAAAAAAGTAAAATATTGAGGAAAAGAAATTTTGAAAAGTTAATATGTTGAAATGTCTAAATTGTCAAAAAGTCCAAATTTTCAATAATAAACCTAAATTTAAAAAATCGAATTTTTAAAATAATTTTAAATTTTTACCGAAAGTAAACTTTTTTAAAGAATTTTAAAAATTACGAAAAAAGTCGAAATTTCGAGAAAAATTTGAAATTTTGAGAAAAAGTCCCTAATTTCGACAAAAGTCTAATTTTTCGAAGAAAAGCCCACTTTTCAAAAATAATTTAAAATTTTAAATCAAGATTTACAAAAAAATTCAAAATTCTAGAAAAAGTTCAATTTTCAAAAAACTTGGTCAAAAGTGGTCAAAATGTCACGACAAAAAACTAGATTTTTAGAAAAAATCAAATTTTCAAAATTTTGAAATTTTCAATAAAAGTTAAAATTTGGAAAAATAGCCAAAATTTTGAGAAACAGTCGAAATTTTTAAAAAGTCATAATTTAAAAAGAGTCGAAATTTCCAATAAAAAAAGTCGATCTTACGAGAAAAGGTTATGTTAAAAAAAAGACAGTTTTCAAAATTTAATATGTTGAAACGTCTAAATTGTCAAAAAACTCGAAATTTTCAATAATAAATCGAATTTTAAAAAGTCGAATCTTTAAAATAAATTCAATTTTCAACAAAGGTCAAATTTTTCAAAGAACTTTGAAAATTACAAAGAAACTTGCAATTTCGAGAAAAAAATGAAATTTTGAGAAAAAAATTTAAATTTGGAGAAAAAATCGAAATTTTGACAAAAGTCTAAAAATTGGTCCAAAAAAGTTAAAATTTTGAAAACATTCGACATTTAAAATTACTAATTTTGAAAAATGTAGACATTTTCAATAACATACGAAATATTTATACTTTTTCGATCTTTAAAAAATTGTACACAAATAAATTCTGATTAATTATGTCAAAAATAACTTAAATTTGTTATTTTATAAATACAATTGTTAAATTTCGAACGTAAGCGTTGCTAATGTCAATAATCAGTGGTCGCAGCTGTTGGGTAAAAAAAAGAGGTTTTAAAATAAAATGAATATGGGCATTTTTGGATATTTTGTGCATCTTCTTTGCGAACCATTGGTATTTTTATTCATGTTTTATTGGCTCTTTCTTCGCTAGTTCCTGAATAGAACATTTCCGAAAATCTAGAATTGTGAAAGGAGTAACTGGAGAAGAAAAAGCCAATAAAACATGAATGAAAATAGACATTTTTATTTTATAAGAGAAGCTGTGCTTCCCCAGCTTCCATGAAGAACACGCCACTGTAGTAGTGCAGTAGTCATTCAAATAAACATTCTTCATTGGTAGTAGCAATCCCACCGTTCCTTATGTAACGAGAATATATCGCCCCTTACACAGATGTTGTGCGATACCTAGGATTTCAGTAAAATCTTCTAATATCCTTAAATAAAACAAACCAATTGTTCTTCAGCTTCTTGATAATCCCGACTTATTCTAATCATATTTTCCATTTCGTTTCCTCCTCTGTGAAAGCAGGTGCAAAATAAATTATGAAGAAATCTGCACATCATAGTTCTTTTTATTCTCATGCTCACTGTCACATCTAAAAAAAAAAAGAAATTAGTCAGTATGGAAACTGCTGTCAGAAGTGAAAACTTAAATGTTGTTAAAATTCATATTCCTGATAATGGTCTTGTAGCTTTGTGATTACGATGGCAAATATTCTTTCATAGGTCTGATAAGTCGCAGGTTCAAACCCCGCGTTATTTAATTTTATTACACGTCTTACTCATAGTTACATAGTACTATTATCATTAGTGACCTAAAATCGTCCAACGCGCCTATAGAAGTTTTTACTTCGAAAATTATGTAAACTGTAGCAATTTATGGTAGCCTTGTGCATTTCCGTTTTTTTTTTGCTTTTCATCGCGTTCTAAAAAACTCACCCAAAACAGGTATTAAATTGACGAAAGTTCTGGGCAATTTTCTCTGCAAGTAATCCAAAGCTACCATCAATTTCCCAGCGTGGGCGTAAGCCGACGCCTTGTCTCTATCGTAGCAATGCGCCGAACAGATGTCGTTTGCTCCGAAAAACATAGTAATCAATTTCCAGTCATTTTCCACGTCGATTTCGGGATCTTTTTTCATTTTTGACACTAATATCTTGGCCTGTCTCAGAGCGTCAGCGTCCGCCGCCACCGGATACGCCACGTTCAATCTGGCGTTAGAAGATAGGAATTCACCAGATCCTGTCGAATATCCCGTCAGGTTGGGATTGAACTCCTTAAGAATATTTGGTAAGGTCAGATATTCCCTCCAGGTGCCTTGGCCGCCTATAAAGTTAAAAAAATCTAAGAAGGACGCGGCCTAATTAGCCCCCATTTCACGCCAAAAATTTCAACATCGTTAGGGTAAGACTTAGAAAACTCCCAAATGGACTCGATTTAGAGAAAGCAGTCAATGTGATCTACCAAAATATTTAGTTTGCATTAGTTTCATTAGTATAAGTTCAAGGGTCCTTTGGTATTAGCCCTTCTCTTGGGATTTTGTTCCTAATTTCAGGACAATTTTCGATGAATGTTTTTATTGCGGCATGGTTCATTGAAGACCTAAGTAATACTTATCAATTCAGCTTTTCAATGAATGACATCCCCCCCCCCTCCCCCCAGATAAGAACATTAATCGAAAATTGCCCTTTTTTATCGCAGAATGTAGAATAACTGATAACAAAAATTTGCATGCTCCAAGGTTATTCTTTAACGCGTCCAAAAAACTGATGAAATATAGTCACCCATGTTGTAAATAAAACGAATCAAAAAAGCTTCTCAATGCTTTATAAATTAATACCCCTTTCCATTTAAAATATTTAGCTGGATGTAACCGCAACCTTGGGGCTTATAACTAAAACTGTAAAATTAACGTTAAAAGATGGGATGCTGTCAAAGCTTGTATTTATCCGAATTATTCGAATGTTTACAAGCAATTAAGGTTATTAAAGAGATATGCAATTGTGCGTTTGAAATATCGAATATTCTAGTTCGCGCGAAATACCAATATAAACAATTAATCACACCTTAGGTTAATTCATCGTAATTTATTCAAATAAGTGGTTCTGTTTAATAAGAGTGTTAAAATTTTACAGTCTTTAATTGTGAAAATCGGTAACACGCAGCAATATAATATTTTTCGTTGCGTAAATGTTCTGTTATGCTTTTGTTAGGTCACCATGTTTAATATTGTATGCAATTTCTTTTCGCTGCTACATTAGCAAAAATACCTACAAGACAACTATCAATCTGTCATATCCTAAGCAGCTGCAACAACTGGCGCAGAATTGCAAAGAAATACGTTAGAAAATAAATAATTAAAGAAGTCACTTTAAAATGGTATTTTGGACGTACTTTTATTTAACAATAAGTTTCATAAAGTTTGTTATCGAAAATTTAACCTACATTAATCGTTTGTCTTGGTTCTCTTTTATTTTCGCTTTCCTATTACTAATTTCTTTAATTGATCTTAAGTGGGCTTCACATCGGAGCGGAGGCAGACTCGCATCAATCTCTATCTGAGGCTTGGAATAAATTCTACTCTTCTTCATCGAATAAGGACTTATTTCGCTTACGACAGGTACTAAAGATTCCTTTTTGGTATCACTGTACTTGGGCCGTTTCAAACCTTCTGGACAAATATCGTTAAAATCTTCTCCCAGTACCGCTTTTTTAAAAACCGCCGAATATTCCTTTTTGACCTCTTCCAGCGATTTTTCTTCCTCCTTTTCCTCATCTACCGCGATCCTTATCTCTTCGTCCGGCGATTCGTACGTTTCCTCTAACTCTCGCGAAACCGCCGGAGCGACGGGTAACATCTCCGAGGATTTCTTATGGCCTCTGTCGTCGTAAATTTCTCTAAGCGACAGTCGCTTCGACGAGTGGGAAACTCGGGATTTTCTGCCCTCTTCCAGACTCGTAAAAGCGTGAGTGGTCGCCTCGCGGCTGTCCCTCAAAAAGAAAGAATCTCTCGAAACCGAAGGAATATTGGGCGCTTGGAAAATTATGGCGCCCGGTGCTGAGGTCTCTTCGCCGATTTCGCTTCGAATTTGGATCTGGTAGGCCGACCAGGTGTCCGTTTTCGACGGTTCGTTCATTACGTCCTCGTTCCAAAAGTTACGCAGCTGGTCTTCGTCGGCGGTTTCGGTGTGATGATAAAATTGGAAACTTAGTAGTTTCCTGAAAGCTTGAAGCACGCAATGGACTACGAATGTGTAGAGTTGGTTGCGCTCGTACTTTTGTTGTATTTCGTTCATTACTCGTTCCATTAGTTCTTCGCGTAATTGGAAAATAAATATTTCTTTCTCTTCCTGTTCGTAGATGTTTTCTAATCTGAGAAGAACGTCGTCCGGGACTGTTTTCTGAGGATCCTTTTGATCGATGCCTATTTCGTTGCCATTCATAGTTTTAGCGTATTATTAATAAATGAAAAATAGTGTATATAAATGTATAAGATTGTAAAGTGTCATTTGATGTGACGTACGACACTTGTTTCATATATCGTTGTTGTCATCTTTATAACCTTAATTGATCAAATTAAATCAAAGACATTTTAATTGCAAATATTTTCATCATACTGTTGCGTGTTAGGTTCGATAATAGATATGTCGTGAATTTAAACACTTCATTTAAATCAAGAAATAAAACAAATACCAAGAATCTTTACTAAATACTGAATTTTGTAATGAATTAATGACAACACGGGGGCGGGTGTATATTTATATAAGAATTAAAGTTTTCATCTCGAGAAAACTTTTAGTATATTCTAGACACCTACACACGTGAGTCGCCTCTTGATAACAACTGTTTGGCACATTCCATAAGGTGATCCGTATACTTCGTCATTTCTATCGTATCAGTTCTACTTATTTATTTATTTATTTACCAAAATAATAAAATGTACACACACTTACATATACTCGTTCGTTATCATACATTAAATGGTTATTGATTAAACTGTGGTTTTAATGATCAGTAATCTACCAAGCGAATCGAATAACTCACCGATGCACCAAGATATTCCCCTATTTTCTATCATTGTTCCTAAAGCCCATTCCTCCATAGCCCCATTTCCTGCGATCAGAGAATCCCCCATGGCGGCTATAACGTCTATATCTCCAGGACGTAATTTGTGAACGCTAGTGGGTTTAATCGATGATCTACCGACGCCAAGCCTGGTTACGTTTTCGCACGGAAACGGCATCGCTTTCGGAAAGATTTTTTGCCTTCTAACGTTTTGCCTTCTCTCGGGATATTTTATGACAAAATTGCCATTGTTAATCTGCATAAAAAATATACTCATATGGATACTGAGTCCTAAATAATTTGAGATAATTGCAGAAAACTCTTATAATTACAGATCGTAAGTGTGTTCCGTTAAAAAAATCTCTTAGATAAAAATAAAGAAAAATTCAGAATTTTTTGAACTTAATATTTAAGATAATCCGTAGTGTTTGTTTAACTACGACCGACTTCAAATTCTTCATTGTTAATAATGAATTATGAATAAATGGACGGTAAAATCCTTCTGATGGGATCTAATCTATCTATTCTAGGAGTGAATGCGAGCACTAACTTCTCTTGGGACGATCATGTGCGCGCCATAGCCAAATCCGCCTTTCAGAAGCTAGGCTTTCTTTTTAGAGCTAAAAAGTACTTCACATCTCATCAGCTATTAACCCTATAAAAAGCTAAAGTTAGGACAACACTAGCCAATACTGTTTTCATGTTTGGAGTGCAGTCCCAAATTTTAGCTCCTTTGGATTCAATTGAAAGACGAGCGATTCGCCTAATTGATGACCGATTCTCTCGAAACACTAGAGCACGGGCGGATGGTTGGTGACTTGTCTCTTTTTTACAAGTACTATCATGGAAGATGCTCGCAGGAACTAATAAGATTGATCCCCCGAAGGGCAAGATTCTTGAGGCATACAAGACAGTCGGAGACGGTAAATTCCTGTGCGTGCCAGCTTGACACAATGAGGACTTCTGTCTACGGAGACTCTTTTTTTCTATAGAATTTCCAAGTTATGGAACGCGTTGTTACCGAAGGGAATTTTCCCCAAAAATTACAACCTATCCTTGTTTACGAAGGCGGTTTATCACCATCTATCCTTGTTTCCGCATCCTACTCGCAGTGCTTTGAAGGCATAATGGGGTTACCCTTTGCGGGTGCATTAAACTTAAAAAAAAGTGGGACAACACCTCTCGATAAGACGATTATTTTAAAGCCATGTGACCACAATGTTGATAAAATTCTGTGGATTATTTCGAATGATATAATTAAGAAAAACATTAGCAACACTGTCACACTTTACCCTTTTTCGATGACACCAATCAAACTTGTCAAATGCTTATACACAATTTTTAGCTAGTTTTTATTTATCTAAATATTTTATACAAACTCAATTTATTTATACAATGAGTAGAGAAAGAAGAGCGGACGCTCCGGCGGAGGACACTTTGGACTTATTGGACAGAATATACGAAAAAGAAGAGGCCGCTATAGCGGTGTACGAAATTCGCGAGGAGCTACTAGACCGCGTAATGAAGGAAATCGGAAGAAAGTACATGGACCATCAACTGATCAAATTCGTGGTACATTGCGTCATCGAAGCCTTCAAAAAAATGTTAAACGTAAATTTCTACAATCACAGCACCATGTTTTGGTCGGATCCGAATCCGAATTGGTGTCAGGACGAACAAGGTCCTTCTTCGAAACCGGACAGTTGGGCCGCCTACAGGACACCCATACGGAACGAATACGACGTCGATGAAAGAGAGGAAACTCTAACGGAGGAATCGGAAGCAGTGACCAGCGGGGTGGATTATAAAAGCGAAGTTCACTTTGCCGACAGCGATGCTAAGAAAACGTCGGAACATTCGACTCAGGATAAATTGATTTACGAAAGATCGCCGACTTCAATTGAAGATTACCTGTTGGAGGGTAGCGTAACTTCGTCCTTGTCGATAGCGGAGGTGTCCATAGAGAGTGGACCGAGCGTTTTTACGAGGACTTTCTTGGGTGAATCGTTGGACGCTTTGTGTCACGAAAAATCCGTGGATACCAGGATTTATAGCAGTGCGGATGATGCGGGCTATCCCAAAGTGAAGCCGGTAAAAAATACCAGAAGGAAGTCCATGATGATGTCGTCAGATGCTACGGCGGGAACCGGAACTGCCCAATTCGCGATGCCACCGTTTAGAAGCGACGCCAAACTCAAGTCGGTGGAAACCGCGGAGCAGGAGCCGAAAGGGGGTAAAGCGACCAAAAGATCTTTCAGCGTAATACACACACAATAGTAATAATTATTAATTTTAAACTAATAAAATTTAAGTTAAAAGCGGTAGTAAATAAAATGTAAAAATAGTTGAGTCTGTAGGTGTTTTCTTAAATAATGTTGTATACTCTCGTTTATCACGTAAGTCATTGAAATATATATACATATATTAAATATTAAATTTAGAAATAAAGTGTTTTATCTGATGGAGCGATGTAGGGCCGCCTGAGTTGTGTAAACGTTTTGGTAATTATGTATCGAGTTATGGTGAAATTATATCGTTTTTCTTTATATGTGCATCAAACGACTAAACATGAATCTATAAATGAAAGCATACGCTTTGCCGATAAGTATGCATGGTCACACTCTGTGTGTGGACATCGACTTTCTTCATTGCACTGCAACACCAACGACTATTGTTTTAAAATAACTAAGGTCTTACCTTTGGCGTATTGTGAATTACTGTATTAAACAAATCCAGCAGCGAAGTTTGACAATTTGCGTTATCCAAGGAGAAAACCAGAAAGTAAAAAAGGCCGAAGAATATAGCTGAGGGTGACATTTTCGGGGGAACCTTCAACAACGAAGACATAAAGATGAGCATCTCATTTTACTTTTCTAATCATAGGATTTGCAGCAGTATCACGCAGCATACTGCAGTGCCCTTTGACGAGAAAATTTTACAAATTTTTTACTAAAATTAATATAAAAATTACATAAACAAAATAAACATATAAAATATAAACTTAAAAATAACTTTAATTAAATCAAAGTTTATGAATAATTTTCATTTTTAATTTTGTTTATCGTTTTGTTGATCAAGGTTACACATTATCTGTTAGTGTAGGTAATATTTTTGATCTATAGTATACTATATGCAGGTCAAGTCAACTTAAAAAATACGACACATCACCGTTTAGTGCCCAAAGCCCATCGATTTTTTCTTCACGTTTTCGTAACATTTATTACAAATTTTAAGCGTCACCCGGCATTAACTTAAATTTTTTGAATTTTATTTTAAATTCTAAATTGGCAAAGACTGTGATCGGCTTTAGTAATCCCTATAGAAAATCTAAAAATACGAATCAATTTCGAAAATACATTCATAAACTGTCACTCTTGTCCCATACCAAACCAAATATTTTTCAATAATTTTACGTTCACAACAAAAAAATTATAAAAATCTAGTGTTATCAGAATAGAATAACAGTTTTTTGTTTTAATTTCTAACAATATTTCAACCGATGAACTTACCATCAATTTTCAGTAATAACGCATCGCAACGTTGTAATCACAATTACACAACAATGCACGACTTTCTGTCAAACTTAAACTAGAATAGACGACAGAGGAATTTGAATACTTTTAGCGTTTCGTTAAAAAGGGGACGAGGCCCAGCCGCAAAAGATACATAGTGGGGTTTTGACGATCAATGGCAATAGTGCCAAGAACTTTCGCCAAATTCTTCGATAACGTTCTTCCTTTATTGGGCACCATATATCAAGGGAAAACGCGCGCGTTCTTTCATATTTACTTCTATAAATTAGATGCGACAGCACTTTGATGTAACTTTAGTACGCATTGTAAAAAAAGAAGTTTCTTTACCAGTATTGTCTGATTGTCTGTAGATGTAGGAAGTCATAAGGGGTATCGCAATTGTACCTGTTAATAACTTCGTTTAATAGTGTTATTGAAGTTTTTTTTGGGGGGAGTTTCTTGTGACGGATTTTTTGATTTGTTTGCAACAAATGATGTCCTAATACTCTATAACATGGTCGCAAAAAATGTTTCGTGATGTAACTGTATCTTAATATGCACATTTATCGGTGGCACGAAAGTAAAACAACCAAATGATGCAAAAGTACGTGACCTTCTCAACTAGGAAGTCTTCGTTACGTGACAAAAACTCAAAAATTGGGACAATGCTTAATGAAATGTTTTGGTTGCGTATCATTGAAAAAATTATACGTACGCACGGTACTACTCGATTCGTTTAACGGTTTATTACGTCTTCTAATTATGTTAGGCGAATCTATTTACTATTACGTAAGTGTGTCAGCCTTGGTAACACGGTGTTATTATCAAAAAATATGTGCAAAAATTGTTAATGCATTCAGTATCCAGCGCGTGGCGTTTCTCTTAATGTCGCGACTATTTATGTAATTCTGCGATATTTCGAATGTATGTAAGCCAATGAAAACGGTATCGTCTTATCTAACGTGTGGCATAGGATGATTCGAAAATAGTTGTTATCCCGAAGAAATTTGTGTTTACGCAAACAGACTATTTATTATTTTTCTCTTCAGACCCTTATTAGTCGGAAATATAATCATTATCAATTTTATTTTAACATTTCCTCAACCCAGTTTGGAAATATTAAAATTTTTAAAGTGAAAAGCTCTCGAGAGTGCTGCACCAGCACCAGAGTTTCTATCGTCTCTCCTATTTACAAAGAAAATGAAACAATTATATTATTTACAATATTTTATTGTAATTCAAGGTACGAACCCGTTTTATTAACTTAGACACATTTTGAAAATAACATTTTATTCTCTTTATCACAGATACACTAAAAATTGCTATTACCCCTCGTGAATATATAGGGATGTTCCTCAGATGGGCAAAGAAATTTCTCGAATAGGTGATACCCTCCGACACTTTTTTTCCCAATTGGCTCCATAATTGAATTCCAAAGCGCGTTGGCGACTGAAAATAAAAACATTTTTCAAATAGTATAACCGATGCTTTCAATAGACACCTACAAAAAGCATTTCCTTTTTGACTAAAGTGGAAACAGTCCTCGGACAAGTAACTGTAGTCTGTATTCCCATTTGGTAGCCTTGGTAGTTCGCGATAGCCGTAAGTAAACGGTTGAGCAACGACCGTAAAGTCTTGTCTATCGAATTCGTGGTAGTTTGCGATTTCCATGTCGAGCTGCTGCCATCGTTTCATAAAATCCAAGTAGTACTCTCGTTTGCGCACAAAACTGAGACCAATAATACACGGACATTCAACACTATGAGTAATGGCACATATTGTAGGTTTTCCTTTTAAATTCAGTAACACTTCTAAATCTAAAAATAGAAATAGCCACCTAAATTCTTATATTGCGACCTAATTGAATTTTTTTGATTGCGGAATTAATAAAAAGCGAATAACCTACGTGGAGGTGGTATCACGTTAACTATTGTCTTCGGTAAATTATCTCTAATCAGTCTTAAACTCTGTAAAAGATCACTTTTATGCTTCATCATTAAAATCTCCGGATCTTTATAATAGCAGATTTCGGAGCAAAAATCGTTGTCACCGATCATGTAAGTTATCATCTAAAATTCGATTTTGTAGCGGACAATTCGCAAAAAATACCTCGACTCGCCTTCCAATGTTTCCAAAGCTTAACCCTCTTGTCCTTCAGGATTCTATTAATCAAAACCTTAGTCATGTACGGTGTATTAGAAGATATCGCTCCCCCCTCCGCTAGATTGAATTGTGAAGCTTCTTCTATTGTTATGGAAGCTCTAAGGGCATAACCAAACAGCTTAGGATTAAATTCTTTTAAAATATTCGGCAAAGTGAGGAATTCTTTCCAGGTTTTTTCGCCACCTTAAATCAAAATATCATTGAACGATAAGTTTTCCAATCTGATTAATATCACCAGCACTAAAAGCCCTCCCTCTTTCCTCCAGCAATACCCCCATCAAATCAACGGCGCCTAAACCGTTTCCGGCAGTCAAGCTATCCCCGATGGCACCTATAACGTCTATATCGCCCGGTCTCAGCTCGTGTACCGACTTCGGTACCATTGGACTTCTTGTATTATTCAAAGGACATGGAAACGCCACAGATTTAGGTATAATTTCTTGGAATTTCTGTAATGTTAACAGGCGCAGATTTAAAAGTAAACGACAATGTGCTACCCCCATCAAAATGGACGGCTTTTGTTTTTTTAATCTTAAAAAATGTTTTTGGAAATTCGAAATTTCTATAAAAACACTAATTTAAAGATTGTTCGAAAACTGCAAAATCGAAAGTTAAAAAATCGAAAATTCGATAGTTGGAAGGTTTGAAAATTTTAAATTTTCTTTTTTTTAAAGTTTAATCCACTCGCAAAGGATAACCCCTTTATGCTTCATAGCTCTGCTAGTAGAATGCGGAAACAAGGGTAGATGGCGATGAACCAACCGCCTTCTTAAATAAGGATAGCGTGTAATTTTTGGGAAAAATTCCTTTTGGTAACGAGTTCCATAGCTTGAAAGTCCTATAGAAAAAAGAGTCTCGGTAGATAGAAGTCCTCACTGTGTCAAGAAGCTGGACCGCACAGGAATTTGCTGTGTCCGACATGGTTCAAAGTTTAAAGGTTTAAAAGATTGAAAATTTAAAAGTTGGAAATCGAAATTTCGAAAGTTGGGAAATTTGCAATTGAAAGTTTTTCTTCGAAACTTTGACCTAAAACTCTAAATACAATAAAAAAGACGAAATCTCGAAACAATTTTAAATTTAGCATTGAAATTTCCGTTCCAAAACGTTTACTGAAAATTGAAAATTAAAAAAAATATATTTATAGGCCCCACTGAAATGGATGTTTGTTTTTAATCGTCAATAATATTTTAGAGACACGACAAGGTTTTGTCACATTTTCGTAGGGGTCACCACCAGTGAGTTGCACAGGGACGCGAGCAAGCTTATTCCGCCCCTGAATATTAATGCTCGCCCGGAATATTTTTCTGTAGATCGTACCTTTCTACTGCGAAGTAATCTGTTGATTTCCGACGACCTCGACTGCCTGAATAAATTCCGAGTGAATTCCAACTTTAAAGCTCGATAAAGAGGTAAAAATAAATCGTCCAGGATGGTTCTTTCTTCCGCGTATGCGTTAATGCACATATACGTCAGAAGTAAGCGTGTGAGGTGCATTTTATTGAAGCGGTCGTTTAATCATCCATATCACGATCCTATTGACCTCTCTTGATGCGCGCGTCTCTGAAATGTAGGAAGTGATAAGAATTAATTTGCGTTTTGCATATTTCGTGGGTACTTATTTATTTATTTATTTAGTAATGGTTTGAGTTTTAGCATTTTTAAATACAACTTGTTAACGAATTTTTTTTCTTTAAATATTTTTTATCAGTATGTATTTTTACCAACACTTAAGTATGAACGGTAAAATTATATTTGTAATTTAAACTTTATAACATTGTTATTAATGTCAAATATACTATCTGTTTACTAAGCTTAATAATTCAGCTAAGGGTAAGTCGGTCTCGCACAATTAGGGTACAGGGAACAGTCAGTACACCAAATTAATTTTTTTGTGGAACGGACTGGTCCTTCTTTATCTTCAAAAATTGAAATACTTGTCCCCTGAAACCAAGAAAGATTAAAAAACACAATAAGTAAACCGATGACTTACACAATTTATGAGATCGCCTCGAATCGCGCTAAAATGTTCGATTCCAAGCGCAATTACTGAGCTGCGTGCAATTTAATAAACTAGTGCTAACTCCGAAAATATTCATCATTCATCTAAATGAAATAATGTAAAAGACAAATTTGTTGTGCATTCTATCTTTCAACTAAATCAAATTTTTTATTTAAAAAAAATTATTACTAAATGGGTCAAAAAGTTTCGGAATGCAAGCACCTATTTGTCCCTAAAATATTTTTTTTTGACAACTATTGCGATATCGAAAAAATTTGTCGTTTTTCGATAATGTTGGACCCAATATCTACTAACCTTATTAAAATTTAAATTTTATCTTCAGAAATCTGGGAAAACAGAAGGAATGCTCATTTCTGATACTTTTGACCTGTATCTTTAAGACGATTGGTTCGAAAATTATTAAACAAATATTTTAGAATTTTTAGAGGTGGCTCTTTCAAATGATACCTCACACGATATATTAACTAAAACTTGATTTTTCGGAAACCAAATTAACCCCCCATTTTATTAAAAAATATTTTCTTTTTCTAATTGTTAGGGGCTGACGATATTTACGTGGGTTATCGAGAACTAACGCTCTACAAAATTCCAAATTTCTACGTTGTCGAGGAAAACATCATCACGTTAACCTGACAGGTACAGCTTTCACCCGGGGAGTACAGCCCTTGGTGTCGGTAATATCAGTCCTAATAAGAAAGGGTAGTCACCTATAAGGGGTTTGCATAGATAACGTTTTGGTTTTGTGGAAGTTTGTCGCCTGTTAGTACCCCTTAACTCATTGATTATCAAAGTGCTAGCAAAAAGTGATCTTGGTGCCATGACAAATGGACAAGCGGACCCAAGGGTGAGATTATAAGGGTTATGTTGTATCGTTTTAAGGTACTAAAAATGCAACTTTAATTGGACCAAGACGTCTAACTGAGATGCTCGAATTGAGGATCTTTTTTGTTTTAATTAGTTGATCCCTTCGCCCCTCTGAA
This sequence comes from Dastarcus helophoroides, assembly GCA_028583605.1. NCBI lineage: Eukaryota > Metazoa > Arthropoda > Insecta > Coleoptera > Bothrideridae > Dastarcus > Dastarcus helophoroides. The sequence goes on from CM053329.1 coordinate 44,126,925, forward strand.
TATGTATTTCGAGTGTTAATGCAGTTTTTTTAGCAACAAATTAATTGTATTAATTAAGAATTCAGGTTCTTTGGTGAGAAAAAGTGATCAGCATTCGAGGTTGCTGTTCAGATAACCAAATAAAGCGAGTAAATCATCGGGAATATGCTTTTGAGATAGAGAATGTTAATATTTAAAGTTGTTAACCCATTAGCGTAACTTAATTCAAGGCTGAAAAAAGACATTAATTGTTAACCTGTTTTTCTTGAAAAAATATTCGTCCGAGTTTATTTTTTGTGGCCTTTTGTATACGCTTGTTTTTCATTACAGAAACAATAATATATCACAACATATGACATACATTATATGCATCTTTGATATAATTTGCGTGTACTTTATATAATTATAACATTAATAAAGTTTTCCGTTCCTTGAGATCGATTTAAAAATAAAATCATTAGTTTATTTATCATAATTATCATAATCTTAATAAAGTTAGTAGATGCAAATTTATTTGCTTCTATTTGATTCTTGAATGATTATATATCGAAAGATGGATTACATTTTTATTTATGTTTTATTGGCTTTTTCTTACCAATACTTCGCAAAGAAGCTACAGAGAATATATGGATTACATTGTCAATTAAATAATCTGTATTGAAACAGTCGAACGTGCTAACATTAAAATTATTTACAACCAACAACTATTGGTTTCAGCCTCCCTTGGCCATTATCAGTACGGTACAATCGCTGCATATTCCCAACTTAAAGTCATTAGTCAGTCACGTAAGCCACATTACGGAATATTTAATTGATATTTATCAAATAAGAATAACATAACCGAGTGCATTTCACGCAGAGGACAATTTTCAATTTTTGTTGCGGATACTATGATTCGAAATAATTCGGTGTTATTAATATTTCTCCTTTTCAATGTTAACTTTTCTATCTGACATAGAAGCATTTATTTCGATTTAACGCGAGTCATTCAATTTCTAAAATGGGAAAAATTGAATACGACTCTTTGGTGCCTGGGCACATTCGTAATCGCAACATCATTAAGATGGTCGTCAAACTCGAAAACCTGTCTCGCCTTCTCTGCCTAAATATCATTATCTACTGATTATCTTAGTAAGTATATGGCTCCAATAACTGTTCTTTTTGTATGTTTTATATCAAATTTTTATTTTAAAAGTACACTATTTTCGAGTTTTACACAAAAGTGAACTACAAGTTGTATATTCTATAGAAATTCTTATAAATAGAATTTTTTTTTCATATATTTTATTGGTTCAGTATAAATAAATTACACAGTGTGCCTATAATCTCGCAATTTTTCGACTGGTTTTGACTGTTTCATACTTTGATTTTTCTGTGATTCTCTGTTGAAATCGTACAACTGATTTTCTAATAAAAGAAAGAGGCCGAAATGTACTAACAAATTAATTGTATAGAAGAACATTTAGAAAATTCAGATACATTCTCAACTCTACTCAACAATAATTAACACTAAATATTAAAATATTTTTATATTCTACTACCCCACTTGTGATTAATATTTGAATATGGTCAAATATTTTTCTCTTTACATTCGAAATCATGTCCTAGTCTTGCAATTAATAAATAAATGAATTTTACATACCTGCAATCAGTTTTATTATGGCAAGATTACTCCTAAATTTTATAGAATTCACCCCCTAGACCAGCGGGCGCAGTTTATCGAGAACAACTGCGACAAGTTGAGAACGTGCAGTGGAAGTCATACGGGATGATGCGTATCTGTTTATTACCTTGAGGGAGGTGATTTAAATGGTCAGGGTTAAGGTTGATCGTACTCTTCGCCATTTATAAACATTTGAATCGAGCCGCAAACTTGTTTAGGAAAATGTAAGATTTTTATCAAAGTTTCTCGTTTCCTGTTTGCATTCTATTATTTGTTGTCGTTTGGGGAAAAGAATGTCGACCTAGCATAACATTCCTAGTTGTTGGAGGCTAAATATTTTACTATAACCAAATAATTTTTTCTAGATTATAGCTTGTAACGCTCGCTGTTGCCGGACATGATTTTGATATTTGTAAATTGCATAAAAAAAAAAGGTCGTTATTATCAACAACTGGTCATTTTATTTTATAAAAGCCCCCAGCGTATTTATTTTGTTTATTGGAAGTTTCTTTTTCCGACACTAGCCCGTTTTGGCACCATAAAAATGTTTGACAAAATTTTAAAAGTTTTCACTTTCGAAGAAAAATTCATTTTTGTTAACTTTAAAACATTTAAAAAGTAAATATTTGTATGTTTTTTTTTTAATTTTACTAGATATTTAGACGTTTTACGTACATAGCTTTTAAATTTGAATTGAATGCATATCTCTTTTCGTAACAAAGTAATGTTGCTTTGTTAAAAAATAAAACTACAAACCACAATATTCACTAAGACGATTCCATTCAAGATTCTTTATCAAATTATTCAAACAATTATTTCAATCATTAAATTATGATAAATATGAGTTTCTACAGTATCAATGATCTTCGTAGTCGTCCACAGACTTGGTCTCATTCAAATGCCTAACGTGTTGTTGTACGGGACCTACGTAAGAAGTAGTTGTAACTTTTCTTTCCCCTCTTTCTCCCCATCGAATGGTTATATCGAATTTGGCGTTGAGATACAGATCTAATTTACGATATAAGTTCCTAAATTCGTTGTGCACCTGAAACTGGGGCGTTTTATAAAATATATCAAACATTAAATGAGATTACCTCCGCATTGAGGTAACAGAATAGTAGGGCCACCATGGTGCCTTGGAGAGCTTCATTGATGTAGCTGGAGAAGTAAAATATATTGGCTTCGAGACAAGATTTGTCCGCCACCATGCTAGAATTGGAAAATATCAGAAGTGGGATGCCGAACAGCGGTACCAGGAATAAAGTTGCCCTGAAGGTAGCTCTAGAACGACATATTTTATAAACTGCCGTCGAATTCAACGAAATGAACAAATTACCTTGTGTGACGTAAAACACTACCTTGTTTCATTTTAACTATCATCACCCTTATTATATCGAAGAGAATAATAGTGTTAATAATTAGGATAGTTATTCTAAAGCCATCGGTTATCCATTGGTCGCCACTATCGTCCACCAACCAGCAACTGCCCGATTCGCGGACTGTCTTCACTGTAGTCCACGCGAATGTGGGAATAAGAGTTAGAACTAAAACAAAAGAGTTGGACAGAAATTCCCAAAGAATGTCCCATATTACCAACCTATCGTCGCCAAATGCATATAGAGCAGATTAGGCTCATTGGCGAAAGTCCTAACGATGACTTTATGTAAATAAAACGAATCGAGTAACATACAGGGAAAGATCGCATTTTGCAACAAGCTGGTAAAAAAGTATAAAACCCGGCAAGCGATCGTGTTATCAGTTACCACACTGGCATCGTCGATCGAAGGCAACAGTAACACCTCTGTGACCCATATACTTAACAAATATCGTACAAAAATCGCGATAAGGAGATTCCGATGCAATATAATTCTCGTCGTCCTTCTAAATTTCTCAAACGATACGAAAATGATAATGGCGGGCAAGGTCAAGATAGCGCCCACTAGGAGAGTTTTGCTTCTGAAGTTGTGTCGCGTTCTGTAGACGGGCGCGATGGCACACGGGTGTTCGTTAGTGATTAAATTCCAGGTGGCGTTCGAATAACACTCCTTTTCGCATTCTACTGCAAAAAATATCGCATACAGACCCCCATTTTTAAGAACTTTTAAGATTCCTACATTTACATTCCACTTGCCCGCTGGCGTAAGCTTCCTTTGAACACTGTTGCCGCACGACGGCGCCCGGTCTAGTTTTGGGAAAACAATTCCATCCGTCCCATATTGCGGGACAACCGATCCAAGTCTCGTCGGTATCATCTGGAATATTTCCGGTTTATGGAAGTTTTGAATTTGAACTTACTTACCTTTTGTATGATGCGAGCAACACTCTGTTCCATCTGCAACGCATTCTTCCCACAATTGATAAAAACGATCGGAAACGAAGAGTGGTTTCAAGTGTTTCTCGCATAGAGGATGCAACGGTATAGATGCGTTGTTCGAATTCTAAAACAAAACAAAAATTTACTAATTTGGTTTTCAACGGTTTAAATGGAATAAAATCCAACAATATGAACATAACGTACTTACTAAAACCGCCGGAATTTTCACCGTAATGTCGTTACACGGAAGACTAACGCTTGTGATGTTATACTTTTTCTTCAGTCGTTTGTAATGCGTGTAATTAAAACACAGTTTACCCAAAAAATAACTCCACAGCGGCTGGGGTATTAATAAATTTCGAATGTTGCATATTTCCTAATAACACGCGCAAAATTAATAACTGCGACGAAAATATTCAGGTTGACTCACTTGTTCCGGACTCGGACACAAATCCTGCTCAAGATGAAGGCAGGAATCCTGAAATCGACGAACGATATAGCATAAAATCTTCAGGATTAATCTAACTTACCGCCCGTGTCGAACGAAGTAAAAAAATAGACAAAAGTATTATTTTACCCAGAGAGTGACATTCCATAATTAAAACTCGCTATCTATTATTTGCTCAAGTGCTCGTTTATTTCCCCTACTCGGTAGGGAATAATAGCTTTTAATTTTTTTTTTAATATCTACGTCATCGATATTTCAATAATTTAATTATTTGGAAAGTTATCTAATCGGGCGAATTATACAGATTTGGGTTTCGCATTTTTTTAACGAGAGACTATAAATCAGTCGGTACATATGTTTACGAATGAAACGTATTAGGTTAGGTTTAGACTGAAAACAATTGAAATTAAATATTGCGAGATGATTTCAACTTGATTCAATATGTTTTCCGATAAGATAAGGTTTTTTTACATTAGATATTGGACATTGTGGCGTTCATAATAATAATACAAAATTCGTTACTGCTAACACATTAATAACCTCGCACGTATAAGAAGTAATCGCAAAGTACCCCTAACGTTCCAAATTTAAAAAATCTCAGTAATATTCAAATGTTTCAACATATCAAAGAATGTCGACTAAAGAAAACGGAAGATTATCGAAATGTATCTCGGTCAGTTAAAAAACTTTTATTTACATCGACACTGAAAGATTAGCATAAGCACAGAAAAATAATCGTTTCGTAGTCGTTTATGGCAATTTACGAAATTAGAAGCTAGTAGGTAACAACTGGTAGCTTTGACAGGACTCACAGCAGATCCTCTTGAATCCCTTAACATTGCAATACTTTAGAAGTAACGGCTAGCGAACAGTATTTCGATTGATCGCCTCTGCACGGTTTCTGCTGTCCCCTACAGAAGCTGTTGGTGTGCGGACTGTATGGACCCGTGCAGATTTTGTGTTGGGGCGGAACGTCCACCTCGCAGGTTTGAAAGATATCACTCTCTTGTGCCGGACAGCGAACTAGTTCTGGTCGATATGCCCGATCCGCAGGAAGAAGAACACTAGAGAAATCACTACATCAGAGGAACCTGTTTAAAACGATCGCAAAGGCTTTTATAGTCTTAAATGATATTTTAGCACGTTCGACTCTTTCATTATAGCTCATTTAATTGATAATGTAACGAAGTGTTGTTGTAAAATTTGTTTAGTAATTGTTTAGTGTAAGGAACTCTCCGGAAACATTTGTTAATGAGAAGCGGCCGCGAGAATGAATCATCATACGGCAGAAGCGTTCTAGACTCGAGCGTCAGTCCGATTTGTACGGAGATCCATTCTTGAAACTGGAACGGTATAAATACGCGATCGTCTTTCCCTCAAGTCAGTCAGATAGTTAAATAGTCAGATAGTTAAGTGATGATGTCCTGCAATAAATTTGAAATAAAGTTTTTACAATTCACGAAGTTTTAATTTTCGAACCGGTAACACGCAACAATAATATTTTTTAAGTTTGATATACCTAAACGTATGTCACGTCGAGGGCGCTTCCCTTCAATAAATTTTGCTAAGATACGAATTTATAACACAATAATTAAAAAGTACCTCACACAATGACTCTTGTAACGTTTAAGTTGCATCGTACTTAGGGAAATAGTATTACATATAAGTTATGGCTTTATTACGAGGTATTGAGCCAGCGTCAAGTATTTTACGTAATTTCTTTCATTTCTAATTGATTCAAAATGATATTAATTACGATACCTCACTCCAATTTCCGACAGTCCACGAAGTTATGCAAGGTTTTCGATTGCAAGGCCTCGTCGAGATGGGTGTTATTCCAGGACACTTTTTCGGATTCATCATAAAAGTCCACGGATTTTCCATAATGGTGCCGTTATTTTGAAATAGGATGGCGGTCAGGACTGATTTCGGTAGGCAATATAGTTCGCGCTCCTGAATTCCCGATCCTCCACAGGTGGCGCTACACGGTTCCCATTTACCAGCTACCCATTCGAAATTGCAGCTAAGATAACACAACATTATAATCTTTGCGTTGATTTAAAGTAAATTCGTTTTTGCCACCGATAGATTAAAATTGTAAAAAATAAGTTCATAAAAAATTTCAAAATCAAATACCAAATATGATTTGAACTTTTTTGAAAACTTCTCAATGAAAAAGATATTGTTTATAATTTTTTTTGAAATGTGTTATTGCTACTTGCGTTAATTTCTTCTAGTAAGACATCAATAAAGAAAACTGAAGTAACTTAAAGAAACATAAGTCTTTTTTAAATAATTATTTACAAAATCGTCTGACCATCTTGGAGCCATTTGGTTACCTGAGGCACTTAATTCTTAAATTTAAGTTTTGGCAGAACAGGACTGGATCCATGGTTATCTTCAAAAATTAAAACACAAATCTTGTGAGCAACCTCTGTCGTGTTTTTTAATCTTTCTTGGTTTCAGGGGACAAGATTTGTGTTTCAAATTTCAGTTTACTAAAAACATGATGTCGAAGTCTAATATGTGTTCTTAACACATACTGGACTTCAGTTAGATCGGCTCATAATTTAGGAGGGCAGAGTATCCCAATTGTAAACATTTCAATACCATTATCTTAATATATTCTTTTTGCTTTGTAATCTAAAATTTCAAATCTTCCGTTCTGATCAGCAGTTTTTAAAAGATGTGACATGCGACGAAATTAAAAAGAAACGAATAACGGGTATTTTGGATTTCAAAATGATTATAAGCGATTATATCGAATATAGAGAAAATTCTTAATTTTCAAATCAGATTATTTTGTGGCAAAGTAAATTAGATTTCCAAGACAGAGGCTTCCACATGTCAAGAAAGATTTTGACAGCCAAAATGTCAAACAGTAAATCACGGTATAATATCGATCACTCATTTATTCATCATCAAAATTAAAATACGATCTGGACATGATTTGAATGGAAATTCGGCTAGAAATGGAGTTAGAGCTAAGACAAAGAGTGCAAAATTTCTGGGAGATAGCTATTTTTCAACTAAACGTCATTTTACATTTCAGATCTCGAGGAAATCGTAATTTACCAGCACTTCCACCGATTATTTAGTACCGTGGATGTGATCGTTTGCCAAATAAAACACTTACTCGAACGTGTTGCATTTTTGCGTCTCTGGCGTTGGTTTATCCAAAAGCGAACAAAACTTTCTCTTAACCAGTTTATTGTTGTGACTATCCCAACAGGCGGAAGTTCTTTGCTTTTTCCCTCCGCCACAACTAGCCGAGCATGGTCCCCAACCACCTAAAATCCAACTATAGCGACTGGATGGTATTAAAGCTTCTTTGCTTATAGTGTAATCCAAAGCTATTGAAACGTTAAGACCTTCCTCTATAACGTTACGGGGTGTGTAGGCCTTTAAAAAATATATACAATCTTTATTGGTCACAGTAGACATCATTGAAACTTACCATAATTAACATTTCGACCAAAACGGGACCTTTGGCCCAAATTTCGTGGTTATTATTTTTCTTTTTATAGAAAAATTTCGCACCTTCCATTATTTGTCCTTGAGCACCAATATTAGGAATGCTAATGATGTATTTTTTCTTTCGTCTATTCCTCAGCATAAAAGCAACCGGAGGATCGTCGAATTTACTAGAAACGTTGATATTTAATTTTATTTCTCGCGATAATCTCGGTAAGACCACCATACGACTTATCGCTGAAAATTAACAAAAGTTTTTAAAAAGAATGTTTCGTATGGATGATAATACTTTTTTTGAGGTTCTTCTGCTGATGATAACGTTTTTCGATACAATTTGAACCATCTCCGCCACATACGCCGCATTTATCGGATTTAACGGTAGAGTTAAGTTGTCCATTGCAACCGATAAAGTGGCAAATGCCCTAAGAATTGTTATAATTTACAATTTGCAAAACAGAATATGCGAAAAAACAGCCTTCTGTACTTTTCTGTATCCCGGAAGTACTCACTTGAATGCAAATATCATCAGTTGATTCATAGGAACACGGCGTACCATCTATAAGATTATCATTTGAAATAAATAATTCCTTAGTACCTTCACTTAGACATATTAATTTACATTTTTTATGACCTAAAAATATAAGACGTTCATTTACAGAACAAAAATGCGAACAACTTACGATTTTCGCTTTCGTAAGGTAACCAAGTCTGATTTCTCTTCAGTTTATCCACAAAATGCATTAACTTTGGTAAACGTTTGCACTGTTCGGCGCGGAAATCGCCGATAGGTTCCCGACAACTTTCCACGTTACAGATCTTCCACTCTTCCGTCCTACCTTCGCAATTCTTACCCCCGAACGATGGTCTAAATGGGGATATTCAACTCTAACCTAAGCTAACTCACTAGTCATAATTCGATACGAATAACTTACGGAGGATTGTCGCATTGTCGGCTGCGAATAGCGACACCTCGGCCGCAGGATCTCGAGCACGGACCCCACGCCGACCACTGGCCCCAACCGCCGTCCTGAGGGTTCAGGACGACCGGAACGCGATCGACGTATTCTCCAACATCTTCGCAATATCCTTTAACGCACCACTAAAACAATAAATCGGGCGGGGCGGTCTATATTAATTTCCCGTCGTTCTATAATAATAATATCGGATGGTTTATTGGCTTCGGCGATGAGCGCTTATAGCTTTTAAGATTATAATCGAGTGGTATATTAAACGAGCGAATAATGTCCGCTTACGAGATAATTAAAATACGTAAGACGCTTATTGAAAATATGGGATGGTTTAAAAATAGAAATCGCAGTTTTTAACGGATTGTGCGGAATTTTAGACTTGATCGATAAAAATTAATAGAAAGGACTCTACTCTCGGAACGTTTATTTATTACATTAGATATTAATTGTTATATTATATGAGTCTGGCAAAGTCCTCTAAGGTACGAGACAAAGCGAAACTGGTACATCTTGAAATAAACTAATATGATAGAAATCACGTAGTATATGAACCTCTTCATGGAACGTGCCAAAGCGTTATAACAAAGTGACTCACGTGCAGGTGTACATTTCCTAACCCCACCGTCTAGAACAGGGGTGGGCAAACTTAATACTGGTATGATTCACATTAGTTTTTCTTATTTATCCGAGATCGACTTCGAAAAATGGATTAAATTAAAAACATATAAAAACTTAATTGAGAAATGGATAGTTAAAGTTCGACACTAATTTATAAATCACCATTACAATTGACTTTTTTTTTCTCAAAACTCGATTTTTTTTCGAAATTTTAATGTTTTTCTTAAAATCAGTCTATTTTGAAGTTTTGAATTTATCTCGAAATTCAATCCTTAAGGTTATGACGAAAAATTTAACTTTTTTCTCCAAATTCATCTTTTTATCAAAATTCTGATTTTGATCAAAATTTGTCTTTTTTATTTGATTTGACTATTTTCTCAAAAATTTACTTTCCATATGAAATTCCCATTTTTTCTGGTAATTTTATCCTTTTCCTCGAAATTGGTCTTTTTTCGAAGTTTCAGGTTTTTTTCATATAAAATTCGCATTTTTAAAATTCGATTTTATTCGCGAAATTAGTCTTTTATCTTTAAATATGATTTTATCTGGAAAATTTCGATTTCTTTTTTCAATTTTTCTTCACATTTGTATTGTTTTCTAGAAATTTCTTCTTTTTTTCTTGGAAATACCGTTATTTTTCTTAACGCTTGTAGAAATGAATTTTCAGAAATTTTGAATATTTCTCCAAACTTGGGCTATTTTTCGAAATGTTCATGTTTATTTCGAAATCTGGATTTAATTTTTTTGGAAATGACAAATTTTTCTTCAAAGTTCGTCTTTTTCGAAATTTCGATATTTTTCTAGAAATTTCCGATTTTATTTAAAATGTCGTCTAATTGATTGGCTGTCGAATTATTCGCGATGGACCGGTCGATCACGATCGATTGTTTGCCCACCTCTGATCTAGAACATACTAGAGATTTTCCTTGAGCAGATGTGGGTTATAAATATACGCGCTCCCCTATTGTGATTTATTCAGTGTACACTAGTTTGTAACTGATTCCTGTTATTCGTCGTTGTATTACTCTCTGCTTCTTGGGCCAAATAAAGTGTTTAAATTCATACCATCTTGATAATCTAACCCAACACGCAAAAATATGTACAAATTGCGGAAGCAATTACAAGGCAAATAATTTGAACTCTTGTCATTAATCGCAGATTTTTTAAGTTAAAATGAGACACTGAAGAATGGGAGAGGTTTACCGAAATTGACTATTTCATTACCCATCATTTTAAAGGAATTTATCTAGGTACAAAAATTAAAGAATCAAGACAAAAGAGCAGTAACTCAATTCGCCAGGCGCGACAGATGTAAAATATCGATATATTTAAAATACTCACTCTTAGTGGTCCACATTCGGTTCCTTCCAGAGGGGGGCCCTTTTTGGTTTTACAAACTAGTGGCGTTTTAACGTGACCACACCACAAGTGGGAACATGGTTCTATTATTTCAAAAGCTCTGCACAACTCGTACCTATCAAAAAACAACGAACTATTTCTAGAGACCGAATGAAGTTTCGGTTTTGACCGAAACCGAAACGACGGCCGAAACTACGTTTTTTTGGCCGTGGTTTCGGTTTCGGTTAAAAATAGGTTGAAAGTTCGACCAAGCCGAAACTACAAATAATATCAAAGCTAAACTCGGAATTTCTAAACATAAATTTAACGGAATATTGGGAAAATAAAAGAAGAAAAATTTTAAACCAGAAATTTGAAAGTAAAGATGATATTTCAGATTCAAATTCGAAATTTCAAGAAAAAAATTAAGATGTTAAATGAAAATCGAAGGTTGAAATTACGAGATTAAATTTGAGTTTCGACTTTTTTTAAGACACATCCCTCGTGACTATTTCCCAAGCTCGACTCTGTTCGACTTTTTTCTGAATTCCGATTGTCGATTGTTGTAGAAATGTTGATTTTTTTTATTTGATTTTTTACGAAATTCCATCATTTAACTGAAATATTGACATTTTTATTACAATTTTTATTTGAAATTCGGTTTTCTTCAAATTTTGTTAGTATTTTTAAAGTAAAATCAAAATTATGCGGTTATACTTTAAATTTCGAAAAAAACATCTTTTCCAGAAATGTATATATCCTTTCATTACTAATTGATTGTTTTATATAACGATAGAGTTTGGTTTGCCATTTTCTATTATGCGGTTTACTGAATTCAATCATTGATTGGTTTACGAAACAATTATCCTCCTACATTGTATTCCCAAGATATTAGAGAAACATGATGGGAATACATCAAAATTAATGATCTGGCGAATGTCGTCTGTCGGATTAATGTACGTATCAACATACGGAAAAATGTCCTAATAAATACTTTTTCAGTGAAATTTTAATCATCTCGAACATAAACGCTAAAACAGTAGAAGAAAATATAGAGAATTTCGTTATAGATATTAATATTCGTGGATAGTTATAAATAGAACATTTTCCGCTTAAATGAAAATACTCTACTATCGATTAACAACGTACCCCTCCCCGAACTCCATTCGACATTGCTCATCCATGCTGAAGGCGTTCTGAAGGGAAGCATTTAACACGATTTCTCCCAAACCGTTAGGCGGATTACCCAGACACGACCATTTCCTGAACAAACACAAATCAAAATAAAATTAATTTCATCTCCCATTCTCACCTCGACTTCTTCCTGAATTCCCTCTGAGAACATTCCGACCAAATAAATTTGCCAAAAGTAGCCGATACCATCGGCGCCATCACACTACCATCTATGGCTTCATCGCCGCAGTCGTTTCCCACTTTCTGATCACCATCATGGCTCAAACCCAATCTGTAAAATCATAGCAATTGGTCTTATCTTTGATCATAGTTACATCTTTCCAGTCGATCGACGACGTCAAACTTACATATGGGCAACTTCATGAGCTATAATGAAAGAGCTCGACAGCCCTTCGTCCCTGTTAAGGGCGCAGCTCCGTTGAGGATCGCAAGCGCCCCCGACGGGTGCGTACCCCGAGGGGCCGCCGATATCGGCCCTCGTTAGCCAAATTGCCACGTCAGTGCACAGGTTGACCTGGGCGAATTTTTCCGTGTAACTTTTTCGTTCCATTCGTTGACGTTTTCCAGGGATTTTTTGGCGTTGCCGGGTCGAACGGGCGAGTGCTTTTTGTGCTCGTGAAAAATAAGTCTAGTCAACACCAGCTCCATGTTGGATTCCAGAGAAGGATCCTGGTAGATGGCGCTGACCTAAAAGTATTTGCTGTTTCTCATATAATGACTAATCTTTAAGCATTGTACTTTTTCGTCAAATAACAAGTCCAGAAAGTTAAAGTGGGATGAATTATAACTACAAACGAAGTAGTAAACTCAATTTGGATTCAGTTTTATTAATTAGCTTGTTTAGATTTTAATTCATCTCCTCTTTCAAGGAAATTTATCTTTATAAGAGTAAAATTTTCTAGAAATTCCAAATTCGAAATTTCGATTTTAACTTAATATTTTAGCTTTAAATGTAAAATTTCCATTTACGATCCTAAATTTCGAGAACAATTTTTTTGTTAAAAATTCCGTAATGTTACTTCGACTTTTTCCTGGAATTTCAAATAATTTATTTTTAAATTTTTAAAAAGAAATTCCAAAAATAACATTAGAATTACATTAGAAAGGTTTGTATTTTTGTTCGAGTATTTACTAGTTCTTTACAACTGTCTACTTTAACCTCAATATCTATCATCTCATACTCGAGATTTCTACTTTTTTTGTCAACATTTCGAAATTTCGGCTATAAAATTGAAATTCAAAAAATAAAAATTCCAAGTTTGAACGACATCCTCAAAAAAGTCGAAGTTATGTAAATAAAATTTGAAATTTCTAACTCTCTTGGTCAGGTTTCTTGTTTTTGAAAAGAACTATAAGCCACTGATTACTGAGAACTATATTCCAATGAACTCATGTGATAGAGATCGCAAAGTGGAACGTTCCGGAGTGTTATTATCGCCAAGTGACTCATGTGCAGGTGTATCTTCTAGTCTAGTATCATACTAGAGGTGGAAATTTTTGGTAGCAGGTGTCAGATATAAATATATGCGCACCTCTATTGTGATTAGTTCAGTATATTTAATAATTGATCCTTCTTATTCGCGGTTGTCTTATTGTATTACACTGTTTGCGCGAATAAATATAAAAGAGAAAAAAAATTCCGTAAATAAAAACTATTTTTGCCTGTTCAAATGGATATCTTTATTAAGGATTGAGCAAACTCTGTAGGAAATTACGCTTCCCTATAAGGGTGTTTGTTTATATCTTTAAAGTGTTTACATCTTCTCGATCAAAGTGAATTGACAATAAAACTTTTCTCTTAGCGCGTCAAGCTACCGTTTTGAACAAAATGATTAGGTTTTAAAACTCATTAAACTTTTTAAAACGAATTTACTTTCGCGTTATTTAACGTCGACGTTTCTAATAAATTTAAAGCATAATTTTGTTTACTTCTTTCGATACGACGCCACTATGGGAAATAAAGCTTGTCACTTGACTAATAGGCGTCGATTTTTCCGGATTTGAGGTCAGAAAAAACCTACTTACGATGTTCATTAAGGTCAGCACATATTGCTCCACTTTGTCTCTGCCATGAAAAGATATCACCGTGTTGTCGACCGCTAGCGCTATCTCCAGCCATTTCGGTGTCGCTGCTCCCTTGTGTTTTCGACGATCTATAACAAGAAATATCGGGTGTTAATATAAAAAAGCCAAGTCGATCAAGTGCGTGTGACTTTTGGTAGAAAAGGACGTAACGAAATTAACTTGCTTATTACTTATTGTTTTGGTTGATTTGTTAAGTGTCAGGTGAAAATAAAAAAAATATCGTTTTACATAAAAAAAATAATCGTGCATTATCGTACAAAATCCTCTTCGTTATGTTTCGGCGATTTAGGAATTTTCATGACTAAAAAAAAAGATCTGCGCTACCCCAACAGTATTGAGATACAAAAAAAAAGCTTCTTGGTTGGGCTTTCAAATGCAAAAGCGTAGAAAGGACATCACTTTAATTTTTTTTTTTTAGAAATATCGTCTTTTTTTCTGGAAACTTTCCCTTGAAGCTTGAAATTTCGACTTTTTGTTGCTAAATTTCGACTTTAACCTCGAAATTTCGACTTTAACCAACAAATTTCGATTTTCTTCTCGAAATTCCGAGATTGGTCGAAATTTTGGTAATTAAAAATAAAAATTACTGAATGCACCCTACTGCCAACTGTTAATATTGTTGGGATAGGGGTGTAATGGGATACAACTCTCCATCTGCCTAACTGAACCATAGAGTATAGAAATTTCGAGAAAAAATTCGAAAATTCTAGATTAAAGTCAAAATTTCGACTTTAAACTCAAAATTTCGATTTTAAACTTGTCCAGATTAAAATCGAAATTTCATTTTTAAAAAAAAGTCGAAAATTCCGAGAAAAAACTCAAAATTAAAGTTGAAATGTCAAGCAAAAAGTCGAAGTTTCTAAAAAATTTTTTTTAATCGATGTCTTTGCTACGTCTTTGAACTTTTGACGAAAAAACAATTCCTCGATAGCTTAACAGATTTGATGACTAAAAAAAGGTCCTTAATTCAATATTGTTATAAATGTACACTAAATTTCCCTTTTATGTTAAATCCTCTAAAATTATTGTATAATTATCCATTATCGTACATAAAACTTTAAGGTCTTCAAGTGATTTTATACAAAATAATTAAGGTTTTCTACCAATAGGTTTGTTACGATAGTAATTCAAATATAGATATTAAAAGCTTCCAATTCTAAATCACCGATAACCTATTTAAAACATACGTCAAAAATTTTCGCATCCAACTTGATGACTTTTTCATTTGAATACCTGTTATAAATGAAGTAATTATTCACGAAAGATCTCCTTGAATTAAGAGAAGAGAAAAACGACGTTTCATGTCGCCTGTTTTCAGGTATTACGACGAGTCAAAATTGAAAATCGTAAATTACTGTGTTCGGTCGACTCGAATTTTAAATTTAATTACTCACGATGTAAAGCCTGCACGGACCAAGCGCTGTCGTAAAAATAACCGATGTCCTCCGTCGAGAAAATTTCACGCCTCCAGTCGCCTAAAAGATTTGTGGCCTCTTCATTTCGTCCTTCGTTGACGCCGACACGCCAACCCTTGTAATCGTCAAATTCCACGGCGGCGTTTCCCGTTTTGGGGACTTTACCTAGATCCATTGTGTCCATAGTCAGATTGAACGTCCAGTCGCTAGGCTGATCGTCGACAGAGCGCCGATTTCTATTTAAAAATTGAGCTTTTACGTTATTCGCAATCGTTACAAATGTTAAGATTTGAAGCATTTTTCTTCTTACGTTGCGTAATTTAGTAAATTGTTGCAATAACTCTGATTGGACATATATCGGACAAACTAAGAGAACTAGTAAAACAAGATTTAAGGAGCATATTGCTCACTTCATATTACAAATAATTCAGCCAAGAGCGAGTCAGCCTCTTGCAATCAATCTAATGATTACAATGAACAGTCAACAGGCCAAATTAAATCATTTTTACTTATGTACGAATTTGAAGTTTCATCCAAATTTGCCTGTGTTAAAAATAAAAAATTGTCTATTTTCATATGTACACACTTTTTTCTACAATCAATCAACAAATATTTATGGAATTGATAACTTTGACGATGCCTCAAATAAAAAGCTTTAATTCGCAAAACGCAATAAGTCGATGACTAACAGTTTATGAGATCGCCTCAGATCGCGCTCAAATATTCGATTACAACCGCAATTACCGCATTGCGTAAACTAATGCTAACTCTGAAAACCTCTTTGTGACTTTTTTCCTTTTAAGGTACCGAATTCTAAAAAGACGCACCTCTAATAAATACAGACTGCAAGATTAATGATAATTTAAAATTGTCAAGATCTGTTACAAAGAATTAGATTTTTAATAGTGTGTATAGTGGCGGAAGTAAAAAACAAACCATCTAACAGTCAATGTCTCAAAAGCCGGGATATTTTGCTGTTGTTTTAGATATTTTGCGCATAACGTATAACAAATAATTGAATACTTTTCGTGCAATTCGTAATTATTTGGTCCACTGAGATAGCGGCGTGAAGTTTATCGACAGACGCGACGCTATTTAAAATAAATAAAGTTCGAAACTAATAAAAAAGGGTCATTTCGGGCGATGTACCTCGAATAAAAGATGTGTGCTCGGCTTGTTGCATTCATCGGCTCCACAAAGTAATTCCTCCCATCGACCTCGACGTAGCCCATTATGCGATGGCCGCACAGCGTCATAACCGCTTTGGATGATTCGCCTTCCGAACCGCTCACAGTTCCTTTGCCGTGAAAGCAGCGGTTTACCCTCTTTATTTCCGTTTTTCCATCATCGGATATCCACTCGGCTTTCAGCCCGTCGTACCTTGACGCGTAGTCGTCATCCTGAGAGATTTGAACCAGAAGATCGTCCAATTCGATCACCTTTGAGGGAACACTATGGTCACGTGGAAAATTATCGTTAATTACTTACCTTAACCACCGTGGGCTTTTCCCAATACAATCCGTTGGAAATTTGTCTTCTACTTCTAGCGTTCGTTTCGTAAATTTTCGGGTAGATAACTTTTTTGTGTACGACGTTCGATTTTACGAAAATATCTATTAGAAAAGGGAGGATCACGCCACAAATGATCGACGCCTTCATGGCGTTACATATCTCGTTAAACTAGCTGGAGCCACTTAGCCGCAATTAATAAATTAAACGTTAAACACATTGCCAGCTATGAGCGTCTTGAAGTTGATGAGTGTGTTAATTAAATTTCTGATGCACTTAGTTTAAGGACGCCATCGTTAGCTTCCCATTTCAATTGTAAAATTATGTGCCTCTTATCTCAAATATAAAATATTTAGTCGAATCATAATAATTTGCTAGCATTTTAAACAGAATTATTTTCACCTAAAAACTTCGAACAATCGCGACATTTCTAAATGATGTTTGTCCGGTACCGTTCACCATACACCTTTATCTCACAAATTCAATTCAAATTATATTGTTTGGCTGTCCTTTGAAATTTCAAATTTCTGTTTTTCCATAATTTTTTTACACTACCTCCAAAAATTTCAAACCAAATCACAACATTGTGACTATCCTTAGAATTTCAGGGACGAAGCTGTAAAATTGAGTTTAAGGACGAACAATCAATATTAAGGCCGAAAATATTAGAGAATTAAAAATTTAGAACGTAAACTTCAAATTTCGGGAAAAAGTATAAAACTGAAAATTTATGAGTACAAACCACAAAAATTCGAATTTTTTTCTAAATATTTTTCTTTTTAATCTAGAATGTTCGATTTTCCTTTTAAAAGATCAGTTTTTTTTTCGAAATTTCAACGTTTTTAAATACAATTGTATCATTAAATTGTTATTTTTTGCATTATCGCATTACCCTAAGCAGCAAGAAATAAAACCAGATAAGTAGATAACATAGAACAAAATTTATTATTAAAATTACACAGCATATCGTGCGAACGATTTGTTTTGGGATAAAACTCTAAGAAATATTAAACTAATTAATCCTTGGGAGATCTGTATTCTATTCCCTCGGCTTCCAGCGTTGCAGTAATTATGTTCGTCGCAACAAGTAATGCAAGAGTGTAACTTGGTCCTCTCCCCGATGACTATGCAGCCGGGCTCGCAAATTTCCGAGCAATTCCTTTGTAGTAACCACAATTTCGGTTTTCCCGTTATTTCGTCCGTACTCGTTGACATCGATATCCTTCTAACCTGGGAAAAAGCCATTTAAATATTGTCAAGTGACCTTATCATTTTACACCTAACTATAATACTCCTAATCTATATTAATAAAAGCGAAACATCTATATGGCAGTCTGTCTCTTAAATGTAGAATTTTTTTAGGGATTCTGTCTAGTATAATTTTTTTCAATAACACACAATTATGCTACTAATAATGTTATTTAAGGTTATCAGTTTCTTCTTCTTAATATTAAACTACTTCTAAATATGGAGTCACAAAAACGGTTATTACATATATTGTAAACCGTTCAATCGTTCAAGCGATACTTTTTTAAACGAGTGATAGTTCGGTGATCTTAAAAATTGATGAAACGAATATTTCTTAGAAAACATTTGAATTGACTTCCATGCACGCCGACAGCTTTGTCGCTACTGAAGCTTGAAATACAAATCTTGTCTCCTGAAACCAAGAAAGATTAAAAAACACAACAAAAATTCAGATAGATAACTCTCTGGAGATGGTAACTTGGCTGTCGAAACGCGTTAGAGCAACCTTTGTTGTGTTTTTTAATCTTTCTTGGTTTCAGGGGACAAGATTTGTATTTCAATTTTTGAAGATAACCAAGGACCAGTCCGTTCCACCAAAACTACTGAAGCTTAACTTTCGCCAATCAAACGTTTACGTGATGTTGTAAATAAACTTTCACAAAACATTCAAAATTACTAAAAAGTTTGATTCTAGAAAGTAAAAATGTTTATAAAAAAATTTCCAAATTAGGGTGAAGTTTTGAAAAAACGGTCGATATTTCGAAATTGAAAAAAAAATTGAAAATTTTCCAGTTAATGTCACAAGGTCGAATTTTGAGAGTAAAGTCCAAATCAAATGGAAATTGTTGAGAAAAATTATCAAATTTCAGAGAAAAAAGACGAATTTTGAGGCAAATATTTAAATTTTGAGATAAGAACAAATTTTCAGGGAAAATTTGAGATTCCCAGCAATATAAAAGGATGGAATTTTGTAATAAAGGTGAATTTTTAAAAATAGAAGAATTTTGAGAAAAATATCAAAATTCGAGGGAATTTCGAAAAAAATCGAAATTTTCAAAAACAATAACGAATTAGGAAATTTCAAGGTTGGGTTTTCCCAGATATACTCAAATTTTGTCGATTTCTAAAAATGGACGAATTTTGAGAAAAATTCGAAATTTCCCAGTTGAATATTTAAACTGTCGGAGGAAGACAAGTGTCTGAATGTTGAGCACCAAGTTCCAATTTCCAGATTTTAAAGGATTTTAAAAAACACACTTTAAACCTCCAAAGAAAATGTTCTAAGGAATTTTACTTTTTTACAAATATTGAAATTTATTTATTCGAATTGTTAACGAACTCAAAATTTGGTATTTTTCAGGTTTAAACTCAGAATTTTGAAATTAAATTAAATCTCAACAGTGAAGTAAATATTTTGAAAAGGAAATCGAAATTTTTAATTAAAATGAGTGAGTGTTTTGATAAAAAAAGAGAATTCTACAAAAAATTAACTTCTGAACACAAATTTGCTAGAAAAAAATTAACATTTTGGGATAAAAGAGAACATTTTTAGAAAAACGTTGAAATTTTCATTTTAAAGTTGAAATTTTAGGAATAAGAAAAGCGGAGCTTTCTAAAAAAATTGACATTTTGAGAAGACTTTTATGCAAAAAATCCTGTTTTAACATAAAAATTCCAGAAAGAGAAGAAAATTTCCAGTTTAAACCCAAAACTTTTGAAAAAAAATACAATTTTTAATTATTAAAGTGTTATGAAAAAAAAATCAGAAAATCCAAATTTTAAGCAAAAGTCAAAAGTTTAGTCTTAACTTTGAAATTTTAGGAAATACTACAAAAGAAAATTTTCCAATGAGTCAAGATTTTGAAAATATTTCGAATTTCTTAAAATGTTATGCGAAAATAAGTGTCTGAAATTTTTAAAAATCTAAAATTTTGTCCTTCATTTTAATTTTTTTTCTAAAATTTAGATCTGAAATTTAAAATTTCCAAATTTTTCTAAAAAATTTCGGCTTTAGTTTCAAAATGTCAGCGTTAAATTTGAAATAAAAAAAACTCCGACTTTAAACTTGACATTGTCTGAGCAATTTCCCGATTTACAAAATTTACAATACACTGCTGAAGTAACTCCACAAAATATGGAATCTTGTATACATATTTATAAACAAACTTGTTTTTCGTCTGTTATATCGAATGGTTCAGTGTATGTTACATCCTCCAATAGAAATAGAATAAATAGGTCAATTAAAAAATTTGTTGCATGTTACACGTACGATATTTACCAATGTTGGGAAAATACGTATCGTTTCGCTCTGCATCGCGAATTGGAGGAGCTATCTCCCCCGCGGGGACAATCGTTGGAACCTAGATGGTAACGGCAGGTCAAATTAGAAGGTTCATTTTATTAAATTAAATTATCAGCTAACACTATCGGTACTATCGATGATAGCAATTATCGATATAGAAACTATAGACGTATAATGAACATTACCTTACGCAGACCAAGTCGCGGAAATCAGCCAGTAATCATTCGATTGTCAATACAAGTTGCAAGATGTAACTTTTATTCGAAATTATGTAGGTAGACCGAAGGTTGATAGAGCTTTTGAATCTAGTTATTAATCATTTAGAATCTAGTGCTACCAACCTGGCATTTTTTTTGCTCTTTCGTACACTTGTGATGCATGAAAGTGTGATTGGCGTGCAGATCCAGACATCTCTCTCCGTCCACCATGGTGTCGCATCTGTAACACCAAAGATCGTGCTGTTTTTCGCTGGCCGCCTTGGTTCTGTGTTGGGTGTGCGTTTCACTCGCTCCTGTAATCAATATCCTCCCGTTACCACGGCGACGGCGTCCTATCTTTGATTGTTTCACGTACACATTGTTCGATTGTATCGCGCCGGACATTTTGTTTCCCGCGAATTGTTTCCGAGATTGTAACAAGAACTGTCAAGTGTTACATAAATATAATTGGAATTTTAGAATAACCGAGACGTTCTGCATTAGGACGAAGAAAGAAAGAAAATGTACCATTTTGCTTATTGGAGTTCTTCGGAGATTTCATATGGATATTTAATTTATATTTTAAATTAAATGAGCGCAACAAATCGGATTTTGTTATGTATGTCTTTTTGTGGTTTTAAATAGACATCATTATTATGTTTCAATTTAATTAGTGAGGACATACACGGAATATTAATTGTATTTACCGGTGGCGTGTTCTTCATGGAAGCTAGGGAAGCACAGCTGGCCTTACAAAATAAAAATGTCCATATTTATTTGATTTTAGAAGCCGCTTTTTTTTTACACAATGCGACCGTTATTTATTGATATTAGTAACGCTTATGATCGAAATTTAACAATTGTGTCTGTAAAGTAACAAGTTCAACTTATTTTTGACATAATTAATCAAATTTTTAAGTAGCGAAAGAATAAAAAACATTTCAAATTTTATTGAAAATGTCGACATTTTTCAAAATTGTTCTTGTATCTTGATCCTTTTAAAATTATGACCTTTTTTTTTATTAAATGTTAACTTTTCTTTTAAATCCGGCTTCTAGTGAAAATTTCGACATTTTAAAGATAATCCATTTTTTTCAAATTTTTCGATTTTATATTATCGAATTTTTATGTCGAAATTTGGGCTTTTGGTTTATGGCTTTTTTTTTTTTTCAAAAATTCGACTTTGCTGAAAATTTGAACTTTGGGCTTTTTTTTAAAATTTAGTCTTTTTGTCAAGAAATTCGACTTTTTTCCAAATTTCAAATTTTTCTCGAAATTTCGGTTTCTTTGTAATTTTTTTCTTTCTTTAAAAAATTCGACTTTTTCTGACAACTTAAACATTTCAGCATGTTAACGTTCCAAAACTTTTTTTTCAAAATTTTGACTTTTTCTCATAATATCGAGCTAATTAATTGGAAATTTGGATTTTTTTTTAAACATTGGCGTTTTTAAAAATGTTGACTGTTTTTGGAAATTTTAAATAATGTTGGAAATTTCGATTTTTTGAAAATTTGGTTTTTCTAAATTTAAATCTTCTTCCCAAAATTTTGGCCATTTGTAAAAACTTATCAAGTTTTTCAAGATTTCAACTGTTTGTCGAAATTTAGACTTTTTTGAAAATCTGGACTTTTTTTGAAAAATTTGAATTTTTCGAAATTTCAACTTTCCACTTTTATAATTTTTTTTTGAAATTTCTACTTTTTTACAAAATTCATACATTTTTGAAAATTTGGATCTTTCAGCATTGTGACTTGAAATGTTAAGGATTTTTCAAAATGTCAACTTTTTCTGGAAAATTTTGAATTCTTTTAGGAAGTTAGAATTTTCAAAATTTTGGACTTATTTTAAAATTTTGAATTTTTTAAAATTTTTGACTTTTTTCGGAATCTCGACTTTTTTAGAAATTCCGATTTTTTGATAATTTCGACTTTTTTGAAAATTTCGATTTTCTCGAAATTAACATTTTCTTACCATCTCGATTTTCTTTAAAAGTTGAAGTTTCAAAGAAAATCTCTGGAAAAAGAGTATATTCTTTCCTATTTTATTTTGTGATTATTTTGCAATTTTTTTAAATAAATTTTGAGTTTATCCATTTAATTTTTGTTTTCTTTTATTTTAAAACTTTAATTCGCAATTTTGAGTAAACATCCAAAATTAAAGAGAAAAATTCAAAAAATAAAATAGTTTAAAAACCAAACTGAACATTAAAGAAATAATTTGTAAGGGGGAGCTACTAGACCCGTGAATAATACTCGAGGTATTTATCAAGATTTATTAACTCGAACACATACATCTTGTGACCACTCACATAGGCTTGTCTGACTACTCTTATGTGTAAAACGCGGGAGCTGCTAGTGACACTCGGGGCTGCCATCTGTCATCGAGATTGACCGCCAAATTCAAATTTCAATTTTATCGTCCTACAAATTTTCAAAATTTAACTTGAAATTTGAAAATCTGGATTTTGTTAAAATAAATTTGACTAAGCATCTGAATTTAGATTTAAAATTTTTCATTTTTTTCAAACACTTGGACCATCTTCCTGAAACTTGAATTTGGTTTTAAAATTCCGAGTTTAAATGGATATTTCTCCTAATGGAAACACGACAAAAAGAAATATTAGTTCTTAAATGCTAATGCATTCAAAATGTAATGAGTTGAAAGCAAAATTGTAATTAGTCTTTTAAAAAAATTTCCAGTCTGCTTCCCCATTCATGAAAGACACGATTCGCCACTGGTATTTACATGGATACATACTAAAACGTTAGGAGCATTAAGTGACTGTTGATACGGAAAAACTTAGGTTTTTGCGTCACCATCGCGCTAATGTCGCGGTACCAATATGCTTAGCGTTAATAGTATATGTAGAGTAAAATGTGTAAAATAATTAAAATTGCGTGATCACACGCTACCATTTGACTACGTGACAAGTATGTATACTGTCCATTGTTTAAATTGACTATTATTTTAATTGTTTAGTAGTCAGAGTATGTGATCCATGGAGCTTGTTAGCATAACAAAGGTTAAAAAGCTACTGGTATAACCGCCGACGATGCCGAAAAGCGAAACCAGGTCCAGTCATAGCAAATATTTACTAAAACATTATGGAATTTTTAATACCTCTTGTTTTATTTATCTTTAATAAAGTTAAATATTTATGAATATTGAAGAATTCCACACAATAAGGGCTAAAAATGTCAGTTACAGTAGTAAGTACTAAATATGTTAATATTTTTATGCAATCAGTAACAAAAACAAAGCATTTATTTTCGAATATTTTCAATATTCGTATCAATAAAGCCACTGTTGTTACCTAGTTTTAAGTTTTTATTTTTATCGGCAGTCCCAATCAGTGCCTTTTTTCTCTTTCTTTATAATGTTCTAGATTGGTAGTGACGTGAATTAAAAATCTATTAACCTAATTGACCTCGGTTTTAAGTTAAAAAAAAAAACAAAAAGATCGAAATTATAGAACTTGATGACACTATTATATCACACGAAGAGGTATGATTTAAATTCTTAAAATTTGCTTGAAGTGAAGTTGACGAATGCGCAATTATATGCAAAAAAAATGAGCATTATGCAAAAGATGTTTCTAACAAAATCGGACCACAATGCATAATACGTTCAGCAACTAGCAACAAATAAACAAAATGACTCACCTATAAAAAGGGACAGACTCGCTATAAAAAATACGACATTAGAGCAATCATTTATTCCAGCCAGAATCATTATTTTCCCGAGTTGGAATTTCGATAAATTTTCCGTAAAGTTTCATTTAAAACGCCGTTTTCGAATTGTCTGCATGCACTGATACACCACAATTTGGGAAGCCATGTTTTGCGCGCAAATGCAGAAGCTGGCTACAGATCTCCCACAGGATCTCCCCAGACGCGCCAGCGTAGATTTCGCTTCTACGTTTAGAATAAATATCGGCTTTATGAAGTATTTTGTGGCGAAAAACGAGGGTAGTTTACTTGCAAATAACCGATAATTAATTTCCTTTATTGAGCAAAGTGATGCGACCTTTACTTTAAGAGGATCAATTGCAAATTTTTCTTTTTGCTGAATTATCAAAGTAGTCGCGTACTGAGCTTGACAAAGTTATAAGCCGTTCGATTTCTTCGTGCCATTAGACGAACTCAATTCCGTCGTTTTCTATCTCAAATATCGAGCAGTTTTCTCGATTTCCTTTATTGAAACAGAATTCAATTTCTTAAGGGTAACGTCGAGTTTTGAATATTCAACAGATAACAATTATGGGATATTTGCAATTGAAATTTAATCGATTTCCTTTCAAGAGATCCATTTGTGGATAGCGTGGCGGTTGCAGTCGAAATATAATTGCGTCGTTTATAAGAAAACATTATGTCAGGAAATTTTACACTTCTTAGGGTGCATTTCGCCTGCAGATGAAATTTTGATTATACCAAGAATTTATGTAGATAAAAAGAGCCATCCGTATATATAGCGTTAGGTGAAAATAAAATTAGGATTTAATGTGAAATTTATACATTTTTATTTTGAACGTTAACAAATTAGAATAAAAACAATTCGTGCTACTGATTTACAGAATGACAACAAAATCAAATGAAACATTGTGATTTTCTTCAACATTCATTACAAAAAAATTACGGAAATTGTAAAATGAAACATCCTTTGAGCGATTTCAAATTTGCTTTTAGTAATGTATTTTTTAATTTTCAAGTTACTACGTTATATAATTTCGGTTCTTGGGAAATTGAAACGTAATTATAGAAGGGGAAAACGTGACGCAAATCTACGGGATTGTCCTAATTGGGTCCCTACAAAATTTGCATCGCTTTAATGAAATTGTTTATGTTTTCGACTAATAATAAATTCAGTTTCAGATTACCTGATTTGATTGAGGCAAACGTTATTCATTTAAGCCCTTTTAGTTTTAGAATTAAAATACAAATCTTGTCCCCTGAAACTAAGAACCATAAAAAAACACAACAAAGTTTGCTCTAACGCGTTTCGATAGCCAAGCTATCATCATCAAAGACATAGTTTAGTTTTAAACAATAAATTAAAACTTTGTCTAGATGTCCAAGCTATTACAAAATTTTTTCACCTTCGACTTTAAACTTAAAATTGTGACTCTTTCAAATTTTCCACTTAAACCTCGATTTTTTTCGATAATAGTTTTTAGAAAAATTTAGTTTCAAATTTTCCCAAATTTTGACTTTTTTTCTGAAGATCACGAATTTAAACCTGATATTTTTATTTTGTGTTTTAACGAATTTCAAGTCGATGTAAAAATTTCGAAACAAAATCAAAGTTGGTGGTAAAACCAAAAGTGCGCACCACAGGAATTGGTTTTGTAGTTTAATTTTCGTAAAAAAGCAGAAAATGCATTTTCAAACTCAACATATGAGAATACTTTCGTTTCTACAACTATTCTTAACTAAGGTATGTTTATACCTTATGCCACATGTGTTTCACAAAAAAATATTCCTCATCATATTTGAGTTCCCATATCATCAGTTAAAGTGGTTGTAAATGAAAATGTTTCGATGGTAATAGGCATCTTCTTTAGTGAACTTAGCGCTTAATAGCTAAGGATCAGTGCGCAATTTGTGCAGCTTCGATTTCTCTTTCTTATATTCATGGCATATTCTATATCGTACAGTCTCATATGTCAGCGGTATTCTTCAGCGATGACATATTAAAATAAATAAAGATCTTTCAATTTTAACGCTCTTGTCATAATTTCGTCATTATTAATATAAACAAATTACTCGAAGAAAGAGCACAAAAGAGTTCCTGTGAAAAGAAAATAAAAAGCTTTTCTTTAAATAGATTTTCTCGCAAATGAAAAAGAATTTCGCTCCACTTTTTTACACTGTACATAAGAGGAGCTTGACCTGCAATATGTATAAAAGTTATAAGAACCTGAGATTCCTAAGTTTGATTTTTTTTAAATAAACTTTGTTTTTCTTGAATAAAATTTATCCCATTTGCACAATTATTTCCAAAATCGATAGAGTTCTATACCGAGAAATTTCGAATCGATAGATACAAGAATGGTAAATGGTTAAGAATTGCGACCTGTATCGTAATAGAAATCTCCACATACTGACAGTCGTTTTTCAATGGCGAATTTTGGAGTTAATTGCATCAGACGATATCATTATCTAGAAGTGTAGAGGAAGCATTACTCTATCCAACAAGCCATATTACAACCGATTTGGTCCATAATTGCCTGAAATATAATCATTTTTGTGATGAAAAGTCGTATTTTTTCGCATTTCCCGATAATAGAGCAAACCGTTAGTTGTCGTGTGCAATAATTAAAAACAATTTCCAAAATTTCGACTTTAATCTCAAAATTTCGAGCATCCTAAAAGTTTTCAATTTTTGAGTAAACGAAATGTTACTAATAATAATTTAAACATAAAAATTTCACATTTTTAGGTTTATTTTGCATTAACAATGGAAAAAAAGGGGGAAAATAGGCGAATTTGCATCATAAAGTGCATAATATATTTAGTGACCGACCGATTAGCAAAATTTATCATTTGAATTGATATTCGCTAAAGTGTCCATTTACTTAACAAAAACCTCGACCAAAATATACGGCACGAGTCCCTTCCTCTGTCTTACACGGGCGCAGAACGCAGACTCTCTTCACTGGGGTGGATTTTTGAACATATAATAACAGATTAGGGTTAGATCACATGTCCAAAAACCAAATTTTCATTTCTAGTGATGTGGCAGTGCGAAAAACACCAAGCGGGGGTTGGCTGGCTCACAATCGCGTATATACCGGGGTTGAAATCGTCGTTATCCTGGGCAGTATCCTCTCGGCGTCCGATAAAGTCGGAACGTACTCCTTCTTCGCGCTCTCTCTCCGATTCCGCAAATCCTCTCGAGGATAAAACGATCGCTTCGGTTCCTTGTTCTATTTCTGTCGCGCCTCTCTTCCGTACGTGTTGTGCACGCTGAACTTCCACCAAAAGAGCGAGCAAATCTCTTGCCAACCTGTCGCTCGTTCCTTCGAATCGGACTGTTGCTTCCTTGACAGTGTTTACGGTGGTTTTATTAACTTGTAAAGTGGTACGAAGGATGCGTTGACGATTTGGTAAGTTCGCCGGCGCTGACGTAGCTCGATTTATAAAGTTAAACTAAACGATAATATTAAACATTGGAAATTTAATTAAAAGAGAGTTTCGGTAAGTTTTCTTCTTAAATTTAGTTCGCCACTAGTGTATTTATTTATTTTGGGCGTTGTACGTGATTTAGAAAGATAATACTTTCAATTGACGAGGAAGAATAATTCTCGATGGCGTTTAACGTTTATAATAAAAAAATTCAAACACACCGAAAATTCTGATAGCGAAGAACAAGAAATGCTTTCAATTTTTGTTTTTTTTTTTGCATACACAGTCAATACCAATTACCTGCTGACATAATATCAGCAAAAAACCTGTCACTCGATCGTTTATTAAGACGATATAAGTGATGCAAGTCAGTTTACTAGAAATAAAATACTGTAAAAGATTTTTCCTTTAGTCATACTTCGCCCAATCGATAAAATTGTCGATAATTCCATTAAAGTCGTATATACATAGTAGTTTATTCTCGTTCAAACGCTGTTTTCATTGCAAAACGACATACAAGATTCCATGAATGCAGGATATCACAAATTGGACCAGGTGGGATTAGAATTATGTATATTATTTTATCAGATCTATTTTACGTTTAAATGGTTTAATGATGATGCAATTTGCTCTCAGTTCTCGGAGGTTTAGCAATTTTGCAACAAATTAAAGTGGTACAATTTCCCCGTTTCTAACCACTGAAGTCTAGCTCGAAGTTTCGATCGAAATGTACTGGCGTTATTATTTTCAATAAAATAATTAGTATATTTGTGGCCTATATTTTCTTAAAACCGAAGATCTCTGAAGGAGATTTTTCTGTTGTACGGTCGACATACTGGGTTCTATTGCTTTCTCTCGCAGAAGAAGCTTTTCGCCTGTTTCGATTTTTATTTTTCGTTTCCTAAAATGTGAACGAAAAATCTTGTCCCGTGAAACCAAGAAAGATTAAAAAACACAAGATCAACCTCTCTGAAGATGATAGCTTGATTATCGAAACGCGTTAGAGCAACCTGTGTTGTATTTTTTAATATTTCTCGGTTTCAGGAAACAAGATTTGTATTTCAATTTTTAAGGATAACCAAGGACCAGTCCGTTCCACCAAAAAAAAAGCTTAAAATGTGTCAGAAATGAACATCCTTCCTCTATTTTCCTAGGTTTCTAAAAATAAAATATATATTTTAATAGGGTTGGTAGATATTGGCCCATAGATTATCCGAAAACTGCAAGTTTTTTCGATATCCCAATAGTTGTTGAGAAAATAAATATTTTATGGAAAAATGGGTACTTGTATTCCAAGCGTTTTTGGCCCATAAAATAATTTTTTTTTCAAGTAAAAAAACTGGATTTAGCTGAAGGATGGAATATAAATCAAATTTGTCTCTTACATTATTTCATTTAGATAAATATTTTCCGAGTTAGCAATAGTTTATTAAATGGCACGCCACGCAGTCATTGCGGTTGGAATAGAACATTTTAACGCGATCCGAAGTGATCTTATAAACTGTGTTAGTTAATCATCGACGTATTACGAACAAATGCTTTTTATCGCATTGTGAGACATAATCAACAGTGTTATTAGTTCTATTTGGATTGATTGTAGAAAAAAATGTGTATATCTGAAATATTTTTCAATTTTAAGACAAGAAAATTTGGATAAAATTTCACATTCATATATAATTAAAAATGGTTTAATTTGGTGAATTGACTGTTCACTGTAGTAATTAATACGGAACCCAAAAGTGCGAGCCGACCTGTTTTTTTTTTAGTCAAAATTCCTAAAAATATAAACTTGCAATTTTTGTATTTTTTTTTCTGAAACTTCCACTACACACATGAAATTTTAACTTTTCTCGATATTTTTATTTTAATCGTCCAAATTTCGACTTTTTTTCTTGAATGTTGACTTTAAATCTCGAAGTTAGAAGTTGAAGATTTTCAAATTTTTCCGTTTCACAGAGGTGAAGGTGAAGGTAATTTCTGTACTTTTAAATATAAATAAACTACCGCTGCAAAAATGGAAAACCAAACTGAAGTTGAAATGAGCAAGTGTAATTGCTATTGTTGCATTTCTCTTTATTTTTACAGATCTTGTTTTTAAAATGACCTAACTTTGTGCGATCTAGGTAATATCACATCCATTAAATTAATGGTGTCTAAATTGGAACAACTTTGTTATGTCCTTGTTGACGAAATTAGTATTCCTTCTGGCGCGTTTTATTAAATTTTAGTCTCAACCGAGCAATTTAATTTCATACAGTAGATGTAGATGGCTTATAATTTCGAGGTAATGACTCTTATTTACCTACCCCCAGAATTATACAATATTCTGATTTACATAATGCGGATAGCGAATAATAAACCGTATCCCAAAACTACAAAGATATTAAATATGTCGCATCCTGCAATATATTAAGCTTTCGTCACATACATGTACATGTATATCTCGGAAAAAATAATTTTCGAACAGCATCTGCTCTATACAAAGCGAAGCTCTCTCCTCTAAAAGTCTATACGGGAGAGTATTAGGGAGGTAAACGTCGGATTCCTAAAATTCGATTACCATAAATCCCCTTTTACGTCACGAGCTTTCGGCGGCAGTTTCTAGTCTCTTCGCCACACTTTGTTTCTTGATTACGTTTCGTCGATCTTTCCTTCCATCCGCAAATACGCAAAGACATCGGTAAATTCTATCTTTAATACCTGACCGAAACCGTCCCGGATTTCGACCGCGACCTCCATCAGTCAAGTCGATGGGAATAATTCGCCTTTATCGATTCATCCGATTTAAAATGCACAGATTGAATTGGAGTTGTTGCCTCAAAATCCACAGACGTAGGAATCCTCGTGCAATGCTAAATTGTTCGCAAAAATGGTAACATTCAGAACTCGTGTGTTAATATTTGTTTAAGCACAAAGGAGTTTTAATTAAAGAGGAGAAGCCCCGAAGGTAGAGCTGAGCCGCTGAAATATTTCGTTCTTTTACGTGTTTACTCCGAATGAATAGTTCTTAAAAGCTATTAAATATTTCCCTTTGACCTTTATAACTTTGTAATCTTCGATATAACGTGTCGTATACAATAAATACGACAGAGGATATGGGTTCTGCCTATCCTCTTTCCATAAAATTGTTCGAACAAGTTCAAAAAAATAAATTATTAAATTTGTCATCCTATGAATATTCCAAGTTGAAACGATCAGAATATTCACGTCATTTGAGCAAACTTTTTACTTTATCCGAGCATTCGAACTAAAATTTATTTAAGCCCAAAGCGATTTCTTTAGACGAAGGAACGTGAACATTGAGATTTTCTTTAACATTTAGTCAAAGTAAAAGGCCGCAAGCTACTCGAAACATTTATTTGGAAATTCGCATCGCACTTTATAATGTTGATTATAAACTACTTTAGACTTGTTCGAAAAGCTGTAAATTTTTATATAACGCTCAAGTCTGAAATGCTAAAAAATAAAGTTAAAACGAAGCCGTATACGGTGAAGTTTGCTCGACTTTCCTCTTTCTGTGGAGTTTTAATGTTTTATTCAACGTGGTTGGCATCTTTTGTTGGAATTTTATTCTAAACTCAATTTCATGAAAAATTCGAACAAATTTTAATATGAAGCTATTCTTTTAAGTTTACCTTTAACGTGGCGGTCTTCTCTCGATTTTCTGTTCTTTTTGTTTATTATTATGACAAACTGATATGTCACCCGATCTCATTCAGTATTTCACGGCTATTACTTTATTTAATTTGTTTAAATAAATCGATTTTTTAAATATCGCTTTTTTAGAAATGTCTGCCTTTTTAAATTTAGTATTTGTCAAAGTTTCGACGTTTAAAGTTTCTACTTTTAAAATTTCGCCTTTTTTCAAACTTTCGACTTTTTCGAAAATTTCACCTTTTTTCCAAATTTTGCCCACTCCACTTTACTGAAAATTTCGATTTTCTTTACTGCTATTCAACGTATCGAACAGTTTACCTCTTTAAAAAATGTTACTTCTTAAACATTTCAGTTTCTTTAATTCAAAATTCTGTAATTTCAGTTTCTCCGGAAAAATCAAAATGTCGAGTTTTTTAATGAATTTTTCCATAATTCCGATTTTATTTGCAAATTTTGAATTTTTCATCAAACGTTTGACTTTCTCAAAATTTTCACTTAAACATTTTTTTTCATACAATTTTTAATTACCCAATGTATCAACTCTTTTCAAAATTTTACTTTTTTAACAATCAGGAAAATCCGAATTTTCAAAGAAATTCGAAACTTTGAAAAAATTCAGAAATTGAAATAAACCATCGAAAATTTGAAAAATATGTCGAAATTATCAATAAAGTTGAGATTTTCAAAAAAAGCGAAATTTTCGAAAAAAATTAAATTTCTCAAATTTCAAAATTTTCAAAAAGATCGAACCTTTCAAAAATCAAAATTGACATTTTAAAATAGTAGAAATTGTGAAAAATATCGAAATTTGAGGAAAATCAAAAATCTTAAAAAAGTGCAAACTTTAGGAAGAGTCCAAATTCTCAAATAAACTCGTAAAATATAATGTAGGATCCTTAAAGGTAACTATTTTAAATGATATTATATTAACTAAAACTTGTTTTTTCGGAGACCAAATCAACGCCCGATTTTAATATAAAATATTTTCTTTTTCTAATTGTTGGGTGGCTCATGGTCGGTCATCGAGAACTAAAGCTTTGCAATATTTTAAATTTCTATATTACATAGTTTTTGAGGGAAACATCTTTGTGACAAATACGAGTAAAAATGAGTAATAAAAACAACGCATTTATTTTAAAATATTTTTAATATTCGTATCGATATTTACTTTTACAAATTTGATAATGTTTATTTTTATTTTAGTTAAATTGTATTTATAATTTATATTGGATTGGCAACCCTCTCATATTTTTTGACTAACAAATAAAATAAATATGTATATAATTGTGGCTCGGAGTGCTGACAGATGTGGAAACAGACAACAGATTAATGTTAATAATTATAATTTACAAATTGTAAAATTTTAATTTTTGATACTATAATTAATATGAAAATTGAAACTGTTATTCTTCGTTTTAAGTTTTTACTTCTGCCTGCAGTTCCCATGACTGTGCATTTTTTTTTTTGCTTGCTCGATTGGTGGATGCGTTCTGTTTGATATTCAAAGCGAACCTCCTAGTGTAATATATCAAGCCCAACGTCAGTGGCGAAGAGCTGACAGTTTGATTCAGTGGTTATAGCTGCCGTTGGCGGAAATCATCATGAACTTTACTGTTAAAGACATATTTATGCATATTGTTATAAATTTCGTTACAATAATAAAACACTGTGGATTTAAGCAGAAAATGTATACGTATTTCTTCGTAATCCTATCGAAAGGCGACTCGTGTCAATTTATTTAAGTAACTCGTTTCCTATTATTCTATTTCTCGAGAAAACTAGAATGCGTATTTGCGTATAGTCACTCCAGTCAGCGACTCGCGAATTTCTAACGTTCTTAGACATCTTTACTGCAAAAGTTTTTCATTCAAGAGAATTACATAATCTAAAAAAAGCATGCATGTTACAATTGTTAACTACTGACTAATGAAATAAACACTAACACAGTTTCATACAATACAGGATGCTTCAGTCATCAATTTTATCTATTTATTCGTCTTAGTAAAGACAGAGAATCGAAAAAAATAACTTAAGTCGACATATTAAAAGAGACAAATCAATCCACAAAATCGACCTAACTCAACACTCCTGGTTCACAAGAAATTCTCTTATAAGTATTATTTATAACGTTCATGGATCAGACGTTATTACGATACCAAGTGCAGAGACTTAATATGAATATCGACGAGAGCGAATATCTTCAACTAATGGGCAACGAATTTTTACATAATCATTTTGAAACTAATATGGAAATAATCGCATCTACTTTCTATTTTTAGCTTCTTTAATCAGCCGATCTGACGAAAAATATAAGTGAAATTCTATAAAATAAATTATGCAAAGAGTATATTAAAATAATTAACCGATCTGGCAAAAATTAAAACAAGAATCAATTGAATGACGACGCTTCGACAAAATTAATTTTCAATGTTCAAACAGCTGGATTATTTAATTTCGAAGTATATGAAACATTTGTCGGCAGTTAACTGATTGTTTATGAAAAAGGTGCTAATGACGGAATTCCTAACATAACCCCAGTGGCGGAGCTAGAAACCAATACGCAGAAGAAACTTTTCGGTATCCTCTTTTTCCTAAAAATGTACGCTTTTTATAGGATTTTTGACAAACATTTTATTCAGGAGAATCTTAGATCTCAAAGAACTAAAAACAATACCAAAGGATTGTCCATAAATTAAGGAAAATTGATTTTGGACATTTTAATTTTGTTTTTCCCCCCTCCACCGCCGAACTCTCGATCGAGGCAATCAGTGTAGCAAATTTGAAGATTTCATGTTCATAAATAAATTAAAAGGGGGTGTACTATGTATCTGTTACACTCGCTTGCGTTTCAGTTTCCTAAAGGTGAATTCTTTTAATTAATACTAAAACTACATGATAAACGAACGCAATTAATGCTAATTATCATTTTTTTCTCTCTCTCCTTTGATACCAAACATTTGTATTCAATTACAGGTAAAATTTACTATAATCCCATTCGTATAGTTTCAACCGCAATTGTATTTCGCTTGCGGCAACGTTTTATCCCTTACCCTGGAATACTCAAATACAACGCAAAATAAAAACCACAAATAAAGCGATTTTTCCGACAATGTTGTTGTACCTGATGTCGCAACTATTACGGGACGAGATTAAGCAGTATTTTATTGGAAAAACAACGTTTATCATTTGTGTTTTGTTGCAGAAATGTGAAGGGCCATGATGTGAATATAACGAACAGCATCCCCCTAAGAGTAAGTAACGAAAATTTATGATTCTTTCTAAATATTTACCCCGCTTTCTTAATGTAAACCACGTCATATTTCTCAATGTTATTTTATCTTTTAAAAGTATTTCACCCTATAAAGTTCTTGAAGTTAATTTAACAATCTTTTCATTAATTAAGCCATTGCTCTACCACCTAAATCATCAGACAAAGTTTAAACAACTTATCGAGATCATGCAGCACAAAACTTTGTAAGATTTAATGCCATTGTAGACCAGCTTTTCCTAATTATGAGGCTCTAATACCTAAACAGTAAGTTGCTGAATAGTTAAGGGTCTTAATATTACGTTACCGGCATAAAGTCTTTGTGTTAATGTAATTAACTTTGAAGATAAATTAGCGGATTATTTCTGGCAAATGTGATATAGATCATGTCGTACCTTTCTTCGGAATCTGACCAATTAAAACCGCAATATATATTAACCAATAAAATTCAAGCGCCATCTATTTTAAAATAACGTACAAACTTCCTAATAATAAAATATTACACGTTGTATCATGATCAGCAGTCTTTGGGTTGGATTTGATATGCCGTGAATTTACCCACTTTATTTAGACAAAGAAACTAAACGTAATACAACAATGAATAAGATGAGTGAGTTATTAAATACTGAATGAATCACAATTGAGGAGCGCATATATTTATATATGATATCTGCTCTGGATGTTTCTACGTCGGAAAAACCTCTAGTATGTTGTAGAAACCTAGAATCTGCACATCAGTCATTTCGCGATAACTACCAGTTCCTTACGATATTAACGAGTTTTGACAAAATTACATTTTCAGAAAAAGTAAGAATTTTCAAATGGTAAAAATTAAAAAAAAATGTAATAATTAATTTTCAAAAAAAACTACAAAAAAAAGACAGAACACTGAACAGTCTAAATATTTACGGAAATACGGAAATTTTTAAAAGAGTATTCGCAGTTTTTTAAAAAAGTCAATACTCAAGATTAAAATAAGGTCGAGATTACAAGAAAAAATCTAAATTTTGCAATACAGTTGAAATCTGGAAAAAAATCCAACCTTTCAAGAAACGCGACATTATCAAAAGTTTTCATTGTCAAGTTTTCAAAGAAATTCGAAATTTTCGAAAAGTAACGTTTTGAAAATGTCGAAATTTTTAGTAGGAATCTTAAAAATTTTAAAACTCCAAGCAGCACCCCCATTAGTTTTGGATACGAGCCGCCACTGACGATTGCTCCACTAAACATTTATTAAAAAATCACATTAGTATTTTTAACATAAGATTAGTATTTCTCTGAACATGATAATTGACTATCGAAACGCGTTAAAATTGTTGTGTTTTTTAATGTTTCTCAGTTTTAGGGGACAAGATTTATATATCGATATATAAAATAAATTTCGAATAACATTACGTTTTGAATACTTTTATATGGAAACAAAGTTGCGCGAGGCCGATACTACAGATCGCACGCCTTCGCATCTCTGAAAAGATTTTATTTGGCTGCCTCGGACAATTTCTCCACTAATTCTTTTACATAAATCCCCCTTGCGCCAACTTCGCAGCCACCTAATGTAAATGGCAAAGCTGTCTATCACTGTCGAAAAAAGATTTTCACGAAAATTACGAATAGGAATGCTTCTTATCCTGCTGTAGTATTCAATATCATCACGTAACGTCCAAAAACCGGCAATAAATCGAATTTCAGTAATGCAATCTACGAGTAGGCACTGTAATGTCTTTTGAATAAGAAAAAAGACGAATTTTTAAATTTCAAGATTAACCTGGTAAAGAAATGTTCGAAATTTATTAAATCAGTTCGATGTTTTATATTTTATCATTTTCAATTTTAATATTTCTCGTTATATTTATTGTTAATAAAGTTTATTGGTAATAAATTTTTAAACTACAGTTTTAAAAAGATACACAATTTTCGAATAAATTTTTAAAAAGCCTAAACGTTAATAAGAACCTAAAAAATTACAAAAAAACATTCTCAAGCTTAAAAATTTTCGATTTAAATTTAAACACGGAATTTTGACGAAAAAGTCTACGAAAATAAGTTTAAAAACATTAAAACTACCTGGTCCGGCGAGCTTCGTGCAGCCCCAGAATTAATAAATATTGTATTAACTTATTGGCTGAATTAAATTTAACATTAAAATATTTGATACGCTCGCAGATAAGCCTTGTTTATTCTCGACAAAGCTCTATGCCCGTTTCCGAGCGTATCCTACGCGAAAAACCGCTAAAAATGGGTCATAATCAAAAGAGATACAGCGCCATCTACTGGAAACTGGTTCCAACACGTTTACGGTTAGTGTAAGAAAAGTTGTAAAAACAGTGCGAAATTTTGTGATTTTTCACGTCAGTTCAGCACAAAAATTACGAAATTATAAAAATAAAAATGTCAAATTTATCTACACTACCACTTTCCTAGTTTTAAGTTTTCTCTTCTGTCGGCAGTCTCCAAAATTGCCTACTTTTTTCTTTTAAAATTCGTCCAGATTGTAAATTAAAATTCGAAATAAAAAAACAGTAAAGATCTCTAACTTTGGCTTTTATTTTTTCAACGAGTTTTTTCGAACTGCTGCATTTCTCCAGGAATTAAACTAGTCGTATCATTTAACTAAATTCCATATCGTCTGAAAATTTTAATAGCGATAGTTAATAAGACAAATTTTCGTAAAAACACTTCCTTGAAATAATTCGAAATCAATCATGGGAACGAAAGTTTGACATGGATAATTAAACATAAATATTTACTTTTAATTAAAACAGGCAGCATATTCATCATAGTTTAAAAATGACGTGCACATATGTCCTAACTAACACTCATTATTTGTTTATTTTTCTGATAAAATTTAATCATAACAATATGTTTAATTAAGCATATTAAATTGTTAATTATAAAATAAAAATATTTCGATTTGACACGACTTTTACTTACGCAGGTTAACAAAATAACCTGAAAAAAATTATTAGTTTTCAAGTATAAATTCCACAGAAAGTTTTCTTTTTAGCTCTCGATGCATTTATTATTCAAAGCGAGCGGCAGTAATTTAAAGTTTTAATTACGATTCTTTCTAACGAATTTAATGAAACAACGAATTACGAAGAGTTTATTCCGTTTTAACTTTAGCTAAAACAAAAAGTTTAAGCAAAGTCCAAATCGGTCGCAATATCATGAATTATTTTTCAACTTCTTTTTCTCTCCGAGTATAGATTTTGCATTCGATTTATGCATAACATATCTTGATGAAATAAATAATGGACTCAATTGAAGAGACCACGTTCATAAACATAAGCCCCTTAAGCATCTTTCTCCTTTTGTCGTTTGTGGGCGAATGCGTACTTCAGTGGTGAACATTCTAAGCACAAATAATGAGATATAAATATGGTAAACGTATTCAAGAAAACGAATTTATGTCGCCATAAATTCCCTGTTAAAAATATGTAATCCTAAATAGAATTTAAATGTTACAATAGGAAATGATTAAACTAATTGAAAATGTCATTATTGCGTTCGTTAATAAACTTCAAAAGTTAAATTCCCCATTGACATTGGCATTCTCCCAATAATGAAACTTAACTCGTTTACAACTTGGCACTTAATCGAACAAACGAATTCCAATCAATGAAAATTATAACTGAAGTCGTTTTATTTGACTTTTTAATTTACAATAAGCAAAAATCTTAAAATTAAATACCTACCACTTGCGAGCGATATTAAAGCGTTTAAATCCCCACCCGAGCAAAATCAACAAAACGAGTTTATGTACGATACATACATACTTACGTTTGCTTTTGTACGTCCTCATGTGCTCACTTCCATAAAAATCTTATAAATTTCTGATCATCGGCGAAATTGAATAGAGAGGTAAGCGTTCTCCCGAGTGGTTCGCTGGGAAAACACATAAATTTCCCTCTTTGAAAAAGGAACGGAAAGCCAAATCCTATTTATAACCCCGGTAATTGATCGGAGACCGAAGCACACAACAATTACATTATCCCTGGCATCAATATTGCCACTTAACCGTCACTAATTGATGCCTAATATGGGGACCTTGTTCCTTGTTTATA
Source organism: Dastarcus helophoroides (assembly GCA_028583605.1). Taxonomy (NCBI): domain Eukaryota; kingdom Metazoa; phylum Arthropoda; class Insecta; order Coleoptera; family Bothrideridae; genus Dastarcus; species Dastarcus helophoroides. The sequence continues at coordinate 44,165,790 of CM053329.1, forward strand.
TATTTTTAATTAGATTTGGCGTAACAATTTCGCCACATTTTTCACTTTTGTAAAGCATCAACACCAACAGGCATAAAAAAATCGAATTCCTAGAAAAAATGTTCTTTAATTGATTTTCGTTCTGTTTTTTTTAGTATTATAATTTAATTTAATCGTATCTGAGCGTTCATATATCACTTCCAGAGACTTATCACTCTAGTGCCTGGCGCACGTGACGCCATTCTCGTTGTACATCCGCAAGTCCCGGATGGTGCATGGAACCTGCAAGGATCGGCAGGACAGGAGGAGTTCCATTGTCTGAGGGTCTCCGCATACGCAGGCATCTTCTTCCGCATAGCTCCACCTCGGGAGATTGTTTTTCCTTCTCCCGATTTAGTTCCGGAATCGGTTAAGTGTTTTCCAGGTACTCCATTCTAATTCAGATCCCGCAGGGAGCTCTTCCTTTGGGTTCCAGCCTGGGGCGCTTTTTTCTCCTCTTTGGTTGAAGCTTTAGTGGACATGAGAGGTTGTGTAGACCGCATAAAACCTCGCCTAGATTTTAGCCTGATAATTTTAGTGTGATAATTGTTCATGAAAATTTCGCGCTATATTAATCAGAACTGAACCTATTATAGCCTATCCTGTTACAGTCACGAACCTCTGAGTTAATCGTTAAGGCTTTAGGAACTTTTCTTAATGAAAATTAAATATTTTTAGAAATTGATATTTTAAATACTACTTTTGTCAGTAATACTATTTTTATTGTTGTTTTACAAAAACATGAAAAATATTTTGCATATCGTTTACAATTTATACCAAACAATCGTTACGGTTAAAATACATTCAGCAGCGTGCGATCCATTCACAATAAACAGGAATTGTACGCGAAAAACAAAAATTGCTGATGATAAAAAAGATTATCGCGACAAACTGATTTTTTGGGGCGCTAGAAATTTTTTAAATAATAAATAGCTTAAACACTAATAACGAATTAACGGTGTGGAATATTAAGCCTTTGTGCTTCACATTTAAAAAAAGAAGAATTAGTTTACTTAGAAATGCTTTGGAAAAATTCATTAGGTAAGTAAGCGGCTTCAAAACATTTAGAAAATATGGGAATTTTATTGACTTTGAAGCGATAAGGTGAAAACTCCTTAAAAGCTCGAAAGCTCGGGAAAATTCAAATTTCCATTTCCCAACTAACTTAAAATGCGAACTAAAAACGCCCGGATAAGAGTTATTAAAGTCGAGATTTCTCCCCTTTCTCGCTTTCGACAGATCCCTATAAATTTTCTTCTGCTAATAATATATTTTTCCGCTTACGACCCAATTACGTTCTCATCTGGTTATAAACGGCTGCTAATACGTTTTCTTTATATTTTTCACGATATCTTCTTTTTCTTCCGAATCGACCGCTATCCCCCAAAAAATATCTGACACGTAGCAATGTCAAAGCGACACAAAGGCATTATTAGGCACTTTCTTTCCCCTAATAGGAAGGACACTTTATTACGATTTTATTTCCTAATCCGTTTCACAATTAGGGACATTTCATTTAATGAAGGAAATAAAATGTCGAAAAAACGAATTCTAAATGCCAATAATTAAAATAATGGACGTTTTTTAGCTCGAGACCGTTTAAACGAAAGAAAAGGGTCGTTATAAAGACGCCGGAAATTAATTTAATATGCGATAATTTTAAGTTCGAGTTATTTATGAAGTTACGACAAGAATTTTCTAACTATTGTACGCCGATGACGCAGCTTTCTTTGAAATATCGTTATAGCTTCAGTTACAATAACTGAGTTGGACAAAGACGGCTGAGACGAACTAATTCGATTTATTAAAAGTTTTTCGGTAAGCTGCTTTATCTGATGAAATATCGAAAGCAAACGGGCGTTGCAAATTTAAGTTCGTTAAAACGATTAATTAAGTGGATCTTTGTAAATGATGCTTTTATATTCAATAATCAATAAGAAACTCCAAAAGTGCCTTAACCATTAAAAGTTGACCACAGAATTAATATTTTACCTTATGAAAATGTCTTGTTTTATGTTATTGATTTCCACGCTTGGGCATGTATGAAAAATTCTTGACATTCCTACAGATTTTTACAAAATACGATTTTATTCTATCAAGGAGGAAAACAAAAATAGTAGATGATGGGAATTTTGAAATATTTAAACACGTTTCTGCTTTTCAAATATCACCTTCGAATATTCGTTTAGGTATAGTATTACTTTTTAAATTTTTATTAGTTTTATTGTTGAATAGCCAAACTTCTCAATTTTTTTTAGTATTTTGTTATTTTGAATATATGTTTATAATTTTATCTTATTTTTTATATTTCTTCAGTTCTATGCGCAACATTGGTAACATTGATTTCCTTGGATCTACCGACAAAACATAAATAGTTAGGTGGTGTTTGAGAACAAAGCGGGCATTCGAGTACGCTTGCATTTTCTCTCGTTTCTCTCGCTCGAAGAGAATTCGGGATAAATTTAAATTATTCGATCTGGTAACCGAAACGCTTTTGAATTGCAAAGTGAAATTTCTTACCAGTTAGGAAATTTGGAAGCAAAACGATGGGAACGGAGATTAAAATTATATTAAGCCAACAAGAACATTTAACTATCGTTAATATTAAAAGGCCGCCACAATGATTTCATTCTTCACTTATGAAATTTCAATTTTTAAAGTTGTCTTTATCTCTGTTCGGATTTCTTTGTCCTTTAACTGGACACGTTTAATTATTGCACATTTGTTTTTATTAGAAATTGGTACATTTTCAAACTTGTTTCTCGTGCGATATAAATATATCTGCTTTCGTTGAAAAAACTACTGTGGCACTCACTTTTGTTCTGTACAAGTGCAATCAAACAATTAAAATAATAATCAAACTAAAACACAATTTAAACAATGCACAATAGCCAATTTAACTCATAATAGGCGTATAATAATGATTGAGATGTCACAGGATCGAATCCCGTTGTCGATCACGCATTTTTTAAATCTAAACTTCTTAGGAGCGATGAGCGTTTCTTGACAGGAGGTAAATTTATCATTTCTTGTTACCATAACGCTTATTTCGTTATCAACATGCTCTAATATTAACAGCAGAGTATGTTGGTAACACGTGATGGTAGCGCGAAACCAGAAGTTTACTGCCTCTCCAAAATCGCAAACGCGCCTAAAGAAGTTTCCAATTCAAAAAACACACATTCGAATGATATTATGATATATAATATAATTCGAAGTTGACAAAAACTTTGATAAATTAAAGTATTAAACAAACGTAGACAAACATTGTCGCTATTGTTATCAACGTTCAAACACAAACTTCATTTTTTTACTAAGTTACGTAAACGTATTGTTAAATATAAATTTCAAGTGCTGATTTTTCCCAAAACCAAAATTGAGTTATATTTATTAAAATGTTTCACTTCGTTTCAGATATACCCAAGATGCGACGATCTTCGAACCATGTTCTTCAAACTCAAACTTCCGAACCTCTTATTGTCGTCGAAGACCAAGACAATGAGTCGTGCGGACGCAGTTCCCGTCAAAGTTCGGAAGAAGAATCGCCAACCATGAATCCCTATCTTCTATCGCCTTTCGCCAGAGAAGTACGTAAACACTCTCTACCGACACCTCAATGTAGCGGAATCACGGCCAGTCAAGTCAGAAGGCTTTCCGAACGAGGGGAAACCGTAGGGCCGGGCCCCAGACAGGCCGAATTCTTAGCGACCCTTTCCACGGCTCCTCAACCTACGCCCGGGGGTAGAAGGCATTCCGTCGTTACGATTTCCCGAGTACCTCCCGCTCTATTCGGGCGTAACCGAAGGGAATCCGTCGCGGTATTCCCTTCGGGCCCGGCCAGGATCTTACCGAATAGGAGAGAATCTATAGCTTGCCCGCCGTCGACCGAACCGAGAGGTAGCGTTCACAACCTGCAGTTAGACATCATGGACGACATCGTCCAAGCTCGCAAAGTCAGAATGAAATTGTGGAACACCAGCAGCGAGAAAGTCTGCGAAGTGCAACCGCTGGACGAAACGGGCGGCGATAACGTCCAAAGGTACACCAACGCCGGCCGCAGATATTCCGATTTCGTCGGTACGACTTTAGCGCCGATTCCGAGTTCGAACAAACGGCGAGCTTCCGAACTACCGCCGCCCGCACCCTGCACCTCGACAAGCGCAAGTAAGCCTTCCGCCTCAGGCATAGTTTGCTCAAATACTGATCTAATCTCTATTTTATCCTCCTTGTCCACCTCCGCGACCGAAATCAATCAGTGTGAGGAAAGCTCGAAAATCGACGCCTCGGCTCAGAGGCGGAGTCGACTGAAGAGCTCTAGGTCCAATAGCTTCGACGTTTCGATTCTTCATAAAGTCGCCTCTGACGCGCCGCCGGCCGATAAATCTCAACAACCCCCCAGCAACTGGTTTACGAAACGACATCAGCCCAAAACAGTGCCTACCGCCGCCCCGTCCAAAAAGGTGGTGGAAAAGGAACCGGGCAAAGTGGTGTGGGACGAACGAAGCGGTTCTCTAGTCGACGCCCACGCGTTGGGCAGCGCTATCGAGGTCTTTCTTCGACAGACGACGCCCGGCGGAGACTCTTCCGGTCAGTCTTCGCCGCAAATTTCCCCAAATAAAAGTTCGAAGACGAAGAGTGCCTCCGGTAGAACAAAGACGAATTGGTTTTCGAGTAAAAACGACGACGATTCGACTGAAACGTGCGATTCTTCGCTTTGTTCCACGCTTAAAGATCTATTTGTAAAATAATATGTTGCCCCCTTCATATTCGGCACCGATGTTACTTCAATGTTAATAATATCAATGTGTCTTATATTACTAATGATGAGAGTTAGCGAGAGAACGGTCGTTATTAAGTCGATATAAAATGTTTCTTTTTAATTAACAACATCTAATATTAATCCTAATTGCTATATCTTGTTGCGTCGAAGCTTTCAAACCTAAAAATGATCATACGATAATGATCGAGAGACGGCAGCTTTCCACCTCTTTAGGAGTGCTTATGGAGGGACGAAATTGTTAACGTTCCCCGTAGGGCTCGATGGACTAGGAAACGTGAATGACGTTTTATTTTTAGCTTATTTATAGTCGGCATCAAAAATGTTTGTTCATCAAAAAGATTTTAGACCAATTACTTTTTAATCCTGAAATATGTTCGAGTATAACGTTTTTTTTGCCAACAAAATATTTCGCAGTGTCGTTGCCAAAATATTTTGATCCGATAAATGTCCATTTTTTTTTTTTGGAAATTCGCCTTTTCTTCTGAAATTTTCCTCAAAATCTCTTTTTTTTAAATTTCTACAAAAATTTGGCCCTTCTGGGGAATTTTCTCGAGGTTTTGATTTCTTTTTTCAAAATTTGCTTGGGATTTCAAAAATTTCGATTTTTACTACGAAAATCGTCTTTTTCTCAAAATTTCGATATTTTTCGTGTCTTGCAAAACTTTTCAGTTTCAACTTAAAATTATTTTGTTTTTTTAATAATTAAAACTTTAAAATCGACATTTCGAATTATCTAGAAATTAACGTCGTCATTCATTTGATTTTCCCCTGTAATTTGAAAAAAAAAACGACTTTTCTGTTGCTTAAGTTTTCCATTTATAAAAGATACCACAGGCTACTTACTGAACGAGTAAACTATAAACGCTCTTTTCATTTTATTTGTTCCATTGGTTGAAAAAATTGCCCACCCTTGTTTTAGACGTATGTATTCAGGAGATGGGTACCTGCACATCAGTCACTTCACGATAACCTTCTGGTAGATTCTTTAAAAGGATCCATACACTACGCCATTTGTCCGCGTTTTACACATTCGTTATAACATTTTTCCATTTTGCAAAGAAAGTTTCCATGGAGAGCGCATCACTCCAAATGTCACAGTTTCATTTGATCAAAATTAAATCTAAGAATGAGTGATAAATCGTGAATTCCGCCCTCCAGTAGCTTGAAATAGTCATGTTTAATCAACATAATACCCGTTTCGCGGGCGTGTAATGATTTTCATTTGAACAAACTCGATAAGATAGAATTACTAATTACGCGAGCCCTCGGTAAATTTACTTTGTAAAATATGGCTTCAGCCCTCTTTAATATTTTAATGGAAACAATGGAGCGCAAATTATCCGTTACTTTATCAATTATGAAAGAAACAAATATGCTCATTACCCGCTAAAATTAGTTACAAATTCTACGTTACGTTTAATTTCGCTCCAGGTTATCTTGTTGCTTTCATCTCCACGTATTTTGTATTTTAAGGACATAAATGTATGTCTATGCGGTGAGATGCTTAAATTTGGAATAGCGTTATTTAAAAATTTGATTTCCGTTTTTAAATTACCATTTTCTGACACGCACAAGTTGATGATGTTATGTTATCATTTTAAAAATAGAACGATGTTCTCTTATGAGAAATGATTTATAGGTTCGAGACTTTTGTCGAATGTTTACAAGTCATTAGTTATATTCGGAAAGTACTAAATTGTTTCTTCGACGTTTCGAAATGCGGAATACTCTAGAATATTTGGAATGTAAATATAAGGCAATTAAGTTGCCTATCAATAAAGTGTTATGCTGTTTGCTAATAAGTTGTTCATTAAAATATAGAAAAATCCACGGGTTTACGTTACAGTTACGGGAACTAGTAACTACTAAAGCATAACACATTATGAATTTTGTTCTAAACCATAGCATTATCCTGTATGGTTAAGTCAAATAAGTTGCCATCCTTACAAGATCGTATTAGATTAGCGTTCGTGACAAAACCACAAAACAAAACAATGGCGAAACTGAATTCGAATTTTCCATGTATGTATATCTGATTTATAAACGCGCAGAGATGGATATTAAGCGGAAGAGCCAAACGTCAATTAATTTTTCATCGAATTTCAATTATGTACCAAATCGCAAACTGAGCTCCAACAGATAATCGATATGCCCTTCTCTTTCTCTTCTCGTTTCGCCTGAAAATGGGACATAAAACGTGGAAAATATGTTTTTGAATTAATAATAAAATTTCGGAGGGCAAACTTGACGTTAATTTATTCCACTACGATTTCTCATTTTGCTAATTCAGAGTCTGACAAACCAAGATGTTGCTTGTCTCGAGTGTTGTTAAGTATTTCATTACAGAACATTTAATTGAAATTATTTGTTCAGGTTAACATAACTAATGGAGTTTGCTGTGATGCAAACCCGTATTACAAGAATGAAAGTTATCTCACATAGTGACCTTTGTAACCATCAAGTTGCATCGTATTTCTGGTTGTTGTATACAGAGTGGACAATAAGTAATGGTACACAGAGCAATGGTGGATTTTTCGAATAAAAATAATGTGATTTAGCTACATTTACCTTATACCAAAAGTTGATATTAACAGAGATGCAGGGTGGCAAAGTTGAAAAAAAAATCCATTTTTTCGAATAATTATATAATGAACTGTAACATAGGCACCAAATTTGGCACAAGGGAAGTTTTTTAAGTGGACAAACTCTAATTTGCCAACATATTACCAATAGCTGATAGGGGGCGCTGCCTGCGCTATCCTCCATATTTCTAAATCATCATAACTTTTTTGTGCACCCACGTATATCAATTTTAGATGGGTTATTTTATTTCCCCATATTTTTTACCGTTTCCAAGATATTTGCCTTTAAAGCTTGACTTGCCTTGGTTTTAAATTACTAAAATATTAAATTGTCGAAGTAGGCTTGAAAAAAAAAGTAATAATAAGACAGCTTTAAAACTAACTTATGTTAAATATTAATTTTCTGATAATATTATTACCTAAATTTTGAAAATCTCAATAAAGAAAATCGAAAAAATTAAGACGTAATTTATTTTCTAACATAGAGATGTGAGATATGATCTCTGAATCCGCACAAGAAAATTTTAATAGTCTGGGTGGTCAAAGCAGATATTTGAAGGTAGATTTTTAATTGTTTACAATTCCTTTACATGAAAAAGGTATTTCCCACATACTTATTTTTGAAAATAAATATTGCTTTGGTATTTTATTTAAATTTGCTTTAGAAAATTAAAAAATATGTGTAATAATAATGTCAGAGTAATATTTATTATTGACCATTTTAGAGTCAGTTTTATTACTTTTATTTTGAAATTTACTGAGAAAAATTCACATTTACATAACTTAAAATAAACGTACGGCAAACTTTGAAGGCAAATATCTTGAAAACGGTTGCTTGTATCAACATTTAGAAAGAATACCTCTTTTACGTAAAAAATGTAGATAAATAAAAATATCCATTTAAAATAAGTGTATATGAAGGCACAAAAAGGTTATGATGCTTTAGAATAATACAAGGTAGCGCAGGTGGCGCCACCTATGAATTACTGACAATCTGTTAGCAAATTAAAATTTCTTGACCAAGGAAACCCCCCTATGCCAAATTTCTTGTCTATAGTGTAATGTGTTCATCAATTATGCGAAAAAATCACTTTTTTTTTCAACTTTAGTACCCTGTATCTCTGTTAATATCAACTTTTGGTATAAGGTAAATGTGGCTATATCACGTTATTTTATGCAAAAAATCTACTCTTGCTCTATGTACCATTACTTATGGTCCATCCTGTACGTTTATACAATATAGATATAATACGTATCTTTTTTTATAATTAGCAAGTTGAACTTTAAAAGCTTTGACGAACAAAATCCGAGCACTAAAAATGCAAATTTAAACAGCCAAGAAATAATTCTTGTTTAATAGAAAATTCGTAGACTGTGTAAAACAATATTGTGATGACTTTGCTGGTCGAAGTCTTTTGTTAGTTAGGTTATATGTACATAGAATATTTGAAGAGTTTTGGACCAGTATCAATGTTGTTTAATGATAGACAATCCATAGTAATAAGTAGATAGGTGTTATAAATTTATGAAGCTAAATTCTAAAAGTGTATATTTTTCGTAAATTTTAAGACTTAGTTGTTAGCAAGCACATATATTTTATATTTTTGAAGCGTCGATACAGTGTTTTTTTTTATATGAATCTAAAACATATGTGCGTCATTTTTTAATATATCAATGTTTCTTGTAGACTTTTCAATTATATCAAATACCAATGGACATTGTCAAATGTTGTATGTTGAATCCTTAATAAATTTAATTTAAAATAAACAGTTTCTTGATTTTCCAATCTTTTGTTTCTTCCCAATACGTTTAGTGTTGTGTAAGTGGCGACATCTGCTGCAGAGTAAAGAATACAGTCCTAGCTGCCTAATGTTATGCTTATCCGATAAACTGTTGGAATGCGTCGCGGTGTCGCGATATTTAACGCTTCTTAATAATTTGCCATTCCAGCAGGCGAACCGTGAACACTAGAATTTTTTTTTTAAGTTTAATCCACTCGCAAAGGGTAACCCCATTGTGCCTTCAAAGCACTGCGGGTAGGATACGGAAACAAGGATAGATGGCGATGAACCGCCTTCTTAAACAATAATAGGTTGTAATTTTTGGGGAAAACTCCTTTCGGTAACGCGTTCCATACCTTGGAAGTTTTATAGAAAAAAGAGTCTCCGTAGACAGAAGTCTCCACTGTGTCAAGCTGGACCACACAGGAATTTGCCGTCTCCGACTGTCTTGTATGCCTCAAGAATCTTGCCATTAGGGGGATTAATCCTATTAGTTCCTGCGAGCATCTTCCATAATAGTATCTGTAAAAAAGAGACAAGTCACCAAACATCCGCCTGTGCTCTAGTGTTTCGAGAGAATCGGTCAAACTCTCGTCATCACTTAGGCGAATCGCTCTTCTTTGAATTGAATCCAAAAGAGCTAAAGTGTACTTTGGGACAAAACTCCAAACATGAAAACAATATTCTAGTGTTGGCTTAACTTGAGCTTTGTATAGTGTGAGTAGCTGATGAGCTGTAATGTACTTTTTTTGCTCTAAAAAGAAAGCCTAGCTTCTGAGAGGCGGATTGGGCAATGGCGTGCACATGATCCTGCCAAGTAAAGTTAATACTCGCATTCACTCCTAGGATAGATAGATTAGATCCCATCGGAAGAATTGTATCGTCCATTAGTATGTTTGTTGCATTATCCCTTGATGTTTTCTTAGAGAAAACCGCTGCCAGAGTTTTTGAAGCGTTGAAGTCGACCAAATTTTTCCTACCTCATTCCAGAATGATTTCGAGATACCGATTTATCATCTGTATTTGTTGTTCCCTTAGTCGATCTGAAGCAACGACGGATAATGGTTTGTCGGAGGAAAAAGAAGACACAAGGCTACTATCATCTGAGTAGCTGTATATTGGATTGGAAATTGAAGCTAAAAGATCCTTTATGTGTAACAGAAACAGAGTAGGAGACAGGACAGGCCCCTGAGGCACCCCTTCATTAATCGCAAATGTCTCGGATGAGATGCAATCGACGACGACCTAAAGAGATCGGTCAACGAAAAAATTGGATATCAAATGACAGAGTCTAGGAGGAAGACCATAAGATGTTAATTTGGCGAGAAAAGATGTATGTAAAATAAGGATGAGATACTCCATATTGTACATACACGCTCATATCTGAAAACTTATATAGAAAGTAGGGTGACCTTATCCTGCTTCAACTCTCTCCACCTCTCACTTATCCTTCTTTACAAGAGAAATCGAAAAATTATGGAAAAATCAAAATTTCAGAAATAAAATCGACATTCTGATATTTAAGTCAAAATTTCGAAAAATAAAAGGAAACTCACTGAATTATTTAAAAAACGCAAATTTTGATATAAAAAAATTAGGATTTAAATTTCAAAAAATAAAGGCAATTTTAAAAAAAGAAACTAATTTCTAATTTAAATTCGAAATTTTGAAATAAAAAACTTAAGTTTTAGGGTTTACATTCGAATTTTCGAAAAAAATCGTTGTATCCAAAGAAAATCTCTTTAAAATATCGAGTTTAAAATGAAAGTTGTAGAATAGAAATAAAAATCAAAAATGTAAATTTTTAGAAAAATGAAAATCTCAAAAAAATCCATAATTACAAAAAATCTCGAAATGTTCAGAAGAAAATCCAAATTTCGAGTTTGAAACCGAAATTTCAGAAAAAAGTTTGTTTCACTTTTGAGAAATAAAAATTTCAAAAAAAGTCAACATTTCTAGAAAATACCAAAATTGGAGTTTCACATTTTTTTATATTTCCGCTTTAAGATCGAGAAATTGAAATAAAAATTTTGAGAAATAAAAAGCGATGTTTGTAGATCGCAACATATATCGCCCTATTTATTGCGTCATTAATTAGGCCATAGATATTTGCGGCTTGAGCTAGATAAGTTTTTTTTAGATTATAATAAATAACTCTGAAAATGTTTCTCCGCGCGAGCAACAATTTCGTTAAGAGTGGGTTTTAGTATCATACAAAAATCAATTGGGCGTATCGATCCTTTCAAGTTCGAAAGGTGGACTAAATTCATTAAATTTTAAACGTACGTCCGATTAATTTAAATTACCCAATGACCTGTAAAAGCCAACACTTTTTAAAACCAATACAAATTATTTGGGCTAAAGCAATAAAATGTTATATGTATATTTGGAACTCAAAATCTTTTACTATTGAAAATGGTCATTTAAAAAATTACGAAGTTTTGTGGCATTTTTTCTATCGTGCACATAGCAGCCCTAGCTGACGTTCTGACGATATTTGGCTTTGCTTCTTTATACAAGTTGCACCATTTTAGACCCTATTTATATGTATAGGGTGTTTTCGGATAAAATGCTAATTTTTATTTTTAGGAAACAGGGTGTTAAAAATTAAGAAAAAATTTAGTTTTTCCTTAAATACTTTGAAATGCTTGTAAGCATATAAAATTATTTTTGCAGGAAAAATATTTTTTTCTAAATACCTGTGGATTCTCCTCATTTCAATAATGGTAGTTTTATTAATTAATGTGTCAATTGATATAGAATAGTCATGACTGAAGCAAATATTTTTAACAAGTCGAGGTTCTACAATTCAATCAGGAATAATTTCATAAAATTGAATTTTTTCATATCATCATTTGAAAACTCATCCTTTCCTTAATATTTCGACAGGTTATCGAAATGTTTACCTACTTTATGCTTAAAATTCCACTTTTATCAAAATCTGGCCTCATCAAAATTTGGATTTTTAAATTGGCAGGTTTTTTTTTAAACACCATTTCTCAAAATTGGACTTTTTGTTTATCGAAATTTGCATTTTTTCGAAAGTTCATACTTTTTTGGTAAACAAAATAAAAATTTTGAAAATAATATTAATCTAGGAATTTAAAAAATTTTTTGGAAGTTATCAGTTTTTGTAAAAAGAGAAAAATTCTGTGAATTTTTTTTTCAAATTCAACTTTTTTTTTAAATTACGACATTTATCTCAATATTGGACGTCACAGTGGGACAGAATTGGACGTTTGTTTCCCTCTGATTCAAGCAGTCAAAAAGAATAAGTAAATATTTAGCCTGGAAACTTCGACTTTTTTCTTGAAAATTCGTCTTTCTCAGAATTTCAAAATTGGTTTTTTTTTTCAGATTTTTTCCTCGAATTAGCGTTGTTCTTAAGATTCAATATTTTTCTCAAAATTCATATTCTTTCTTAATTGCCGATTTTATCTGTAAAATTCGATTTTTTTTCTTAAAATTTGACTGGAAAATTTCGATTATTTTCTTAATTTCGAAGTTTTTCTCAAAATATTCACCTTTCATCTTTCGGAACTTGCCTCCAGAGACTGGTTTATTAAAATTTGTTTGTTTTTCGAAATTATGATGTTTATTTCAAAATTCGACATTCACCTAATGTTTTTGGAAATTTTGTCTTCGTAATTCATTCTTTTCTCGAAATTTTGACTTTCTATCGAATTAGAATTTTTTTTCAATAAATTTAATTTTTTGAAGTTCTGTCAATTCTTACTATTCGTTTTTTTTTTTAATTTAAACTAATTAAAATTTGACTTTCCAGAAATTTTAAGTTGTATCTCAAAATTCGCCTCACATTAAAAACTTCGATTTTTATCCCGAAATGAGATTTTATGGAGATGTAGACTTTTTCCTCGAAATCCACTTTTTCTTGAAATTTCGATAAAATCAAATGTTAATAAAACATCTCAAGAAAAAGGTTTTTTGTAAATTTAACTTCTTTACCGGAATTTAAATGTCAAGCTTTAAATAAAAGATTAAATTCTCAAGAAAATATTTTAAGAAATTGCGACTTTCTGAACATTAGACTTTTTCTGAAAATTGTGATTTTTCTATAAAATTCGACTTTTGGAGTTGTCGACTATTTACGAATTTTCGAGCTTTTTTTTTGAAAGGCTAGGTTTTTATTTTACATTTGATTTTCTGAAAATTATGACTTTTTCCCGAATTGAGTTTTTTCAATTTTGTCTTTTTCTAAAGTACGAAAATTCTTTTTTTTTCCTCTAAAAATTGAATTTTTTCCTGGAATTTTCTAATACGTTTTCTTTTTGAAATTAATTTATCTTTATAAACGATCCAATAACCAAGATTCCAATGGTGACTCAAAAAATAGGCACCCCAAGTTTTAGGAGCAGGGGTTTGACACTTTTTAACCCCACCATGACAACTTCTTCATGTCAAAGGATTCAAGTACCAACATACTAATAATTTTGCTGCATTTGACAATAACAAATCGAACTGTCACTATCATTGTAGACAGTTTTTGTCCTTTATTGTGTTTATTTACTAAATACATTGTACCACTATATTTTGGAAAAATTCAGGTCATGCCACATCCTATTACATAAACTAAAAATTACTACAATTTAGTCATTTATCGATTTGCGAGCCTTTCCTGATTCATGATTATAACTACTTACGTCTTACAGCGATGAATTTAAAAAAAAAAGGAACTGAAGAGACAAGGTAGTGAGACAAACTACATTTAATGGTTTAATATTTTATTTTACTGCAGTTTCAAAGTAGAAATGTTATAAATGCAAAGATTTCTAATCCTAGTGGCAAATGATAGCCATTTTATTTTTATTATTTTTTTTTTGAATAAAAATTTCATCACAAAAATCTACTAGAACGTCTTGGAAAACTGAAACATCAAATTCTAATTGGAATGATGAGGATTTTAGCAGTTACTGTCCCATAAACATTTATCGAAAAAAATTTAGTAAAAACAGTGGATGTACCATAAAAAATAAAAAATGTCATTAACACTGTAAAATTACAATTGGCCACAGTCGGCGACGACTATTTTCTTCGACGTTTTGCCAGATTGCGAACCGAGGGCCTCTAGTTTTTTGACTACATCCATGCCCTCGACGACAGAACCGAAAACGACGTGTCTATTATCCAGCCAAGAAGTTTTTACGGTGGTGATGAAAAATTGGGAGCCGTTGGTATCGGGGCCGGCGTTGGCCATGGAGAGGATACCGGGGCCGGTATGCTTCAAAGTGAAATTCTCGTCTCCGAATTTGTTACCGTAAATAGATTTGCCACCAGTGCCGTTATGATTGGTGAAATCGCCACCTTGACACATGAAATTAGGGATGACGCGGTGGAAGGTGGATCCTTTGTAGCCGAATCCTTTTTCGCCTGTACATAAAGCACGGAAGTTTTCAGCTGTTTTTGGAACAACGTCGTTACGGAGCTGAAATAAAAAATATTACGTTGTTTATATTTAAAGACACAATATTTTTGCTTATTTCCAACAGCATTCACTTTTGCTTTTTTTTTTGAAGCAATTAAGCAGGTCTTTCTCAAAATTCAAGCTGTATTTCTTTTCTAAAATTTAAATTTTGTACCTGACAATTCAACCTTTTCTAAATATTTCGCCTTTTTTCGAAATTTAATATTTAAACTCGAAAATTTAACTTTACTCTAAAAATTAAATTAAGAGCTGAAATATATTGCATTAGTTTTACTAATTAACATTTCATCCTCTCCCACTCACTATTATAACGGTCACTTCTTTCGTTAACGTGTTATATAAATCGGTTTTTTTAAATTTAGACATTTTTTTTAAATTTCCGCTCTGAAAAATTGTAATTTTTTAAAGATGTAGAAAGTTTGAGAACTCAACTCCTTTCAAAATGTCAGTTTTTTGAATTTTCGACTTTTTGGAAACTCCCTTTTTCAAATTATAAAATTTTTTAAAAATTGTTACTTATTGAACATTTTGATTCCTAAAAATTTCGATTATTTTTTAAATTTGAATTATTTTCCAATTTTCGAATTTTTACAAACTTTCGACTATTATTAAATTTCGCTTTTTAAATTTGACACTTTTTTAAAATATTGACCCTTTTTGAAATTTTAGAATATTAACTTTTTGAAAACTACGAGTTTTTTAAAAAATTGTTGACTTATTTCAAAATGTTAACTGTTGAAAAATGCAATTAGACTTTCCTGATAATTTTGGCTTTTCTTCAATATTCAGACTTCGACAATTTTGACTTTGAGATTCAATTTCATGGAAATTAACATTTTTTTTCGAATTTTAACTTTTTTTGTAAATTTTGACATTTCATTTTTCAAATTGCGATTTTTAAAACAGTTCGACTTTCTTGATAGTTTTGTCTTTTCCCCAGAAAAATGACCTTTTGAAAAATTAGGTTTTTTGAAAAGTTGATTAAAAATACGTTATTTTTTTTTAAATCCCGACACTTTTTTTTTAAATCGACTTTGAAATTTTAGATTATTTGAAAAATTTAGAATTTTGTTGACTAAAAATTTCGTCATTTTTTGAAATACTCGAATTTTTTGAAGAACGTCAAAATTTTTGACATTTTTTGGCTTTTTAGAAATCCTTAACTTTCTATGAAAATCTTAGACATTTTTCAAAATTTCGATTTTTTAAAAAAAATTTTGATTTCAAAATTTTCGACCTTTTCAAAATTTCAACTTATTTTTTTTTGAAAATTTTGACTTTTCAAACTTCTCAATTTTTTTCAAAATGTTTACTTTTATTGAAAATTACAACTCTTAAATTTCGACATCTTTGATAAATTTGAAATTTCTTAAAAAAATTGTCTTATTTTTCAAATATTCAATTTTATAGAAAATGTCATTTGTTCTAAATTTTGACATTGATCTTTTAAAGGTAAACTGATTTTTAAAATCTCTTGATTTTTGAAAATTTTTACTTTTCTAAATTTAGACTTTTTTTTCGGCAAGTGTCAACTTGTAACATGCAACACGAAACTGATAATATAAAGTGCACGATTACAAATGAGTATATTCGATACGATGCCACGATGCCAATTCCCCGATTACATATTTCGGAAAAGTAATCGGCGATTTAATTCCGATTACATTTTTACTTACTCGTGCAGGTCTCTAATAAACATTAATTTGGTATATTTGAAAGTACATCATAATAAAATGTCAATTTATGGGGCATATAATTTGTATATAGAAATCAATATGACCTAAATTAAAAATTTTAATGAATATTTACACTTTTATCGAGCGAACGTGGTAATTTGAAATCACTACGTGTGTCATCTTAGTCATCTATTGCAAAAGCAACGGAAAATTACTGCACGTGAATGTTTCCGCAAATAAATTATGACTACAATCGACATTAAAATAAAGAGATAAATTTAGAATTTTCCACTACAACACTTAATAATGACTAATCCCATCCACTCGCATTGTACGATAATTTAAATATAAAGCGAGGAAAAGAAGCCGCCATCTGAAATTTAAGACTACAAATTAAAATTTTCCAATACGTCGTTACATAATCGAAATTAGAATACAAAATTAAACAAATCCACAAAATCTACTTCCAATTAATGCGACAGTCATTTTAGTCGCCACAAGTAAATAATTTACCGGCGACCGGCATTAATGACTTGCAAACAAGCATGGTGGGTCATTGTGTCAAGATAATTTCGACTTTTCGTCGTAAAGGTCGTTAAAACACGTGCATCGTACTTACCTCGATAACGATGCGGCCGACGGGCTGGTTATCGGCGGTCATATCGAAAAATACGCGAGGGAGACCCATTTTGCTGCAAAAATTCCTTAACGCCGAGGTAGTGAACTGCGAACTTGACTTGCACCGAACGGCGAGTGCGCTTTCAAAGGAAAAGGAACAGGCACGACGAGAAAGAGCGAAGAGAGCCATGTTTCGGAAGTTACTGCGCTCGATGACGATCAAATCAGCAACTCGTCGACTGTATCCGCAACAATTCATCGTTTAAATAAAGGCCTGGAAGTCCCATCTGAATAATTTCTAATTAGAGAGCACGCTCTACAAATATTTATTGCACCGAGGTTTAAATTTTACGGCAAAAATTAGGCAGTGCCAAAAATCGAAAATTAAGGCGGTAAATTTAAATTTATTTCTGTATATCTGACTAATATTTCCGCTAAATTAATAATATTGAACAAGAAATATGTATAAAGAAGTCTAGAATAAAATATTCTTCAATTTTCAAATTTAAACTGGAAACGTTTTAGGAAAAATGGAAATTAAATAAGAAATTTACAAAAATGTTCTTTCTCATTTTTGGCGACTTGTTCCGAATTATTTCAAAAATTTTATTTTAACTAACGGAGCCCGGTTTGTAAGTTTGTAACAAATCAACTTTAGAATCTAAACACTGAACTTTAAGAAAAAGTTCAAGTTATCACAAAAAGTTTCAAATTATTGATAAAATTGAATTTGAACACAAAATATAGAGAAAAATTCGAAATTTTTAATTTCAACTTTTCGAGAAAAAGTTGAATTTTGAGAAATCGTGTTGAGGTGTCAACAATTTAAAAAACTAAACTAAAACTATAAAAATACTCTGCATTTGGAAAAACTCTTAATTTATATAAAGATTTTTAAAATTTGTTTATTCTCGACTTATCTATGCTTGGTAAGAAATACCTCCAATATTCGATTGTTTATTGAACGATTTCACTTTTAACTAGAGATTTTGCAGTTTAAAATTTATAGAAATAGTTAACTTTGAAACTGGGGCCAAAAATTCGAAAGAAAAACCAAGATTTTGGATTAATTTTAAAATTTGATTTTATGTTACGCTTTTCGCAATAATTACAACTTTTAACTGCGAAAATTGAGATTTGTAAGAAAAACTTTTGACTTTAAAACTTTCAAATTTCAATCAAAATTTCGTTCGTCAGGAGTTCAATTTTCTAGAAAAATCATAATTACTGCACTGCAATCAAAGTTGTTTTTAATAAATTTAGTTTTATTTTATGTTGCATCTTCGAAATTAAGACTTTTTCCAAAAATGTTTACTTTTATCTCTTGAAATTTCTTAAAAATAAGAAAAATTTCAGGTTTAAATTCGGGATTTTGGAAAAATTTGGATAAATATTTGAATAAATAAACATCGAAATTTCTTTTCAAAATGCCCAAGAAAAAATTATTAAGGTTTCCTGGTAGATTTGAATTTCCTTTGAAATTTTCTTAAAACCAATTAATTTCCAATTTTTACTTTTTTTCTTCAATATTTTAATTTGAAATTCGAAGAATTTTGATAGAAATTATAATTATTATTTTGATAAATCGATTTTAATTTCTAAATTTCGATTTATAGGATAGAGTTCGATCTTCAAATTTCAAGTTAAAGGTACAATGTTTTGAAAAACGATGACATTTTAAAAAACAAATGACACAAATCGAAATGTTAAATATAAAAAGTAAAAATTACCGCCTTTAATTGGAAAATTCGAGAAGAAAACTAAAAAGTCTAAATTTTCCAAAGTCAAACCATTTCTACAAGTAAAATTTTTTTCGTTTACTTAATATTGAAAGTAATCAAATAAAGTCAACTTTGAAACTCTTTATTTTGAGCTTTACACATCACACTACTTAAACATTTATAAAAACTTAATGTTAATTCTTATTATGTATCTTTTTTCCCTTCACTATTATCTTTTTCTTCTTTCTTTACATCTTTTTCCCATCTCGAACGCGGTTCATCGTGCTTCTTCTCTTTGTCATAATCTTTTTCCCTCTTTGTACAAATATATTCGTCTTTTACAGAGGTACTCTTCAAGACAGGATCTATTCGATCGCGTATTTCGATCAAAGTGGTTTGAAACAGCTTGGAGTAGGCCTATGATAAAACCGACGTTAAAGCAAGGCTAACGACAATAAACAAGCGGATAAAACGGTACTTACACTTGTTTTTGACAGAGTTTCTTCGACTGAAGACAATTTCTCCTTGTAATCTTTCAGTTCTTGATTCAAATGTTTGATTGTGCTGTTAGATTTGTTGTGTTTTTCAGATAAACGATGATTTTCGGTTTTTAAATCGACCATTTTACCTTCGGTTTCCAATCTGGCCTTCTCACTTCTTTCCAATTGCGACATTAATCTTCCAATATCGATTAAAGCCCCTTTATACATGAGCATACCTAAAATGTTGCCGTGAATTTAAAAAACAAAAAAAAAAAAAACCATCAGTGTATAACTCACCATCTTCGGTAGAATTTTGCAGAGAATTCGACAAACATTTAGGATTTTTTCCCCCGCCGGCGCAGTTATCATCAAAAACTGGCAGCAGATTCCTGTTACCGACCGAAAGCGCATGTATATTCAGTTCTTTATCGAAATTATCTACCATCGCTTCGTCTTCTTTCGGTTTATCGGTGAGTTTTCTATAATGTAAACTGTCCCTAGTTATTACTTTGCTCACGAGCTTTCTAACTTGCGCTCTAGATAACGATAAACCCAAAGTGTAGAGTAAATCTTCGATATCTTTGTCAAAAATGTAACCGCAATGCGTTTGATCGAAATATACAAAAGACAAGAGCAAATGTTTATCTTTGGTGTATAATTTTACCCTCTCTTTCTTCTTCTTTTCCTTATCTTTCTTTTTATCTTTATCCTCGTCATCGAGATCGTCATCATCTTCGCTATCGCTTTTTTTACTGTCATTTTTCTTGTCATCTTTCTCTTTAATTTCGTCGCTTTTTAATTCATCTTTCTTCTCGTCCTCCTTTTTCTTTTCATCCTCTTTTTTCTTATCCCCATCTTTTTTCTTATCGTCTTTCTTTTTCTCTTCAGGCTTCTTTTCGTCCTCTTTGCGCTTTTTATCTTCCTTCTCCTTCGGTTTCTCCGGTAAATATTCCAAAGCTTTGTAAATATTGAAACCGAAGTCGCGCATCAGCATTTCGTTAAATAATTCGGCAAAAAGCGACACTTCGAACGAATGCTCCTTGGTGTCTTCGGGTCGATAATCCAACAATAACGACAATGACATCACGGTGCTGTCGAATTTGCCAGATTTCGCCGTGCGACTCGGATGTACCACAATGTGCGGCTGATCCGGCAACGCGTAACGCTTTTCCAACACGGCTTTTTCCTTTTCGCCCAATTTCTTTTCTTCGGGCTGGAAATTTGTTAAATTTTAATAGTCCGTTACAGTCATAAGTTTCCGTTTATTAACATTAAAAATGGAAAGGGAGAACCTCAAATTTTATAAAATAAGTTGCCATTTATAAAAAGAAATTAAAAAAAAAAAACAATGAGATGGATTCAAAATTTTGAGGAAATAAAATTTAAAATTAAAACTGCAATTTCGAATTTAATTATAATTCGATGATCGATCGTTTCTGTTATTCAGATTCACGGCGGCCGGACGATTGTGACTCGAAACGACGCAAACGTGCAACTTACTTCGGCTTTTTTTTCTTCGACGGCGACCTCCGATTCAGATTCCTGTTGAACTTCCTTGGCCGCGTCTTCGGTTTTGTCGGCCTCCGCTTTCAGCGTTTTCGTCAACCTAGCGACAAGCTGAGACTTGATGCCTTTGCTATTCAAGTTTCTCGCTTTCAATTCCTTTCTTAGATCGTTAACCGACATGGTTTTGACATCTAACTGGGAATGGTGAGTAGGTTCCAGCTTGTCAGCCGACGCTTCTTCTTCCTGCGAAAATAAAACGAAACTAATAAGGAGTGTCCCGAGAACGGTCGAGCACGCGCCCAATCACGCTAATCATTCATTCGATCGAGATTCACGAGCGAGAACGGGAGTCGTCGGGGGCGTCGCCCCTAATCTCTAACAGCTTACAGCGCTCGTATACCTAATCTATTCTACGGATTTTTTAAGAAGAAGAATAAATAGAGTAGAGTGCCTTTTCGTCTGCAGCCTGGTTGTCGTCTGTAGCGGCAGCGTCTTGGTCCGCCGCCTGGAGCAAACGACGCTCCATCTGTCTCCTGTAGGTGTGCGCGAGGCCGTCCCACTCCAGCCGGGTAGGTAGACAGCTCCAAACGTCGGGCAGAAAGATGACCACGGTTTCGACCCTCGCAGCCACCGGCTTGCCCTTGTGGACTGACTCGCTCCGCCGGTAATACAGCTCCACGAATCGGTACCTATGGGCGGGAACACAACTAGTGAGCAAGGGTGGACTCTAACCTTACGGGACAACACACATGCTAACTTTTTTATCTTCTCGGAACCCTTTCGTCCCTTTCTACTATTACAAGGGGAACCGCTTAATTTCTAATTCAGCAGACGACCGATCTACCGCGCATCCTTAGCAATATATAAATGCGAAAGTGTGTTTGTCGGTCTGTTTGTCTGCTTCGTTGTCGCCACTGCGCACTCGCGCACTTTCTCTATTTTCTACTCTCGCGCTTATAGCACGACACATTTTCTATGTAAATACATGCAAAGCTTGGCAATGACGTCACAACGACATCGTCATCTAACGACGAGGGTTCGTGAATTGTAAAAATCGAAATTTGTGAGAAACACAACTTCTCGGAATGGTGAATATTTTAAAAAAGAGTGGAATTTTTAAATTTTTCAAATAAAAATCCAATTTACCACATAACAGTCGAAACTTCGAGAAAGTCAATTTTTTTTTAAAAAACAAGTGAAAATTTTCAGAAAAGTCGAAATTTAATGACAAAAGGTTAATATTTTCATAAAAGTGAATATTCTGAAAAAAATTGTGTTGATTCTTTTAAATTGCGCGGTTCTTTAAAAAGAAAGTTTTCAAATAGAGGTATCGACAAGAAGTCGAAATTTTAAAAAAATACAATTTTTCAAAAGAATGGACATTTTAAAAAATCTTCGGTGACAAGTTTCCCAAAAAATCTAGAATTTCTGAAAGGGAAAAAAGAAATTGTTAAAAAAGTAAAATTTTGAAAAGAATTGATATTTTGGGTAATTAAAAATTTTTAAGTGAAACTTTTGAAAAAGGCAAAGTTTTGAAAAAGTCCAAATTTTGATGAAAAATTCAAAATTTGCAAATAAAATCAGAATTATAGAAAAATTCGTTAAAAAAATTCGACATTTTGATTTTTCCAGAGAAACTGAAATTTCAGAAATTTTAAATTAAAGAAATTGAAATGTTTAAGAAGTCAAAGAGGTAAACTGTTCGATACGTTGAATATATATAATAAAGAAAACCGAAATTTTCAGTAGTGAAGTGGGCAAAACTTTGAAAAAGTCGAAAGTTTGAAAAGAGGCGAAATTTTAAAAGTAAAAATTTTAAACGTCGAAACGTTGAAAAGTACTTAATTTAAACAAATTAAATAAGGTAATGGCTGTGAAATACTGAATGAGATCAGGTGACACATATTAGCTAGTGTTTAATAAAAATTCGTAATTTTTGAAATTTTCAAGAATCCTTTCTCTTCTTGTACGCAGACAAAGGCGCGGGTATCAGCTAGTTCTACTATATATTATATAGCTCATACTTACCAATTAAACATATAAAATATCGACAATATAAATTTCAAATAAAAAAAAATAACGTAAAATTGACATTATGAAATTACTTACCACTGTGTACAACTAGACAAATCGATTCCAGTGAGAGCTTTACAGGTACGTATGGCTGTCCTAATCAAAACGGACGGATCATTCTGGGGTTCTGCACCGTCCAGCGAAGGACTCCAAGGTCCTCCGATAGCCATGGTTTCGTTCTTTCCGCGAAGTCCGACTAAAAAATTTATCAACCTCGTCGGATGAACGAAATCGCGCTCCTCGCTATCTCTTTCTCTCCTGTCACTGTCTTCCGCCATAGCGCAACATTTTTGATAAAGCTCATCCATGCCGGGCACGCTTAACAGCATCACCTAAATAAAAAATTAAAAATTATTAAAAATTACTCTAGTCGCGTATAATGAGTTTCCTACTTTTGCGGAAAATAAATAATCCGCATCGAGAGGTTCCAGGACGGCATCGTTTTCGTTAATCGGATCGACTTCTTTGTTCATCACGTGAAACTGGCAAGGTTTGCTCAAAGCGAAAGGTTTATCGGCAGAAAAAGCGTCAACCCATCGGAAATTACTATAAAAAAAATCCGACGGTATATACATATTAGCGTAACGTCTTCTCATTTCCAAAACGTCGGCTTCCGGCAAATTCAGGGCGATTTTGGGTATTTGCACCATATACCTAGGTACGATCCTCGGGCGTCTCCTCGATTTGGGCGATCGAGACCTTCTACGTACTGGCGATTTCTTCTCCTCTTTTTCCCTTTCGCGCAAACGTTCCTCCCTTCGCCTTTTTCTCTCGCTCTCGTCTTCGTCTCGTTCGCGATCCCTGGATCTTTCCCTACCCCTGCCGCTCGCGGAAGCTTTGGCCCGGACGGCGCCTCTGCCCCCGAAATTGCCGTTAACGTTATCGCCGGGCGGCGGCACGGCGTTGTACTGATTAGAAGCGTAATTTTTCGAGTTGTTGGAATGTCTCGCAGTTTGTTGGTGGCCGGCGTTCGGGAGTACTTGTATGCGGGTGGCGTGCCACTTAAACGGCATAGTCGGATTGTACGACGCTTCCACCAGCACCCTATCGCCGACGTTGGGGTTCAAGCCTTTGACGCAAGCGTTAGTTTGAAAAAACACCTCCTCGTCGACGAAACCGAAATTATCGTGGACTTTGGTAACTCTGCCGGTAAATACGCGCTGCTTGCCTCCGGGGCTGGCCGTATTTTGCTGTTGTTGTTGTTGCTGCTGCTGCATAGGGGGTACGGCCGCTATCGCTTGAGGAAACGCCGCCGTATTGAGGGCTCTCGGATTCGGGTAAGTTACGGCACCTACCTGCTGAAATATCTGATTGGGGGCAATTTGTGAAGCCAAAGAGGTAGTATTTAGGTTGTTGGCCATTTGTTGCAGCCCCAGGCCCAGGTTCTGCTGTTGAAGTCCGATGGCGTTCTGAAACACTTGCTGGGGCTGCTGCGTGAATTGCATCATATTGGGATTGTTTAGGTTACCCAGTGCGCCTTGATTCAACATTTGCTGTTGCATATTCGGATTTTGATTTACGACGTTAGGCGAGGCGTTCGAACGGTTCCAATTCGGAGTTTTTCCAGTTGCCCCGTATTGTCCTAAATTGCTCATTATATTGTCAAATGTGATCGACGAAATAGAAATAATGAAACGATCGTACGGGATTTCGCATTAAAACGGAGACATTTGTTTATGTCTCAAAAATAATAACGGCCACAAAACATATAACAGAAATCTTACGTTCAAATATTTAGCAAATTTAAATAAACTATTTTTATCTAGAGGTAAATGATTCGAATTTTATAAAATAACTTTCAAATCGTCGTTAATGCCTTTTATATAATTTGATACACATTTTCGGTGTACAAATGAAACATAACCATTCGACGCTTAACACTTATTTTATGTCAAAACAAATTCAAGATGGCCCCACACAGTGTCCCCAACGTTCTAACAGTTAAAAACTGCATATGCTCGAGAAAAGGCTGTAGAAAACCGTAAACGGTGAAAACAAAAACTGTAAATCCGCAGTTCCTGTTTATTTCATTTTAATAATTGACATTTTCTCGGTAAAATAGAATTGATGCCCTTAAAAAAATCTCTTTACACAATTATAAAACGAATTGAGATCATCTTTTTTTTTATTTTTAATTGACCAATGACTAAAAATAAACTCCTCACCTCAAAATGGGTGAACAGATTGAAACGAAGTTTTACCAAAGGCCTAACAAGGATAATAAAAAACTGTAAATCCACATTTTTTGTTAAACAATTTTTGGAAAAGAACCGTAAAGGTACAATTAAAATTGTAGGATAGGCGATTGGCAACAGTGGGGCATTATAGGAGCAATGCGACAACCTTATTCGTGTATCCGTTTTTATAAAACAAGATTCCGACAAATGACACTTGACATTGACGTTGACAGCAGTTGACAATTGCAATGAGCAAAGACGACGAGTTGTTGACCGTTGCGCAATTTGATTATGCTTATCGGCCGGAGTTTACAGCAGAAACTCTAGATTTTAGTAGTTTATAATATCCGGGTGTTTGTAAACGAATTCCCTTTATTCGGTTATATCAGACGTTGCCGCATTTGGTGTCCGAAAGTGTCAGTTGTTATGCTTTTTATGTTTAAAGTGTAATCTGCCATTTTGTTTACAGTGAAATAAAATCATGGTAAATGATCGTTCTCTGTGCTCTTTTCCCATGTGAATACTTACGGCTCTATTCCGATGTCTGAAATAAAAGTTATATTTGTGATTTTTAAGTAGGCGTTCCATATGAATTTGGCGTGACTGTCACCGTTATGATGATTTTTTTATTGTTTGGCAATAAATGTAATAATTTTTTACAAGTACCAATGGCGGTTTACTTGAAAGTGTCTTATTCATGTCACCAATGTCTTTGGCGCCAACGATTTTATCTTAATTTTTCTTTGAAGCTACACATTTGGTAAAGAGAAGAAATTGATTTATTTTTGCACGATCGTTAAGGCGAAATTTTTATAGCTTATTTAATGGCATTTTCTTAACGACATTTTGTGGATATTAATTATTAAACTTCTCCACCTTACTTTCGTATTCATAATTCTTATAATGCAAATGTAAACATAAATCAGTGGCACATTTTGTACATTTGAGATTGTAAAAAACTAGCTGATACCCTCGCGTTCGTCCGCGTGAAAGAAGAATAAGAATTCTTGGGTCACCTTTTTGGAAATTCCGACTTTTTTTGAAGAATTCAATTTTTACTAAAAATGTAGAATTATGTATTTTAAAAGTTTCGACATTTTAAAATATCAACTTTTTGTAGAATGTCGACATTTTGTCATTCAACTCCCAAAATTTCAAATTTTTTCGAAATTTTGACTTAATTTGGAAAATTTCTCCTTTTTTCGAAGTTTTTTCTTTTTTAAAAATTCCAGCTTTAAAATAATGATTGTTGGGTAAATTTTGACTTTCTTTTTTGAAAAATTTGCTCTTCGATAGTTTACATTTTTAATATTTTGACTTCCCTTCGAAGTGTTTTTGAAAAATTTTGACTTTTTATCATATTTTGTATTTTTTTACAGCCTGTTTCTGTTGAAATATTGCTTTACTGAAAACCGCTTTTTTAATTTCCGTTTTTATTCAAATTTTTTATTATTTCTCGGGTTTGACATTTTTTGAAAATTTCCACTTTTTTTCAACTTTCCACTTTTTATGTGAGTTTTTTATTTAAACATTTAAAAAATTCGACTTTTTGAAAATTTTACTTTTTTGAAAAATTGGATTTTTCTCACAATTTCGATTTTTAAAATTTTAGAACTGTTTTTAGAATGTTTACTTTTTTTTTAAATGTTTACATTCTGTCGTCAAATTTCGATTTTTTTTAAGATATGATATTTCCAGAATTTAAACTTTTATTAAACTTTAAATTTTTAAAAATTTTGTTTCACCCCTTTACCACATCGGCAATTAAATAAATAATTACGCGATACGTATTTCGCCAGGAGAACTGGCATTTTGAAGCGTACTAATCTAAAAAGATTAGCAAAAGATGCATCGGCGTCATCTGCATTGAGATTCAAATCGATACTAGTATCTTCTTTTGCTAATCTTTTTAGATTAGTACGCTTGAAAATTATTTATTTAATTGACGATGTGGTAAAGGGGTGAAACCTTCTTGGACTTAATCACAAGCCACGGTGTTTAGTTCAGTTCAGCTTTAGTTTAAAAATTTTGACTATTTTTCAAGAATTTTTACTTTAACTTTTAACTTTTTTGTACTAAATGGTATTTTTATTTTACACAGAACCAGATAAAAATTGGAAGTTTAAATTGGACATTTTGTAACATGTCACCGTTTCAAGTTTACTCTCAAAATTTCGACCTCAATATCAAGATCCCGGCATTAAATTGGAATATAAATGTTGTATTTTTCTCTTGAAATTGTGACTGAAATTCCAAATTTCTAGGAAAAATTATAAATAGGGAGATTTTATCGAAAATTTTGAGAAAAAAGCCAAATCCTGGAATGTTGGGAAATTTTAGGAAGTCGGCATTGTAAAAAATTCAAGCAAACTCGAAATTTTTATTAATAACTTCAGAAAAATGGGGGTATCAGGTTGTTGTTACTAAAAAGAATTTCGGGATAGAACCGAAAATAAATAATATCGAAATTATTTCCACTTTTTTTTCCAACACATTTTTTATTTATTTTTCCTCGTAATTTTGAATTTTGATCATGCAATTTTGTTAACTTTGCTAGAAAGTTAGATTTTCGATGCTCAAGTCAAATTTCTCAAAAAATGTGGAAATTCCTAAACAAGTTGAATTGTCTCAAATTTAAATTTTGAATCCAAATGTTCCACTTGATGCTAAAAATTTAGAGAACAGCCTTTTTCTTGAAAATACCATTCTTATTTCGAAACCTACATTTTATTAAATCATTTTTTTATTACAAAATTCAACTTTGAATTCCCGTATTTTAACTATAAATGCAGAATTACGAGTTTAAGAAGAAATTTGAAGAAAACTTTTTTTAAATAAATTGTCACCTTTAATCTAATTAAGCAAATACGTTGCAAATAAATTTGTTCATAAACAGATTGTGTCTAAATAATTTCATTCACTTTCTGCTCATAACTTTATTAACGATTAAAAAACAAAAGATATTAAAAATTCCACAATGTTTCCATAAATATTTGCTAACGCCGGACCAGGTTTCGCATTACTGCATCATCGGCCGTTATACCAGCAATTTGTTTAGCCGATGACGCAGTAATGCGAAACCTGTGTTAGCATTGGGGAATTTTAATATCTTTTGTTTTTTAATCGTTAATAAAGTTTAATAGTCACGGAATATTAAAGAATTCCACGAAGCAAGGGTTGGATATGTTAATCACTTTCTGCTCTTTAATATAGTACATTTTAGGTATCATTATGGCGGCAAAAGAGGACAAGAATCCACCGGTACTGTTTCCAGGATGGTCGTCAGTAGTACATCATCCGAGTGAAGAACCCGAAGAGTCCGATTTACCTAGCACGGTCGATATAACAGCTCTAAGTAACGAAGTCAGCGTTCAACCCTCGACGACCTCAAATAATATTAATTCTGAAAGTGATACTGACCTCGAATCGAGTGTGAGTATTAAAAAAAAATAATAATAAAAAACATGTAGCAATTCTATAAAAAAAAAAAAAATTCTAATTTTAAGTACAATTCGATATTCACTTTTTTAGAATTCTGCGACAGATCCCTCTTGTAGTCAATCCGAATCGTCAGATTCCGAAAGCACCAGCTCCAGTCCGGATTCGTCATCTCGAAGTTTGTCTCCGGAATTTTCGGTTACGAGTTCCCAAACGAACGGTCTGCGATTGACTATCGCGACTGTAAAAAAACCACCCAGCCCGCCGAACGACGGAACTATCAAGAATAATGGGGTAGAGGTAAAACCGCCGCGATCGAGTTCCAGTTCGGAAAGCGCCAATTCGAGCGAATCCGACTCCGATTCAGAGACGAACGTTTCTAATGGGGGCAAGACGAAGCCAATGACTAAATGCTCGCCGATCCCTCGGAACAAGCAAGAATCGAAGAAAGATGACAAAAGGAATAAGAAAGATTGTAGGGTGCTGCTTCAAAAGAATGTTTTCAATTCGAAAACAAAATCTAAACCTAGAAAGTCGAGAAAGGTATCCGTTTAAAACTACACAGTTTTTTTTAAATATATTACTACTTTTAAACAGACGAATTTTAGAACATTTTGTGTCTGCGATTCAGATAAAAATCGGATTTTCTTTATTTTCATTTCAAATGTTGAACCACCAAAATGTAATGGCGAAAAATATCAACAGTTTAATATTATCGATTCTAAATTTACTTAACTGTGGAAAGTTTTGTTATTATTTCGAGTTGGGTTAAATTTAGCATAATTGCTAATGAATTTTAACAATTAATTAGGCACTAAAGATATACGTAGTAAATTCGGTATTGGTCATGTTACAGGTGTCGTCCCTCGCTTTATCCCAACAAAACGGTTCATATACGAGTTCCGATTCGGAAGAGTCCGCGGGCGACATGCTGGCCTCCTGCAGCTTGCAAGAAATCAATCAAGAAGATCTGGCCGCCATACTTCCGGATCAGCGAGACTGCGACGCCTTCGACAGCTTCACCAACACCGAAAAGGGTAAACGTTGTTCGCCCGAAGACGAACTTTCCGAATCGGATATGGAATTGCCGCAACAAGCGCTCATTCAGGCTCTTATACAGCGCACCACGGAAAGTTCCAGCGAATCGGAGACCCATTCGCCCCCGAATCCGAGCACTTTGTACGCCAACAGCCTGTTGCAACAATTCGTCGCTCAAACGCAGATGTTAAGCGCCCCGTGCCAACCGCCACCGACCGAGGGGAGCGCGGAACTTACGAAAAATACCGTTGACACGCGGGAGGGCGAAAACGTCGTTCCTAAGAAAAAACGAGGAAGACCGAAAAAGCGCTCTCGACTGTTAAAAACCGGAACGGTGGAAAACGCAGATTACGCCGGAAGCCCCAATATTTCGCCGGATAGCGGAATCCAAAACAGTCCCGATCATGTATCGAGTCCCGAACCGAATTCCACTTCTAATAAAACGAAATGTGCCGCGGAAGACGAAGCGAAAAATCGCAAAAGTACCGAGAAAACTACCAATAAATCTATCGGTAAAGAATTGAAAAGTCCGATAACTTCGACGACTTTGGATAGATTATTTTACGGAAATACCGAAAGGGTGCTCTATCCGCGCAGGCGACGTATCGGTAGGTCTCAGAAGCGGCAAGACGGAACGGGCGCGCTAATTAAAAAAACAGGGAGACCGCTTAAATACAAACAACCGAAGGCTGACAAAAAATACAAATCTAAAAGTAAGATAGACGACAAAAACAAATTCGAAGGCAAAGCAAAACCCAATAAGCCGGAGGATAAGGCGTTCGAAAAATCGAAGTGTAAACAGTCTAGACAGGTCGGCGATAACGAAAAAATTGCGAAAAATGACGACGGCTCTTCGTCGAAAAAATCTAAATCGACTTTACTCTTCGAAATTTGCAAACGCGTTAGCAAAAGCTTGGAACTAAGTAACAAATTTTTTCAAAAGTGTCCCGATACGAAAAACGAGGGAAAATATAATCAAACGAAAAATAAAATTAAACGCAATAACATCGAAGATTTGTTTTCAATATCCAAAGATAAAGCGGACTTTAAAGCTAAATACGCCACTTTGAAAAACTCTAAACTAATGCACAACAAATATAATCATAAAAATCATAAAAAATACAAATTTAAAATTGTGAAACCGTTGAGCTCGTTGAGCGAATCCAAGTCGAATCAAGAAATAGAAAAATTAATAACGGATTTTATGAGATTGTGCGTTATCACGTTGAAACCGTCCACCGAAGTTTTAAAAAGTATCAAAAAAGTGTCGAAAAAGCGAAAAACCGTCGACGGCGATAAAAAGAAGAAAAAGCAAAACGTTTGCACGACGGATAATAAAGAACCCAATTCCAACGAGCAAAGATTACCGTTAAAAAAACGACATTACCATTTAACGGCGGCGGATAACAAACAAGAGACTAGTAGCGCGTCCGAAGAGAGCGAACATAAGCCCGATAAATCTAAAGTCGCGGCGACCAAGCAAAACGCTACAAAGTGCTCTTCGTCGCAATCGCCGAAACACACGATAAAAAACGCATCTTCCAAAATCACATCCGTGAACAACAACGATGACGAGCACTCCACGAAAATTCACGTAGACGTAAGCGAAACGATCGCGAAATCTTTCGATAAAAGGAACGAGGAGACGACGACTAACAGCGTCAACAAGGCGTTACCGGCGACTACGCCGAAAAAACGGCACCGTCTAACCGTGTTGGAATCGCTTTCGAAACAACACGAAAAAACCGAAACGGCCCCCGAAAAGAAGCCGAAAAATTCTCTAGAAACTGTGGTTACCGAGATTAAAATGAAGAGGAATCTTACCGGAAAAATCGTCGAAATCGCCAAAAAGAACGAAAGGAAAACGGAACCCAACGGTCAAGTGATAACGAGAAAGAAAAACCGCCTCGAGGATTTAACTACGACGTTGGCTTCGAAAATAAACCCTGTCGTGGGCGATTCGGACAAACAGAGGAAAAAAGACGAAGCGGATAAAACGCCCGTCGTCAAATATCCGGCGTGCAAAAAAGCCAAACCGACCGAATTGGAAAAATTAAACGCCATAACGTCGGCGCAACCCACGGGCATCTTCATGCCTACGGTCGAAATCGACCTACCCGCTCCCTCCCTTTCCGTTCAACATCTCGAAATGAAAAAAGATAAAGCTTTCGAAGCGAATTTCCAACCGTCGGTCATCATAGAGAAAATTAAAGAAACCTTCTTGCAACGTCGAGACGTAAAAGTGGAGAACGCCAAACGAAAAGTGCGCAAAAGAAGAGCCATAAATAGAACCGGCTT
Organism: Dastarcus helophoroides; assembly: GCA_028583605.1. Classification (NCBI taxonomy): domain Eukaryota; kingdom Metazoa; phylum Arthropoda; class Insecta; order Coleoptera; family Bothrideridae; genus Dastarcus; species Dastarcus helophoroides. The sequence goes on from CM053329.1 coordinate 44,197,421, forward strand.
TCCCACGGTCAAAAAAAAGAAAAAGAAATCCCTCGAAAAGCCTCTAACGCCGAAAGAGAACGGCGACGTCACCGACAGAGTACCGAAACAGGGCGAAGAATACGCGAAATTCGTCGAGCGTACCAGCAGTCCGGAAGCCGCGGTGGCCGACAAACGCGAACACGACGACAGATACGACGCTCTGAGCGAGTGCGAAAGCCTGCCGCAAGACGAAAGGACGGAGAGCGAATTGGAGGACGATTCGAAATTCGATATAATCGACGCTGCTCGGGTAACGCGTCGAAGAGAGGCGTCGCCGTCGACTTCCGTCGACACTCGATCCAGTTGTAGAAGTAAAACCAAGGAAGACGATGTGGACGAATTTCCGGAGAACGATAGATGTAAAAGTAAGCGCTACAGTACTCGTTTAATCGGTCGATCCAAAGAAAAACGCCCGAAATGCAGAAGTTCCTCGCCCGCCAGCACCTGCGGAAGTTCCGAATCGAAATCGAAAGACGACAAGGGCGCTTCTTCCGGAGACGATTCCAAACGTACCAAGAAAACTCCGCGTTGGAAAAAACGCTGTCTGGTTGCGGGACTTTTTTCGGACTATTACAAGGACGACGAGTGAGTATTTTATATCGATATCGAACACCGCAACTGCTAATTTCTGTATGCCGTACTGGAAAGTTTTACAGTTTCTTGTGCCAGTAATAGAGGCAAAACAAATTTCCTTTTCGGTAATTTTTTATTTTTACTTAAGAACATCGTGTGTTTTATTAGCTGCCCTGTATTTTTGGAAGCAAAAATTGCTGACGATAAATCGACTGATAAATAAACAAAGTTCGGTTGTGTTCGAATTCGAGCGGAGTTCGATCTTCCGATATTATTATGTGTTTCACTCATAATGTCATTAATTTGAAGATAAGATATGGGAAAAATAATGCGAATGCGTGAATTTGTTTTTTTTTTGCTGAATATTTATGCCGTAAAAATTTTATTTATTTTTTCAAGTGAAAACTTCTTCAGGCGCAATAAGCGTCGCCATCACGCGTTAACCAACTTGCGAAATAATTACAAAAAAAATTGTTATTCACTGGCAAGTCAGATGAGTGGGTGGTAACGTGATAAGAGTTTGTCGATCTATATAGTCTTAAATCATTTAAAGGGGCCTTTATGGTTCGATTTATCTCTTTTTGTTCCTATTTTCTGTCTTTATTCAGCTTTCCAAATGCATGATTAAATTTATTGACATTTTAACAGAGACATAATCGAGCGTAGATTTTCGAAGCAGTTCGGTCATTAATAAAACTTTTGTCGAATTACCGACTAATTATAACGAACTTTCAGCGAAATGTCTAGACTGAAGCGCAGCGAATCCATGGCGAAATCCAAATTAATATTCAATCCGGAAGAACATCCTTACGGGCTTTTGCCGCCGCCGTACCATTGCGGCAAATATTTGCGTTGTCGCAAACTGCCCTTTCAGCTCCCGTACGATTTGTGGTGGCAGCACACCCATTCTCAACTACCCGGCAGGGATTCGGTGCCTTCGTGGAATTACCGCAAGATCAGAACTAACATGTACAACGTGAAAATCAACGCGGGTACTTGCGATCCTCAGGCTTGCAACTGCAGCCCGTCTTCGGGTTGCGGAGACGATTGCATCAATCGCTTGGTGTACGCCGAATGTCCGGCCAGCCACAAATGTCAAAATCAGAAAATCCAAAAGCACGAGTGGGCGCCCGGTTTGCAAAAGTTCATGACCGCGTCTAAAGTAAGTGAACGCCATTACTAAAGGGTGTCTCGACAAAAGCGACAACGGATTTAATTTTAAAGAAAAACACATTTATTTTTTTAATTAAGCGAACATTTTTATTTCAACATAAAGCAAAATAGTGTAGTGTAGTAGTGTTCGTTTGAATACTTCTCCATATTCTTAAATCGTGTGGTATGTACGTGACAACTGTCGTATTAACAAAATGCCGGCAAATTTAAGTCCGACGCTCTTGTTAGGACACCCTTAAGTACCGCATGCGATTAACGAACGTCTAGTCCAACGTGGTGTTTCGATTCATTTAATTGTCCGTAGGGTTGGGGAGTTCGAACGAAATTGCCGATAAAATCCGGCGAATTCATCCTAGAATATGTGGGAGAGGTAGTTTCGGATCAAGAATTTAAAGAAAGGATGGCCACCATTTACGTCAACGATACCCACCATTATTGCCTTCACTTGGACGGCGGACTGGTGATCGACGGCCATCGGATGGGCGGCGACGGTCGTTTCGTCAATCATTCTTGCCAACCGAACTGCGAAATGCAGAAATGGTCGGTAAACGGTCAATTTCGAATGGCGCTGTTCGCTTTGAGAGATATCAAAGCGGGAGAAGAACTCACTTACGACTACAACTTTTCTCTTTTTAATCCCGCCGAAGGGCAAGAGTGTAAGTGCGAAAGTAAAAACTGTCGCGGCGTTATAGGAGGCAAATCGCAAAGGATACGTCAAATACCGCCGCCGTCGTCCGATTCCAAGTCCCAACCGGGCAGAGTCGGGAGACCGAGGAAAGTGACGGCGAAAAAGACCGGATCGACGAAAGAATCTCAAACGTCTCAACCTCAGGTTACGCAGACGACCGTAGTTAAGCCTTTGAGTCAACAACAGAAATCGTTCATATTGGACCGTCACTGTTTTCTTATCCGCAATATCACAAAGGTGAGTGGGATCGGGTCGTGGATTCTAGAAGGATGCTGCACTCCGTATACTATACACATCAGGAAAGTCAAACATTGTCCATAGGGAGAATGTTAATGAGAGATTTAACATTGAGAGCTAATAGTGGGATAGATGGGCGGCGCCTTGTATTCTCCTACATCGGTGTAAACAATTCAACGTAGAGCAGCGCAGCGATCAGCGCTGGTGGAGATTTCAGTAGTACATCATAGCTTCTAACGTGTTTTGTTGCGAGAGTACTACTGGCAGGAAACAATTTTATTAAAATTTGCGTACCACATGCTGTTTGTTTTTTTAGTCCGTTGATTTAATCAACGTCTCGGGCAAAATAAAACTGATATTCTTTGATAACCAAAATAAATGAGATTTTTTTAAACAAAATAAATAATAATTCTAATGAAGAATATGATATAATTAATCTTTAAACATTACAGTATAAGGAGTTCAAATAGGCCGTCAGACTGTGCTAAATAATATTCCAGTGTTGTAAAACTCTCGACGAGTTTTTTCTTACATCTAAACTGAAAGATACGAGCATGCTGCGTCAAAGTAGGAGAATACGTTCAGCGGCCATAGAAAACTATGGAAGGGACAATTCTTAGCGTTTTACATGGACAATGAAAATTTTTCCTTATCTGTATATGCTCGTACGTGAAAATTGACCAAAAAGCGTCTAGAAAATGGCGTGCTTTCTTTTTCCCGTTGAAAATATTTCGTCAATTGTCATTTATGTATTCTGCAGCTGCTCAGTTATTCTTTTAAAAGATTACAAATAAGCTATCTGAAATATTTTTCGATTAATTATACGTTATTTTTTTTTCGTAAAAAATTCGAATGAAAACGATAACGAATGAATGACATTAAAATTAAACGAAATCGACAAGCTCGACAGCCGTTTAGTAGCCATTCGAATTACTTCATTTCTGATACCGAGAGAAGGTACTACTTATTCTCTAGACGCTTTTTCGCCGCCGTCGTTTTTTACGGAGTCCGATATCCTAGCATCTTTGGATCGGGTGAATGAATTTTCGTTAAACTGTCATTCAGCAGGTTCGGAAATCGAGAGACAGAGGTATAAATAACGTAACTGTTAACAAGGAAAAGAACCTCGACATAGGTGCCACGTTTTACAATCAACTTAACACGTTGAAAAAGCCCAAAAATATGCGAACCAGAAGAGCGGCTCGGGCGGAGGACGATCCGGATTTCAAAAAAAATATCGCACTCGCCGCCATCTTGAAAGAAATTTACAAGGGCCTTACCTCAGCACAAGGTATGCATAGTAATACCTAAAGTTCGACCTGCATCTCTTAAAGTTATATTCGTTGCAGATGAAACGAAGCGGCTGTTGTGTTCTCCCTTCATGAGCGCCCCGTCTAGAAGAAAAACGCCAGAATTCTACCAGTGCGTTCCCGACGCCATAGATTTTTCCGTAATAGAGCAAAACATCGCCACCGGCGTTTATCGCGTGCCGGAGCAATTCGAATCCGACATGACGAAAATGCTATCCGACTTTATCAAATTTTACGGACGCGCCAGCGAAATCGGCATAGCTGCCACGAAACTCAAAAAATTGTATTCCGAGGTGAAACGGCAACATTCGAAAAAGTTGGAAGAAGTCTTGGGAGAAAAACTGTCGTCCAATTTCTTGCACAATAAAAATAAAAGTGAGCTCGTAGTTCATCCGCGGTCGTGTCTCGACGGTTCTGCTGTAATGTATTTTTTAATTTCAGACGATGAAGAAGACATCATACGCTGCATATGTGGAATGTTTAGAGACGAGGGTTTAATGATTCAATGCGAAAGATGCTTAGTGTGGCAACATAGCGAATGCGTTAAAGCTGACATTTCCGCGCCCAGTTACCATTGCGAGAAATGCGTCCCTCGGGCGGTAGACTACGAGATTCCCATGAACGAATTTACCGAACACGGTCATAGGTATCGTATAACGCACTTTCCGATCGCGAGCGTTAAAATTCTTCTTCTAGATATTACATGACGCTTCTACGAGGAGATCTCCAACTAAGGCAAGGAGATACCGTCTACGTTTTGCGAGATATAAACATACCAGGGTACTAATCGGAAACACACATACGATACCATTTCGGAAATAAATTACGACGATCTCGATATATTTAGAATCGAAAGGTTGTGGAAAGACTTCTAAAACAGGACAACGAATGGCTTACGGACATCACTACCTCCGTCCTCACGAAACATATCACGAACCTACTAGAAAGTAAGTAATTTTATCTCGCCATGGTATAAAACTTAATTGAAACCGCCCGTTAGATTTTTCACCAATGAGGTAATGAGAGTGCCCCTGTACGAAGCCGTCCCCGTCGAACTCATCGTGGAGCATTGCTGGGTCGTGGATATAAACACGTTTTGTAAAGGGAGACCGACGGGCGCTAAAGAGCGACATATTTATATTTGCGAATACCGTGTGGATAAGGGGGCGAGGCTCTTCGCCAAAGCTTCCAAATCTAAATACCCCATCTGCACTAAGAGTTACGCATTCGAAAAATTCGAGGAACGACTGAAAATATCCCGAACGTACACTCCTCACGAGGTGGATCCCGCTCTCTTGAAACACAGAGGAAGAAAGTCTCAGGAGGAGGAATTTAAAGAAATACCGAGAACCGTCGCGCCGGAAGTGCAGCAGAGAGTATGAAGACTTTTTTACAGCTTTAATTTGTAATTAATTTAAGAACACCGACGTGTATTTTTCTTATTTCATTTAACAAACGTTCATATTCAAAGAAAAAATTGAGATTTTCACATAAAGGAATTCAAAAAAGTCGAAACTTTTAAGATTTTGAAACATATAAAATTTTTGAAAAAGGTGATATTTGAAAAAGAAAATCAAATTTTTAAAGAAGTTCGAAAAAAATTCATATCTTGCAAAAAAGTCGTAATTTAAAAAAAGTGAAAATCCTAAATACTTTTCAAAAAACTTTTAAAAAAATCTCAAAACTTTCGAAACAGTTGAAATTTTGAAAAAAAAATAATAGCTTTTAAAAAAAAGATCTAAATTATAAAAATCGTAACCCCCAAAAAGTCAGAATTTTGAAAAAAGGTAAAATTTTGGTAAAAGGTGGAATTTTGGGAAAAAATGAAATTTTAAAAAAGTCAACTTTCAAAAAACACTCGACACTTTTAAACAAAATAAAAGAATGTTTGGAAAAATGTCGAAATTATCAAAAGAATAAAGGTTTAAAAAACCGAAATTTAAAAAAAAATCACAATTTTGAAAAATGTTGAACTTTTCACAACAGTTTTTTTTTTTAAGTCAACACCTTCAAAAATTTTAAATGCCAAAAAAGTCGAGAATTTTGAAAAGAAGTCAAAATCTTGAAATAAAATCGTTATTAAAAAAACATGCAATTTTCCAATGAAATTGGCATATTCAAAAAGGGAATTAAAAAAAACGAAATTTTCAAAGACAAATATAAAAAATGAAAAGTTAAAATTCTTAAAAAAGTTAAAAATTTTGAAAAAAAAATCGAAATTTTTAAAATAGTTGTAATGTGTTAAAATTACCAAAATCAGAATTCTTGTACAAGAACCTAAGATACGAAATAGGCTACATTGTATCATACAAGATTATTCCAGATATTTTCAAATACTTTGTCCAGCATCATATAATTTGATTTCGTCATTGATACTTGACACTGTGCTAAAAGCAATTAATCATTTAAAAATTGAAATACAAATCTTGTCCCCTGAAACCAAGAAATATCTAAAACACACAAAGGTTGTTCTATTATGTGTTTTTTTTTTATCTTTCTTGGATTCAGGGGCAACATTTGTATTTCAATTTTTGAAGATAACCAAGAAGGAGACCGCCCCACCAAAATTATTCATTTAATTCCGCGGACGAAGTCGCGGGTAATAGCTAGTGTATTCATAAATTACTGCTGCGTGTGTAAAAGGGGTTAAATCAAACTTTCATGAAAGTGAGTTCGAGTCGTTTTCGTATATGATTTTGAAGTTACTGTCGTTTAAAGGAAGCTAAGTAATTTGGGGTATAACTAATTGTATCTAATTGGGCTCATTGTGTTAAGTCAAAAATCTAAGCCTGAGGTCATGTGCGAACTGAGTTATGTTGTTTTCTCCAATTTTATCTATTTTTGACTTAACCCCTTTTACTTGCGTAGCAGCGAAATAAAATAATAAATTACTAGTTACTAGTAATGGTATTAGGGTGTCGATCTTTCTGCTCCCCTTATTGAAATTTCACTTATTTAAAGTTAATGGTATTTGAGTTTACTTAGAAAACTTAAAAAGTATATTATTAGGGCATATTTTTCGGGGAGGATTAAAAAATTCTATTTTATTTTAATTTATTTTTTTACTCCATAGGCCCCCTAAAAAAATTAAACTTAATTATATTTATTGGAAACGTACTTTTTTGTACCGAAAGTCAATTTTAGTTTTTTTTTTCCAAAATTAAATTACAAGCTCAAAATTTGAACTGTTTTGAATTTATATTTAAAAGGTTAACTTTAATTTTGGGATTTCAACGTCAATCGTCAAATTTGATGCAATTTCATTTGTATAAAAAATAGCTAATAATCTTATAATAATATAATACTCTTTGTTTCAGACACCTAATCAGAAAAAAGAAAGACTCAATAACGTATTAATAAAATTGCTAAATAAACTACCGACTAAACAAGTCATTGATGCCTCATATCTTCTAGAGGCAGGGAGGAGAAGAAAGAAAAACGCAACAGAAAGGCTTTAAATTAATTTTCCAAATCAAATGTGGGTGATATTTAACGCTAATTGTACTTTACATGATATATTTGCATTGTTAATAAGTCTTCTATAAATTTGTTAATTTACGTTCAATTTACATCTTAGAACTAGTCATAGTTTGATTGATATGTTAATATCTTAATTTATTTGTACATATTGTTGCCTTTAATTTATTGAATTATGAAATATTTTACAATTGCCCCAAGTTATTTTAAAATATTAGGTTTTTAAGTTTAAATTAAGCTATTGAATAAGTTGATTTTTATGCTGTTTTCTTTTGGTATCTGTAAATATTGTAAGCGTTTATATCTTTTAAATAAATTTCTTTTTTAATAAAATTGTTACAAAATATAAACTCATTTCATATGCTTTATTAATTTTAGCTCTGGGACACGTTTCTGTTTACAAACAACATTTTTATCTTGCAAATATTTCTTTAATGCCGCCGGAAGTACGATTCTTCCATTTTCTCTCTGACCATTTTCTACCAAAGCAATTAGGAGTCTGGGGATCGCTGCGGCGGTACCGTTCAACGTATGAACGTATTTTAATTTTCCCGATTTGTTTCTATATTTAATGTTAAGCCTCTTCGACTGGTAATCCGTGCAATTGCTACAACTCGATATTTCTCCATAAACGCCTCTACCACTCATCCAAGCTTCCACATCATATTTTCTATAAGCTGGCATTCCTAGCTCGCTGGAAGGCATATCCAATACTTTAAAATGGAGATCTAATTTTTCGAATAAACTGCACTGTAAATCTTTAATTTCGTCGTGCAAATCGTCGGAATTTTCCGGAAGTGATGCTAAAAACATTTCAACTTTCGTAAATTCGTGAACCCTAAAAGAAAATCGAAAACGTTGTTGTATATGTAGGACGGTGTTGTAATGACTGCCAACGATTTACCTGTAAATGCCACGTTCTTCGGCTAGATTAGACGTTTCAGCTCTGTAACATCGACTTACAGCCGCTAATTTTAGAGGTAAATCCTCCTCATCTAATATCTTATCTCTCAGGTAACCGGCTAAAGCCATCTCTGAAGTACCTGATAGACACCACTTGTATTTGTCGATGGCTTTGTCCAGAAAATAAACCTACAATTATATATATACACATGTTATGTTAATATAATTTGACTGAAAACGCATTTTCTATTAACCATGGACTAGTCTAAAACCGTAAATTTTTTTGAAAACTGGCCGATTTTTAAATTTCGAAGAAAGGACGAAATTTGAAATTTCTGAAATTTTTTTTAGAAATTTCGACTTTTTCGAAATTCGAATTTTATCTAAAAAAAGTCGACTTTTCAATTTCATTTTGGGATTTTTTATATTCCGCCTTCTTTGAAATTTTCGATGTTTTCAGAATTTCCCCTTTTTTTTAAGTTTGACTTTTTCTCGAAGTTTTGACTTTTTGCAAATTTTGGACTTTTTTCAAAAGTTCGATATTTTTATGGATAAAAATTCAACTCTTTTTTTTGAAAATTTCGACCTTTTACAACATTTTTACTTTTTGTCAAACTTTGAATTTTTGCAAATACAGATTTTTAAAAAATTCGCGGTTTTTTTTTCGAAAATTTTCTTGCAAAATTTCAACTGTCTCTCAGGATTTTGACTATTTTTATTAATTCGATTATTTTGGAATAAATTTTTATAAAAAAATTGACCTTGTTTGCACAATATTTCAACTTTTTTTTTTTCGAAATTTTCATCTTAAAATTGTGAGAAAAAAACGAAATCTATTTCCTTTTTTACTAAAATTGGCAGCAATTTGTATCACTTGTCGATTTTTTCTCAATTCCACAATTCTCGTTTTGCTCAAAATTTCGATGATGTTTAATGAATTTCCACTTTTTTCGACTTTTTTCTTCTTTTTTTTTTAAATGACATTCTTTTCTCAAATTTTGAATGTAAGTAGGTACATCTTTACACTTAACATCTGACTTAAAATTTCGACCATTCAGAATATAGTTTCGAATGTTTGTCATACCTGTGTTCTTTCTCCGTGGGTATTTAAACCGCATTTTTCAATTAGCGATCGAGGAAGTAAGTCAGGTACAGAAATCAATTTAAACTTTGACGTCAGTAACTTATCTAAACTGTATTGTATCAAAGAATGTTCGATTTCTGCCAATTCTCCTAAAATATAATAAGACTTACTTCCGGATACATTTCCCAACTTGTCCGCACGAGCCAAGCTTAAACGTTTTGCTATGTTTTGAAAATCCAGCGGTTTGTGCGAATAATGCGGTTGATTTCCCACGTATCGTACTACCAACGGTTCTTGGTATCTCAAAACTGCAGGATGTGTATCATTCGGTATTAAGCGAATTTCTCTTTCATATTGTTCTTTAGCTTTTATGTATTCCGAAGAATTCGGTGGCAAGTTATTTAATAGTGCTTCCAAATCTTCGATTTTTGTTACGTCTACCTCATTCCTTCTGGCAAATATTTCGTTTTCCTCGATATTTCCCACATTTGTTCTACTGTGCCATCTTTGTTGTTTGTTTAAGGTAAAACACCTTCTACATTTATCAATAAACGAGTTTCGAATGAGGACGTACATAGCTAAAGGTACTTTTAGAATTTCTGATCTTGTTTTTGTTTTGAACATTTACAGTTTTCTACGTCTTTTCGGGGTTATGCACCATAAACTAGAGATGATCGATATTCATCGATGGTGAATGAACATCGATGTTTAGTGGAAAAACATAGATGTTTTAGTATCGATGTTAGGTTTTCGATAATATTGATACATCGATGTTATGAGAATGAAATCGGAACATCGATATTGATACACTCTAAGTCTAGGGCTAGGCCACCTAGTGTGATTAGGTGTAACAAATGTTGCATACACTAAATATCGCTGATCGATGTAACCAAATTAAAGCTAACAAAAAAAAAAAACTGCCAATTTCAAGTCATGGTAATTTTTTTTCTTACCTAGGAACAAAGTAAGAGCGAGTATAAGTTGAAGTTAATGTTTTTTTGTAATGAAACTTCGAAAACGAAATAATAGGTACAGTAAATGTACCCTATATTGTACTCTATGTCTGTCCAGTAAACTCAAACTTTTGCAGTAATGTAACCCAACAATCTACCATGAATTTGCTTACGTCGCTTACTATATGTCTACCGTATAATAAAATGGATTGTTTTTTTTTACCTTAAACATCGATGGTTTCGGACATCGATATTTTTCTTTCGATATTCATCGTACATCGATACTTTTGAACCGATGTTAATATTGATGTCAATATCGATGTTTTTCTAATATCGATCATCCCTACCATAAACATATATGTAATACTTCTATATGGCCAGCTCCCTATTCTCTTCGCGAGTTTATTCCATATATGTAATACTTCTATATGGCCAGCTCCCTATTCTCTTTACGAGTTTGTTCCAACCAAATTCGATAAAGATGGAACATGAATAAATGGCGAGTATTGCGCATGAATTGAACAAAATGAACCAATCGCTACGCGCGGGTTAAACGGGTGTTTATGTTTGGCCGTGCACAGCTGACTTTGGCTATGCACAGATGATTTGTAGCACCTGCGCATTGCGACTCATTAATTCGTGTGAAGGTCAGCGAGAAAGAGAAGTCTTTTCCATAAGAAACGAGGAACTGGCCATATAGAAGTATTACATATATGGTTTATTCTGACCATATATGTAATACTTCTATATGGCGTGTTGTGCATAATCGCCACTACAAAATGCGTTGTCAAAAAGGTGAGATGAAAGTATATGTCGTACTCTTTGGAGGACAAGCATTCATTCATTTATAGCGGGAACAGATGACAAGATGGGCGGGAACACTAATAAATGAATGACAACAAAGATAACTGACGAGAAGCGGGATTGGTTAATAAATTCTGTCCTCCAAAAGGACAAACATATATATCCATCGCGCCTTTTGAACACAATCGAAGGTACAAAACACGCCTTATAGAAGTATTACATATATGATTCTGACCAAATCCGATTAAGATGGAACATGGGCGAATGGCGAGTATTGCGCATGAATGAACGAAATGAACGAATTGCTACGCGCCGGTTAAAGCGGTGTTTATTTTTGGCAGTGCACAGATGATTTGTAGCACCTGCGCATTGCGACTCATTAATGCGTGTGAAGGTCAGCGAGAAAGAGAAGTCTTTCCTACAACAAACGAGGAACTGGCTATATAGAAGTATTACATATATGACCATAAATGGGCAGATGTATCTAAAACAAGGGTGACAACATTGCTCATAACAGAAAATGTATAGTCTATTTCAGGTAAATATGCATAAAAGTAGGCAACCTTTAAATAATTATTAAATAAAATCTTCAGAACTAAAGCTGCCTTCACGCATAAAACATTTTGATGATTAATGTATTGCCTATATTTCAGGTTGATTAGCAGAAATAATCGGACTAAATGTTTTCCATATTGTTTCAGTATTATTAACAATTTAATAAGTTTTCATAACTATTAAACTTTATTAACGATTAAAAAGCAACAGATATTCAAAAATCCCACATTGTTTCGATAAATATTTGCCAACACCGGATTAGGTTTCGCATTACTGCATCATCGGAAACATTGTGGAATTTTTGAATAACTGTTGCTTTTTAATCGTTAATAAATTTTAATAATAATTAATAGGAATGCAACGATATATCAACTGACCGATATTATCGATAATATCGAAGCAAAAATATCGATATTTATATTGATATTATAACATCGTCGATATGATAGCCGATACCAATCGTCCAATTGTCGCCAATGATGGATAGAAATATGGAGATCGAGGAGACCTTTTCTTTTTTTTTTTTGGTCACCAAAAATGGTGTGCCCGAAATACGTAGAAATTTCTAAGAGTGGAGCCCCGTTTTCAAATGTTTTGTTAATTTCCAAAATATCGATAAAAAATGTTCGATATTATCGATTATCGATATTTGCCTGCTGTCAATATTTATATCGATATTAAAATTATCTTGCATCCCTAGTTATGAATATTAAAGAATTCTACGGAGTAAGGATTAGAAATATCAATTTAATAAGTTTCAAAATAAAATATAAAGGAATAACTCCTAAAACAACCCAAAATAAATCGATTTATTTAATGATATTTAGGTTAGGATTTTAAGAACACAGAGCATCATTAAGAAATTTTACAGTGCTGCGACACGACCGTGCCTAAATATTACCATTTCCTGTTGTTGCCGCTACAAAACTAAAAATTCAATGTCTACTCTGAGGCAGATTTATCTGAAATGGGCAATATTTACGCCTTGGTAGATAATTTATCAATGGCATGTTTGTCACAGTAGATCATACCATGTCATATATGCAGTAGATATAGATATCCTTTGATATGTCAAAATTTGGTAATCTAACCTAGATCTTTCACTAAAATTCAATTGTGGATTGTTACAATATTTATTTTAAAAATGTCAGTGTGAAGTATTTTTCACTTTATCTTAATCTTAAAGTTAACTGCCGTAAGGTTGTTGTAATATTTTGATTATTTGATTATTACTGTGAGCTATTAAATCAATGCCCTGTTTATAACCCAAGTGCCCGATAGTAACAACAAGAGATATACTGCTATTATTTGTTGAAGAATATTTTGACGAAGAATCCTGCCATCTTAGAACTGCCTACGATTGACAGACTTCGTGTGATAACAAATGAAAACAAACATGCACAATTAATCTGTCACACACGCATGTCTCGAAATTAATCACTTTCACAACTCGCATGGCTTAAATATCGTGTCAAAATTTTCAGTGAAATGTGCCATAAATAGTTCAGCGGAAGACCGAATCATCTGGAAAAGGCGCGTCAGGATCGTAGTTATGTTTACAACGCGCAAACTGCCGCATACGATCTTTTATCCCAATTATAACCTTAAACATTTCAATGCAGACGCGAATGTCATCAGGAATTATCATTTTTCAAATAGTTTCAACTTTCTATATGGTGTAACAAGAAATGAAGCTTTTAAACGTTTCCTTCGAATCAAGAATAAGTTATCGAATTTATTCAATAGCGAAACGTTTTGTAAACATTTTGATTTTACTCGATCCTTGAAGGAGCAGTCCTCCAATTTATTAAGAGTATGGGCCCACCAGTGCGAATGCGTGATGGCGCAGAGAATTCGAAGAGGACAGCAAATGTTCGCCCTCTATTCGAAATTATGGGAGGAGCGAGCGCTGAGAGAAATTTTGAGAAAAATTCAGGCCAATTTTTTTCGGAGAGGTAGGGAATTTTTGCTCGGTACAGTAGCCGTGTCCGCGTATGACTGGGACAAATTTCGAATATCCGAAAACGAAATGAGAAAGAGTTTTCGAGAATTCGATTACGTTAACACTTTGAAATTACACACTATTTGTCAGGATTGCAAACTTAACGGACACGAAGGGAATGACGATGAAGGGGTGAAACCGTCCACGATTTGCCCTTGTCTCGGACACGTGATTAACGCCTACGCCGCCACATCATATGACAGTTGGGAAACTTTTGTCGAAAAAAAGGATTTGGTGGTGTGGAGACGACCCCACGATAAAGAGGGACATTTCGAGTACAAAGTGTACGGTTCGTACGACGATGTTACAGCTGAAGAA